>OY747709.1:33319899-33877399 GCA_963556495.2 Valencia hispanica
GATACCTGCTCCTCTAAGGTCCACAGGATTACATGTGGTGTGCCCCAGGGTTCAATTTTAGACTCAGTGCTTTTTAACCTTTATATGCTCCCTCTTGACACTGTCATCAGAAGACATGGAGTTAACTTTTACAGTTATGCTGATGATACACAGTTTTACATGTCTGTGTCTCCCAATGACACGGCCAATGGACGCACTTTTTAACTGCATTTTAGACATCAAATCCTGCATGGCAGAATACTTTCTCCAGCTCAGCCAGGACAAAACTGATTTTTTTTGTCATCAGCCCTGAGGTTCAGAGAGAGAAACTTTTCCAAAACTACAATCACTGTCTTTTAATCCTTCTTTACAAGTGAAGAACCTTGGTGTGGTTTTGGATTCTTTATAGCCTAGCATTCAGCTGATTATTATTTATTATAGTCTATTTAATTGGACTGCGTGTTTTACTTGCTTATACTGTATTTTATCAATATTTTACTACTTAGTCTTATCATATTAATCCACTGTTTATTTTCATATTTAACCTGTTATTTTAATCTTCCTTCCAGTGTTTCCTCTATGGGAGACCTCTGCCTTGGGAGCGGTGGTCGGCTGTGACTGCCAGCCAAGTGCCTGCCAGGTGCTGCCTGCTCTCCAGGCAGCACTTGGGTGGAGGTGGGGGTCTTGGCTGCTGCTGTTGATATGCTGCTGTTGGTGCAAATTGCTCCTTTAATGGCGCTTCCTTACCTTACCTGGCTCATCTGTCCTCTGCCCAATGTTCTTTTTTTATTGCTCTTGACTGTGTGTGCCCATGGGTGTTGGGCTGGGGGGAGGGGGTTATAATCGTGATCATGCTTTTAAATCTCTGGGGGAGGGATGGGGATATGGTTTATGTGGGGTCATTTTAATCTGTAAAGGACTTTGAGTTGCAATGTGTGTATGAAAAGTGCTTTATAAATAAAGTTTGATTGACTGACTGATTCAAATGTTCTAAAATAATTGTATTTTCAGATTTTATTAACTGTAATCCATAATCACCAAGGCGAACAAAAAAAATGCTTGAAATCCATCCATTTCTGTGTTTCTAATTAAATTACTTAAAATAATAGCTTTTTCAATAATATCTTAATTCATTGACATGCACCTGCACAATAAAGAACATTAGTTAAGTTCAGCAATGGATTTGTAATGACCACCTTATCTGTCAAAATATGGCTGAACCAAAAGTTTTATTGTGCTGTAACGAGAAATTAAAAAAACCTCCTTAATTTCTTATTTGTGGTCTTCAATTTTTGCAACAGAAAAAAAAAGTATATAGCTCTATTTTCTTTCATGACTAGCAATCGTAGAGATTCAGTTGCATGGTTACATGTTCTTAGGAAAGTTAATTTGATGACACATGGAAATTTGGCTAACTGCATCCTGTTTATGACCACAGCACTATGGTTTGCTTCTGTAAATGTAACCATGGTATGAGTTAACCTAACACTAAAAACAACCAAGCACATGAATAGTTTATAGTGCCATGAGAACAAAGCCTGCCTTGAATGTTGGCAGGAATATGACTGAACTTTATAAAAGCACCTGTACAGCACTCAGTCACACAAATATATCTGTATTATCTTGTGTAATAAGAGAGGGCAATCAATACTGTCACACTGAAAAATCAGAACAAAGAAAGAGACCAAAGTGAAATTGACAGACTGGTGGCGGAGTAACAGGTTTAAAGTTAATTTGAGCTCCCTCTCTCTCCGTCTTTCTCATATTGTCTCTAGAAGACTCTCCTCCGTTTAATAACACACACCCCTCTATCTTCCATTTTTTCCTGTCTCTTTGTGCCTCTTGCGATGCATGCACATCCTTCCCTTAGAGGTCATTTTAAAGACAAGGTTTGGGCCAATCAAGCTGAAGTTGTATAGCCCTAGTTGTGGCTGCCTGATTGAGAGTGACATTGACACGATTACGACAGACAAACTAGATTAAGAACGACGTGGCACTCTCAGCCTTCCTTCATCTACCCTCTCTTCCTATCTGTCTACCTTATTCCCCCTCTTTCATTTCTCTTGGTCACTGATGCCCCTTGTGTACTGCTTCATTTTTCTCACAGACTTTGCCATCTTTAGACAATTTCTGGCCCATGTTTGCAAAGGTTTGTGTCGTTTGCTCTACTAGAGGTTTTTGCAATTGTTACACTCCTTTTCTTTCAGAATTGACAAGATTACATGATTTAAAGTAAAATAATTAATTGTCAGATTTCTGCTCTTTTCTCTGGGGTAGTTCTAATAACTACAACAACATCTAGAGCTAAAAGGAGAGTGCTTGCCACCAACAGCTTTTTCCCAGGAAACAATCTTTTTAAATCTCACCCCTTGTTCTGACAGTGTAGTGTTGGAGCCAAATCCTCTACTCATCATTATGTTGTCTGGATTGGATACACAGTAGCTGTGTAATAAAATGCAAACAAAATGTAGCACAAGCTGCTCTGGTCATTGCAGACAAAATTAGAACATTCTAGTACACATGCAAAATGTTTTGCGTGGGAAAACCAATACCAACTGCACAAAACCCTGAACACACCATCCACACTTTGAAACATGGAACCGCATCATGCTGAGGGGATACCTTTCTTCTGCAGGAACATTGAAGCTACGCACAATTGATGGCACACAAAAAAATACCCATTCAGTCTGACTGAGGTTAAGATATTTTGCAAAGATGAATGGGCAAAATTTCTCTCTTTATATGTGCAAAGATGGTAGAGAAATGCCCCAGAAGACTTATTGTCAGGAATTATGGTGTGAAGCATGGACCCAAACGCAGACACAGAGAAAAGTGCAGGATATTTACCAAATGGTGGAGTAGTGCTGGTGATGAGGACGACAGCAGGAACGGAGAGGCAGGGCGGGAAACAGCAGGACAACACACCATGGAGACAAAGACAATCCACACAATGATCTGGCTGCTGAGTGAAGGGAAGTGACGGGCTTTAAAGGCAGAAGGTAAGGAGGATCAGGTGAGGAGGATGATTAGGAGAGGGACAGTAGGGCAGCATGACACTTACAGCTGTAATTGCAAACAAACAGGGTTCTACAAAACATTGATTCCTAGAGGCTGAATACAAATGTATGCCACATTTTCCAGATTCTTATCTAAAACAGATTTTAAAGCAGTATGAGCTTTTTCTTTACAATCATGCTTTGCTTTGTAATGGTCTACCAAATAAAAATACCAGTTAAATAAATAGTAATTTGTGGCATGAATACTTCTGCAAGGCACTGTACAGTGTAGAGTGTCATCTCAAAAACCCACCATTGCTCTGCAATACACATTTCATGTGCTTTTCTTGTCCTTTCACTTCAGAAAATGATGTACAGTATATGTGATATGTGGATGTGTGTCACACTCAGCATTTGCGTTGGAATACTGGAAGTACCACCTGTTGCTGGCTGCTGATGGGTGAAATCCCAGGACAATAAACAAAAAATTGCTGTTATGTCAATTTTTTCTTCTATATAATAAAAGATGGATTGTGGGTAATAACATATTGTTTCTCTCTCCTCTATAGTGAGCGATACATGATATATGTAAATCTATATCTTGGCCAGACAGTCAGGGACCAACCTCACAGTATATCATCATACGGTTATGTCTTTGTATTTTTGTGTTTACCTGCCTTATGCATTTCATATAATGAAATAAATATTCTTTTTTTTTTACAATATAAATGCTCTTCTCAGAAACCTTGGAGAGCTTTTAGAAAATGATTTTCTGAGAAAACTTGCATCTTGACAATCATTTGGATTTTATTTTGCCACAGCCTGTGCAGCAGGACAATTCTCCCTGTCACTAAACAAAAACCTCTCCAAGACACTCAAGGAATACAACACACTGACAGCTATCCACTCAACATTCTTGATTCTGATCCGGCCTAATGACCTCTTGATTGTACTGACAAAATTATTCCTGGTGACTGTGAAGCAAATATGACATGAGATTATTAAAAAAGCCCAAATGCATTTATGAGTTCTAGTCTTGCTGCAACGTCTTTGTTGGTACATGTCTCAGAGGAAGACTTGTTACGATTACTCAGAGACTTGTTGGTTCTGTTTCTCTTTATCAATGCCTTTCATTTGTAGATTATATGTATATTTTGCATGTTCATAGAATTTTTGTCAGTCTCATGGTGTGTGTCTTTGTCTTTGTCTCTGCTTCTTGTAGACAGATGAGGGTGTGTGTCTCTTTGAGCTTGAATTCTGTTATGAGAACCAAAGACAATTGCCTCAGTCTGATCTAATAAATGTTCATTCCATTTCTGAGCTTTCTCCTCACCTTCTCCTTTAAACTTTGTTAGTATTGGTAGCCAGATTAGCTTAATGAAGTCCCAGGGAAGTCACTTTTCCCTTAGATGTTTCTCCACTCCACACTTCAGCTCTCCTCCATTTCCAAGCACATTCTGGGTGCTTCGCCACTCTAAGGCTCTAAGGTGGTCAGAAGTTAAACAGTAGCTTTATACAAACTTGTGTATTTTACAGAACATAAGCTTAATGTATGCCATAAAGCATGCCTTTGAATGCAGCACACCTCTTTGAGTGACATTGATTCCATGGCGATTGACCCCTGATCTTTGACTCTCCCAGCTGCCCCCAAGGGACCAAACTGAACTGTGTCATCAGCCTTTCTCAATCTAATCATGGTTACGCATAATATCACTGAGTGCTATTAACTTATCATCAGTGTACGGCTTGTTTGTTGTGTTCAGACACACAGTCTTGTATTTGCAAGTTACATGAAGAGATGAATACAAATACATTTTACAACTGCAGTTGGGTAGATGTTTTTCTGGACCTGGATGCAGATGGAGAGACAGATAGTTGCTCTTGTAATGCTTTCCTTAGGAGAAAACTCCTGATCGTACTGTACATCAAAATCTTCGACCCTGAATGTAATTCCCCCCCCCAAAATTAAAGGCTTTCATTGATTTGTCTTAAGATCAAGCAAGCGTATAGGTTGCCCCCTCAGACATTTTTCCCTACCCTCTAGTGTTGATCCTAAACACCTAATGTGTGTTTTTATTGCCTAATTCTAAGTCAGTAATCTCTACTGATGTTCTGGAGGTGTCTCTATTAATGATTGCATCCACTGAACTGGTTTTAGTTCCCCTTAAGGGATGGAGAGGAAAGACTCCATTTTGTTTCTCCTCAGCGATCCATCTGGAACTGGTCAATACAGAATGATTGATCATCTCTCTGTGGTACATAAATGCTCGTGTGATGCATAGCTCTTCTCTGGCGTGTATTAAAAAAGTACAATAAGACTCCATCATCTTACATGCTACACAGGGTTCCTCATTTTGCCTCAAAAGGGGTGCCTGTTTGTCTTTAGGTTTGTGTGTTTGCGCAGTAAGGTCTCTTTCATCCTTGCCTGTCCCTGGAGATACAAGTCATGGTGGGCATGCAACCTGCTCTAGACCTTCTTTGATAATCTTATTTAATTGGTCTGAGACACAGTCTCCTGAGAAAGCTAATTAAAACAAGGTGTTGAAGGGCAAAACAACAAAACAATTCTGGTTGTGCTTGTATAATTTTATGTGTGTATGTACTCATGATAGTCATCTTTTAAATGAATGTGTTTCCCTCTGGTTATGAAGCATGACTGGCTGATTTTTCTGTGACTCAACATGTATTGTGCAACTCGTATCTCATTTATTCCATTTTTCAGTAAATGCAATCCTTTTTCTCTTTTTTTACAGAATTACTGAAAGGCTTTTGAGTTTTTAGATTTGTGGCTGTTTTACAATATATTTCTTGAAGACTACACTACTGTGAAAATAGTAAAAGTTTTCAAGTGATTTTGTTTTTATTCATCCAGAATTATTCATAACCTTTTATCATCAATAATAAATACCTTATTCAAGATTTTGCCAATTAATGGGAACAGGGTTTTTTACATCTTTGTTTGGATATACAAAAAAAAAATTCCCCTTTTAAAATTATACCCAGGTCTTGAAACAAAGTGAGCACAAGCGTTTGCTTTGCAGAGATAATTATTTTGTGTTTCATCCATCCACCCCATTGTTTTCTGCTGACATGATTGAGTTGTGAGGGTAAACTAACTAACTAAACTAACTAACTAAAACTCCTTATTGGCCCTCTCAATTAAAAAGAATCCATGTCCTTCTCAGGCCAAAAAGGGTGTGTTAAGGAGTCTTTTCCTGTATACCTTTTAAAGGTAGGCCCCCCAAGAAGTATCTGGATCAGATTCTTGAATCATCTCAACTGACTCATTTTGATGTGGGGGAGAAGTGGCTGTATTTTGTTAGTGTAGTTTCCCATGAATTTCAGAGCGTCTTACTCTGTCCACAAGGCTGAGTCCGTGGTACCTGAGGAGCAAGTTCATTTTTACCGTTTGCATCCAGGATTTAATTCTTTCAGCCATGAATCGTATTTAATGAGCATAGGCAGCAGTGGTTTCTGATATGGGGGATATGGTTCTTTTTCTAAGGTCCATTGCATTAAAGGACTGCACAGGAGGTTAAAAAAATCTGAGTTGCAGCCCAAACAAGTTTCTGATTGATTATTGACAAAGTGTGGTGGAACTCCACTGTGTGGTGCATAATGTAACTGTGTAAGAAACTCTGGAGGCACACCACAGATGGCTTATGATGATGAAGTTTGTATGTGATTAAAATGTCCAAATCAGTGTTAAAGGGCAGTTTCACAGTTTTTAAAGACTATGGACTGAATTTAATCAAGAATAGTTAAAACCAAAATTAACGAAAAAACATATATGAAAGATTCTTGTTATAAACACAGTAAAAATATTCTGCAATTTTAGCATAGAGACAACCTTATAGTTGGACAAGCATGAAAACCACAATAGACAGCTCAATTCAGGACTGGAGTACTGTATAATGATCACAGATTCTAGAATGACACACAATCAGGCCGCCTGTTGTTCAATGTCCACTGGATATGGGCAATGCCACCACAGACCGAGCTATTGCTCGCATTAGGATGAGGCCCCAACCCACCTATCCATGTACTGCTTTATTCTAATATCACTCATGCTTAAAGCAGCAAAACGTTCCTGTCTTGGAGGGAGAAGTCCCCCATTTTCCAGTTCAGAACAATTATCTCAAACTAAAAGTGACTTCTAGGCTAACGAAATGTAACCCTTAAATTCTGATCACTGTGCTTGACAGCAGTTGGATGTTGAGCTGTAATATGTTTTATTTCTTTTAATGCCGAAAGCCAAAACCCTTTGTCCAAGCAACTTTTGCTCATTTCACTGAAAAATCTGTCCAGGGAGATTTAAAAAAAAGCAAAGCAAGCTTTTGTCTGGCTGTCACAGTGATTTAGAATCAATCTTGGCCAGCATCCATAGAGGCGAGCTCTGTTCAACGTCCACTGAAGCATCTTCCTTAAAATGTCCAAGAATTGCTCATTTTCTTGGAAGAGTTACCTGGAGCTGGAAGATAAAAAAAAAAAATGGACTAAGTAGTATTTTAGAGACAAACACATTAGGCATTCATCATAAAAATCTTGATCTTTACTATTCACATTTAGGTTAATTGGGTAACGCTTTTTTGAAAGAGAAGAAGTTTTAAGTTGCAAAGTTGACTGCAGAAATGAACAATAAGAGAACCAAAGAGAGAAAAGAAAAATGATTCAGAGAATCCCAACTGAGGTTCTGCACCTTCTTGTCACGACAGCTCGTTTAATTTGCTGTCTTTTCTTCTTCCCCTCCCTCATTTCCTTTTTCCATCAGTGGCCATCTCCATTTACCTATTGAGCCGTTCTGTCATTGATCCGTCCATCGACTGGCCCTCTGATCCATCCTCCATCTGTCTACCACTGACAGACTTTTAATTGATGGGAGAGCAGGTCAAATTAAGCAATTAGGCCAAGTGGTGGAAAAAGAGAAAGAGCATGTCTTTTTCAGGTAGACAAGAGGTGAGGTGGTGGGTGGAGAGGGGGATACAAACAGGGAAAAAGCGGGAGATTGAGAGACCGAGGATGTTGTGAAGGATAATGAATGCGGGAGGCATAGGCAGATGTGGAATGTTTACGCTTTTTCATTTTGGAATTTGAATGAATTTTTCATAGCTATTCATAAAAAATCCATCAATATTTCACCTGGGGAGAGTGAAGGAGAAAGAGAGCGAGAGGAAGAGAAAAAAGGACCCTTACGGAATGAGTTGTCATGAAAGTCCATTGAAGCAAACAGTCGCTGGTGAATAAGAGGGAAGAGAGAAGGTGGAGGGATGGAGGGATGTTTATGCCGAGGACACAAACACCTAGATAGGGGTAACGGTGCAGGAGGGGGGGTAGTGAGAGGAAGGGATGTGGAGGTATGGGGATGGAGGGGGTGGGGTGTGGGACGGGGGCTACAACATAACTGTCTGGGTGACAATGAGAACGACGGCTGGTGGGGGATCTGTCGGAAGGTGTGTATGGGTGTGTGTGAGTTGTGCAGTCTGAGACAAAGCCGTATCAGCCTCCTCTTCCAACAGTAACAGCAGGAGTGGGGTTGTGTTAATTTTCACTTTGTCAAACCCCATTATGTGAGAAGAGCATCTGATCCTCTCCATTAGCATATAGTGGGCCCAGACACCTGCAATGGAATTTCTGGTGCCTGCTTTCATCCTAGGAGCAGAACTGTGAGTTATTCCATTCAAGATTCTCAGACTGGAGTCAACCAGTAGCTTTTCTCTTTCTGTTCACATTCTGCTCTTATTCAGTATAATAACATTACTAGGACAAAATGTATCTTATTCAATAGTTATCTTAAAAGTTATAATTTTAAGTAATCATGAACAAAAAAAAATCTTCTGCTTTGATCCACTGATCAGTCCACAGTGATCAGAGACTTTGCTTGACCCCCTCATCTCCTTGTTGAACTTTGTCTTGAGCAGACCAGACCATTAAATCTACCTCACAGGAAGGTCATGCGGGATGTCATTTGCATTAATTTATGCTAGCAGGCGGGTCAGTCATCTGTCTGCAGGTAGTCAATTAAATATCTAATGAAGTAGGGAGGAATTTAAATAATGTAGAGGTATTGATTGGTTTGGTTTGGTAGGAGGGAGGAATGATGGCTGTTTGTAAACCAGACAGGAGGCTGATATTAACCATTAAATACTGTATCTGTCATTTTGTAGAACAATGTAGCAACAGTGGCTGTTAAAAAAATAAAAATACTCATACAGCTTGACATGAAGCAAGGAAATTACATATCTCAGGATTTAATTAGTTTGGAGTCACAAACTATTTATGTCAGGTTTGTGTGTTTAAAGAGGACCCAAAAGCAGAACGTTAAATAGCTCAGGTTTAATTAAATAATAAATTCCAAAACTTACAAAAATCACAGGGAAACCAGAGAGCATGGAGACCAGGGAACGCAGGAAGACAGATCAGGGAAGGCAGGAACCAGGAAGGGACGAAAGACAACGAACCAGCGAATAGTGGCTGAAGGAGAGGTGAATATATACTGGGGAGGAAATGAGGAAGTGACTGAGAAGACCAATGACCAATTAGTGAGAGCAGATGCAGGTGAGAGGGAGAGAGCAGGTGGAAGTAATCAACTGGGACAGGAGGTAAAATGGCTGGGAGACAGAAGACTCTAAGAAACTAGAAAGGATAATAAGTCTAGGAAGGAAACCTAAGGAAATACTAGGGAGCAGAGGGAAGAAATAAGTAAACTATCTAGAGGAAATAAACTAAGGAAACAAATGAGGACACAAAGGTGAAAACATCTAATAGCAAGAAGATACAGAAACAAGGAAGTGCCAGAATAAAATAAAGACAAGGGATAACCTAACATGATTAAACTAGATAAGGAAAATAATTAAGTTTAACACAAACAGGAGGGACAAAACAAGAGAGCAGCTTGGGGCACAGAGGGGAAGGAAATGCAGTGGAAGGAAAACAAACAAAAATCCACAGAACCTGACAGTTTAATAAATTAAAATAAAATGAACTAATGTTATAAGCTTTTCTTGATCTTTCTATAAGGATAACAACTTTTCTTCTTTATTATACATAACAGCCACAAATTTCACTGTATATACTGGGGTTTTATGTGATGGACAAAAAGGGAAAAATTGTGAAATAAGAACATTTCATTGTTCTTTTATGAATAAAAATCTGAATAGTGTAGCTGGCATTACACCTGAAAGTTTTTTAAGGTACGTTTCTACCTGTTCTGCACATCTATAAACAAAAACAAATGACAGTTTTTCTTTGCAAAACAGCCCAAGCTCAGTCAGATTGCGAGATGAGTATAAGATAATTCTCCAGTCTTACAAAAGATTCTTAATTAAAAATATGTCTAGACATTGACAGGGCCACCCTTACACATGGATATTCTTTATATCAAAATCCCTCCACTGTACCTCTTACTTCAGTAGGTTTTCTTTCAGGATTAGCCGTTATTTGGCTTCATTCATGTTCTTATCAAGTCTGTCCACTTTCCAGAAAACAATCCTCACAGCATGATACTGCCACAACCATGTTTCACAGGTGAACTCTGTTTAATAATTATTTCTGAAGACAATTGTTTGCACTTGGTTTTATTCAGGGAAAGCCGAATAAAAGGGGTTAATTGAAAAATGCTTGCCAAATTTTTCATATTTTAAATTATGAATATGTTTCAAATCAATGTATTATTTGTTTTTCTATAGCAAGCAGAATTGTTACCATCCTCTTTGACAGGGGCTATTTACTTTCCTTCATGTATTTCTTCAGTCATCATCGTTTTAGGGCTGAGAGAATGTTGACTGCATTCCCATCATCAGGAAAATGTTTTATATCCTTGCTTGTTTTTGTTTGTGTGAGAATTTGTTTGCTCACACATATGTACAATATTTATACAAAAGCTGTACAAATACATGTGGATTCTCACTGTTAAAGAGGTATAATTAATTCAAGATCAGATGTAAAAACAATTCTACGACTTGGTGAAGGGCTTTTATTTTTTTTCTTGCACACAGTGACAGCTGTTTTTGTGAACCTTTTCACCTAACCTTGCCTTTTCTAGCCTCAATTAGCAAAGTGTAAAATAACAACAGCATCAGCCCACAACACAAACAAATTGCCCTGAACATGTGCTAAATACATATTACACATGTATTGTGTGTAAGTTGCCAGTACTAAATGTGTACCTGAGCTCTTGGCTGTGTTCCAGTGTGGCTGCCTGATCTCGTGCTAAATGACCATGACCACAGATATGTCTGTTTATGTATGTAAGTAAAACCAGTGCAGCTATTGTGAGATAGGTGCCATTTTTTTGCAGCCATGCAAAGAGTGAACAACATTGGATATGGGTAGCTGGTTTGTTTGGGTTTCTCAGAAAAAACAGCTTGATTTTGAGAACTGCTGCCATTTAAAGGGGATAGATAGGAATCAGCATGGAGTAGCATATAACTGCCTGGCCCAGCCCAACAGAGAGTGTGAACACACTTTACTCAGTTTCTGATCTAGAAAGGATGAGAATTATGCCTTGAATCTGCTTTTTCCCCTAATATGTAATACAACAAAAGGACACTTTCAAAATTATTCTGGTGAATTCAGTTATATGAGATTTAATAATCTAATAATAACTGCAAGACTGGTTATTACCTTAATTCCCTTCCATAAAAGACAAAAAAGTCAAATCTCCAGTGTAGGTGCAGCTCAATAAATTATAATAAGTACGTAAAGCAAATGTTTTTTGCCATAACAGCTTTCAAGGTATAGGATTCACAAAGTGCTTCACAATAAACTGATACAACAAACCAAGACCTAACAATACATGAAAAACAAGGAAAAGAATAATTAAAACCATATTAAAAGGATACATTTTAAATTAATTTGAAACATGCTAAAGTACAGCCCCTACTGAAAAAGCCTGATCTTGATCCAACCATCCTTTCACATTACAGGCCAATATCTAAACTCTTCTTTCTCTCAAAGATACCTGAGAAAGTTGTTTTTATCCAGGTGACTGAGTTTTTACAAGAAAATTAAATTTTAGAAAAGTTTCAGTCCGGTTTTAAATCTCTTCACAGCACTGAAACTGCATTGCTGAAGGTTTTTTTATGATGTTCTTTTAGCTACAGATTCTGGGGACCATGTGATCCTAGTTCTACTGGACTTAGCTGCATTTGACACTGTGGATCACAACATTCTGTCGTCTGATTGGAGCACTGCATGGTGATTCAATGCACTGTGTTGAAGTGGTTTAGGTCTTACCTAACTGACAGGACTCTTGTGTCAAGATTGAGAATTTTAACTCTTCTTCAGTTCCTCTAACTTGAGGAGTACCAAATGGCTCAGTTCTTGGCCTTTTGTTTTTCTCTTTATATTTGTTGCCTCTTGGTTTAATTTTTAGAAAATATAAAGGCGACTTTCATTTTTATGCCGATGACATTCAAATGTATGTATCTTTTAAAGGGGGAGTACTCTTCCCCTTTAAAAGTTCTTTTACAATGCTGGAAAAAGTGAGATCTTGGATGTCCAGCAATTTTCTTCATTTTAATGATGATAAAACAGAGATTATGGTTTTTATTCCTAGTGCTGCTAGTGGGCCCTCCCCTTTTGACTGTGGCCCTCTAGCTTGATATCAAAAGACCACTGTGACTAACCTAGGTGTGAAAATGGACAGTGATTTATTCCATGCATTCATCACCACACGCCTCGATTATTGTAATTATCTTTACATTGGTGTTGCACAGCCTGGCCTTTCTCGTCTACAACTAGTACAAAAGGCTGCTGCAGGTCTTTTGGCTGGTATAAGAAAGAGAGAGCACATAACTCCTGTTTTAACATCACTGCACTGGCTGCCTGTTCATTTTAGAATTCAATGTAAATTAATTTTATTTGTGTTCAAATCTTTGAATGGTCTTGCACCTTCCTACCTATCTGAGCTTTTGCACGTGTACTCCCCCACACAGTCCCTCGGTTGTCTAACCAGTTCATAAAGTTGGTTTGACTTGGCTTAATTTCATTAAAAATCTGTGATTTCGTTCAAAATGTAAATCTTATATATTATTTAGACTTACTATACACAGAGTGATACATTTCAAGCTCATATTTATGTTAATTATGATGATTATGGTCTAAAGCTGGGAAAAATACAAAGTTTCTTTAGGTCCTGCATGTCAGACTCACCTCGTGCACTAGGACACTGATTTCCAAATGAAATCTCAAATTTGTTTTTATCTGAATTTTTGTATGAGTTTTTGGGGTTCAGAAGTGGCATAATACAATGACCAGTTGTAGCCTATGTCCTATTTACTCGCTCAAGCCCCAGCCCATGCCTTGTGACCTCTAATCTCTTGAAAAGACTTTGCTTCACAATCCTCCAGACTGTGGTTATCTGCGTCTTGTACAATTTTTTAATACCACACTTTTTCCGTTCCGTTCAACTTTCTGGCGGAACAATTGTTTACAGGGCTTTATACAGATTATGAACCGTCAGCCTCTTTAGCAAGGACTTCTTAGAAGGGTGCCAATCACCGTCTGCTGCAGAATTATGGACTCTCCATAATGCTAAAAAAGCCTAAGCTTTATAATAAATAAATGTATTTCTATGCTTAGATTTTAATCAGATCTCTACCTCTCATCTGACTGACCAATTCAGTTTACAGTCATCTTATTAAGGCCAATTACTCTGCCATAGAGGTGGTATAAGAGGCAAGTGCAATTCTTGTTACAAAGAACAGAAGCCTATCACACAAACATTTCACTTATATTCTGGTATTTTGCATATATAGTTTCTTGTCTTTCGGTGGGTCGATGAAGCATAAGGTTGTTTTATAAGGTTGAGTTAAAAATAAAAATAAAAATCTAATTAGCTGATGAATATAATTATTTTAAAGACATGAGATATCGAATTTCTATAATAAAAGAAGTCAGTAAATAAAATTAGTCAGATTACATTTCTGATTAAGTTCTTATTTTAAACAAAATAACACCCATACTGTTGCTGTAAAATTTTTGACACTGTGGTTTTTGACTTTTAGTCATCTGTATCCCTTTTTCATTTTCAGTTTATATGACCAGAACAGAAAAATAATTCACAACCATGTTTTAATATGACAAATTCCATTTGCTCCTGTGTGCTTGAAATGTGGCCTAAGCTGTGTAACTGAACAACGTATAGGGGGGAATGGGTTTGTGGAACAGCTGACCACTTCTGACGTGACATGAAGAACATTGCCTGAGAGAACTGTGTGGAGAGTCCCTCATTCCTTCACAGTTTATGGTCTCCAGCTTTGTTCTTTTATTGTTAGGACTTTTTTTAAACACAGAGTTAGTGAATATTTTGCTGCTCTTGCTTCTTCTCGTTTCATTGGTCTCCTCTCCTTTTTTCCCTCCCACCCATCTTGACCTCCCTCCCTCATTCCCACTGCCTCCCTCCAGATGTGTTAATCAGTACTCCCTGTTAACACATGATTCACCCCATATGTCTTCCACAGCACCAGGCCTCAACTGGGGAGCTCAGATTGTGTGTATGTGTGTATCTACATGAGTGCGTTCAACTTTAATGTGTCTTCTCTCCTATTCTGGCTCTATCATAATGTATTTGTGCATGCATGCGCACCATGGACACACGTATGGGTGTGCGTGCGTGTGTGTGTGTGTTTTGGCTTGAAAATCCACCAGGCTTGCTCTGGCTTTCTCCAAAGGGCTGCTGCTGTCGGCTCAAATCAACGTCCTCTTCCCATGAGTGAACACACTAATCCATTTGTGTATCTGAGTACATGTTGTGTGTGAGTCTGCGTGTGTATGTAAGCATGCTAATCCAGGGGAGGGCCCTGCCTAACACTCCATGAAAACACTCCATTCACCAGCAATTAGAGGCAGGGGCCCTGGGCCTGGCACTATGCTTCCACAGGGAGAGGGGGAGACAAAGGAGGGGAGGAAAGGAGGCAACCAGAGGGACAAGAGGAAGGGGACAGCGCTCAGACGATTGCATCTTTGCCATGGGATAATAGATGAACGAACCAATGATGGTGAACTTTCAAATTATTTATCTATTGATCTATTGATCTATTTCAAAGTATTTGTAAAGTGGCTGATGAATTTCATTCACATATTTCTGAGGTTTGAAGAATATTTATGATTTTTTAAATTACAGTTTTTTTCAGTATTTCTACCTCTTGAAACGCTTTTCATTTCTATTACATAAAAATTGCAAACTTTGAATATATTTTATTGTGATTTAATATGATAGATGAGCACAAAGTATTGTAAAATGGAATAAAATGATACTGCTTTATGCACCTTTATATTCAGCTTCTTTTGCTCACTTACACCTAGTTAAAATCCAGGGAGACCACCTGCCTTCACAAGGTACCTAATCGTATGGAAGTAATCTCAGTAAATACAACGGTTCTGTCAAGCCCTAAGACTTTAAAGATAATTAATGAACAAAATCATCATGAGGTCCAGGAACACTGTAGAAAGTCAAAGGATAAGCTTGTCCAGAAGTCCAAAGCAGGGCAGAGTAAGTCATGACTGCAAACCTTCCAAGACATGGCTGTCCATCTATACTGACAGGCTGGACAAGGAGAGCATTAAGAAGCAGAAGTGGCCCATGGTAACTGGAGGAGCTGCTGAGATTCAAAGCTTAGATGGGAGAACCTGTTGACAGAACAACTATTAGCCATACCCAACACCAATCCGGCCCCTATGGAAGTTTGGTAAGACTGTTAAAAGAAACCAAATGCTATTTCTATTTGCAGTTTACTACAAACCATGTAGGGCACACAGCTTGTGAAAAATGGTGTTTAAGTCAGATAAGACAACAACAAAAAAAGGTGGATCCAGCCTCAGCTTGGCCACAAATGATGTGTGGAGATGACAGTTTATTCTGATGGTTTTCAAATGCAATGATGTTATACACACAGACTAATAGAGATGACCTTTGTATGACACAGCTGTTATGTGCGGTAAGTGTGAATAAATTTTGGCTATCTTAGACTGGATTATCTGGCAAGACAAAGCAAAGCTGAAACTTGCTGCTTCAGAGAAAACAATGCCAACAGAAGTTTTGGATCTCTGTCTGTCTGGGGTGGGTTTATTCTGTAGCTTCAATTTCAATGAGCAATTGATGTAATTCATAAATGTAGACTGATCTTCATCCAGGGAGAGGGTGTACAGAGAAACACAGTTGGACAGACTCAAACTTGTGCTTTCACAGTCTGGAGACGATCTATGCAGAACACAACATCTTTCTTCCATTAAAGTGCACTAAGGGACAGGATTCATCCCAGTCAGTGTATGTGTGTGTGTGTGCGTGTGTGTGTGTGTGCAGTTTGGTGTCTGACTGTTTTTTACAGCTGGTGTGGCCTGTATGAACAACAGTGAACTGAACTGAACTCAAAATATTAACATTGGCTATAAAATAAATGAAGTGAAACAAAGATGGAAAGTTAAAAAAGTTTTAATCAAACTTCAAATATATACATTTAAACAAATAACTCACAATCAAGTTTTCACACTTTCTTTTTTTACAATGTGATTTTTTTAAATCCACAGTTTTTTCAGTGCTGCTGCTTTTTAGCTTGATTCCTCTGTTATTGTTCTGACGCCTGTGTACGCATGTCACTTGCTTTTAGCTGTCAGTTTTCTAAACCAGCAAGTAAAGGTCACTTGTAGTTCTTTTATATATCTCTAATTCTAAAATGTCCTCGTATTACAGTGAAATGGCAATTCTTCAATGAGATGCAAACTGTCAGAAGCACTAGTAAATAGTTTATAACTGGCATGTTCATTACAGTCCATGTACAAATTGTCTGTATTGGATACAAAACTAAGGGCTGCTCTGCAAGCTCCGACTTTTCCAATTGAAGTCCTGACCCTATGGGACACCCTTTCTGTCAACTAGACACAAAGAGAAGCCTAAAGGTCTGACTACATGTTGTCCAGCAGAATCCAATCTGTCCTACATAGACAATTTCTTTCCAGTTATAACTTAACTTAAAATTGTCCAACTCACATTGAATATAATTACATACAATCCAAGTTATTATTATAGTTATTGATTCATTTAAAATAATTTGAATCAGTAAATTCTAAAATGACAGTTCTTGAAAGGATTGCTTAAAGATATTAATTTTAAACATTTTTCATTCACAGTTTGTGACTATACCATCGACCGCACATTGAATCTTGGCTGTGGTCTTTCTAAGTGGACTGGATATATTCCACTTATCTCCAGAGACTGGTCTGTGGGAGAAACTCTCTCCCAAAGACCAAAAAGCATATGTTATTGGCCACATTAGTGGCCTTTACATTTCAGTGCTGTAATGAATGATTGGGTTTCTGTCTCCATGATTGACCTGTGATCTATCCATGATGTGCTTCACCTCCGACACATTAGGCTTCAGGTCCGACTCCAGCCTTCCACCACACTTGAACAGGATAAAACAGGGATGGATGGATGGATACATAACTCTCCATGAATACTCAATACTGCAAAATTTTTGTCTTCCAATCATTGCCTAGGACCATAACCTTGAAAATAGTTGAAAAAATTCTCTAAATTTTTTCATTGCTATGTCTGTTGACAGCACTTTGACTGCTTAAAACGCTCAATCTATCAAAGCCTTTCTGCTTGTTTCAAAACTGCCTCAGTGGCTCTTACAGAAACAAAAAAGTGCCTTTAAACATGAATGAAACAGTATTGCTTTTGAACTCGCAGGTCGCTGGCAGTACCCTCCTCCCCTCTCAAGTCGTCGCTTCTCCTTCATCCTGTCTTTTCTGGCTTCTTACATTTTTAATGATTGTTCATGAATAGGTTTGTAATAAAGAATAGGTACAGTAAGTAGCATAAAATATTGATTTTGTACATTTCCTTATGAATTTTTATTCTGTGGAATGATTAAATTTTTCATATTTCGTGCACTTGGGAGATTTCTGATAAATTCATCTCAGTTTATTGTGTGAGAGCACACAACTGGTGTTCCCAATTTAGATGAATGAATAATGCAGCCCCTGGGTGAGTTTCTGCGTGAGACTTCATAATGCCAAGTTCAGGTGTATGCTGCTTGCTTTTAAAAATTGGATGCAAGTGCGTTTCAGTTTAGAAAGGAGATTTTTTTTACCCCTTTGACAAAGTAGTTTTGAGGTTGTAGTTGCAATGAATGGCACACTAGATAAAGTGTAATTATGTGTGCTGTGCACATAATCTCTTTCCTTGGTGCTACCTACAAAGGGATAATTAGGACAATAGTATGATTAGCCATGCAGACCAGTGGCCACATGGTCCCTGAAGAGACAGAGGAGTGAAGGGATAAAATATTTAAAGGAAAAATATAATTTAATTCTATTTATGTCTACTGCTGTGCATAGATGGTGTCTCTCAGCATTCTTCAGATTATTTTAAAGTACTGCTTTAAATTAGCTCACAGCTGCCTGAGTAAGCTCAATGTCACAAGCTTTGGTACACACACTGGTCTTGTTTTGCTTAAACTAAATACACGTACAGAGCAGAGACATGGCCTACTGTAAATAACTACAGCTAAATATAGAATCAAGTGCATGCTCTTTCATTTACTATAAAAATTAAAGGACCTATGGCATCGTGTTTACAACTTTTTAGTTTTAGTTGTCTTTCGGCTTGTAGCTGACCATAGTTATTTATTTTTATGTCCAAAGTCAAGAAATGAGAAAAACTGTGTAAAAGAAAGACCCTGGGAAGTTGGCCAAGATTTATATGGCAATGTGTCAAGTGAGGAGGAAGAAGTCCTAAAATAGGAGCTTTGAGACCTAATAGACTGGAATTCTACCCAGATATTTAAATGTGCTCTTTGGCAAGTCTGACGATTGCCATGGTTAAAATTTCAGAAATGTGACAAAAATGGTAATTCATACCCATTCTAAGATGAAGACAGTATTCACATAGATGTCATTTCTGCTCTAGATCTGACCAGCATTGTTACTTTACCACCAACTATGTCACCATGATACTAACATTAGCCTTGGAGTGGTTATTTAAAATGAAGGAAAGCAGCTGAAAGTCACTTTTGTTCAGATAATTCCTCAGTGTGGTACTTCTAATAGTTTAACTGCACTACGGCCTTGTAGCTATCAAAATGTTATTCTGAAAATACCATTGCAGCACCCAAATGCTGTAAGTTTATCTACAGTTAGCCCATTAGCGTTCTAGGGCCTGTCCCACTGATCCCATGACTTCTAACTTCTATGAACTTATACATATTTTATATCATTGGAAGGCGAAGAGTCTTGTGATTCCAATTATATTTGCCAATCAAGGATACCATTTTAATTAATTTGATCTTTTCTGGTGGGTAAAAATCTTTTCTGGTGGGTAAAAATCTTATTACTTGGTAACAATAGCACTTAGACATATTGTCCCTGTTTTGGGAGACATTTTCTTTCCAAAGAGACCCCAGCAATGTCTCTACTCAGGATGGTTCAAGAACAGCTTTAATTTTAATTTGGGTATGTGTTGTAAAAAAAATGTTGGGCAGAAATTGCAGGAATGTATAGGGGTAAGTTTTCTCACAAAAACATATTTTTCCCCCTATAATAAGTAACTAATGTAGCTAATGTTACTATTGTTACTGTTAATGATCATTGGATTTCAAGTCAAATACCAATGGACTTCACAGTCACTTTACAAGATTCATTGTATTAAAACTTCAGTCTCAAACAAAATAAATTATTTTGCACTTTTAAAGTAAAAGTGTTTGGAACAAAGACACTGTTTCAGTCGTTGAAGATAAATCTGCTTTCTTCAGCTACTACCAAGAATATCTACCACTTTTCCTGCATATCAAAATCTTCTGGAAAAGTAACAAGGCTCAGTCCATCCTGTTCTGCACTGCCAGTAAGTAGCTACACAGCTGTCGGACATATTCCCGATGGAAAGGTTGTTTTGTCCCCCCCCCCCCAAAAAAAAGTGATTTCTGTTTCAAATGATTAAAAGTGGTGCCCTGCAGTAACATTACCCTTCCCTTCATTCATTTATGGTAATTATGTTTCTGTTCTTGAGTGGCTGTCCTCCAAAGGCTCTTTTTGTTTTATACCAGCTTGTTTTAAAAATTACTTAACGGCTTTGAAAACAATGGAAGTCTAATAGGGATGTTTTTGCGTCATACTTAGGTTTCTAACTTTTAAATCTGATGATATTTGCCGTTTATCTCGAAACTGTTCCATGCAATGTCCTCTTTGAATTGTGATGCTTAAACTAATATCACATAGCAACACATATTTCACTTCTGGCACTAGCTTTTATTGGATTCAGTGAGAATTGCAATTGTACACTGGTAAAAAGATCTAAAATAATTTCTTGGATAAAATGCCAAAGTCCTTTATT
Source organism: Valencia hispanica (assembly GCA_963556495.2). Classification (NCBI taxonomy): domain Eukaryota; kingdom Metazoa; phylum Chordata; class Actinopteri; order Cyprinodontiformes; family Valenciidae; genus Valencia; species Valencia hispanica. The sequence goes on from OY747709.1 coordinate 33,340,207, forward strand.
TATAAGTGAACTGTGAGGCGATTGTGTTTTGAAGGGACCTTGAGCGTGAGTTTGAACCGGATCGATGGACTTTCGAGAAAGCCAATGGTGATCAATGAGAATAGATTTAGCAGGAATGTGGGTGCGTTGCAGCTCTATAGAGACTGAATCTGTTGAAATAGACTTTATGAATATTAAGCAGCATAAGGGGTCGATACCAGGGACAGAGCTCCTATGGTGAATAGGGAGTCTCTGTGTTGAGCTGGAGCCTGGGTGTGTGCTGTATGTATGTATGTACGTATGTGTATATATATATATATATATATATATATATATATATATAAATATGTTCTTCAAACAAAGTTATTGACTTTCGTAATGAATTTTTTACTGAAAAATAAATGGAGTCATATCCATCATCCATAATTTTTCTGAACTGACAACACAAATGCTGCCTAAACCTTGTCCACCTCTGGCACACACCCACACCACACACACACTCACTCACCCAGACCCCTATTGCTGACAAGCTGAGTGGTGATGGGAGAGCATAGTAAATAAATGAATAAGCAGACAAAGCGTGTTTACAGTGCAATGTGACCTCTCTCCTAATATCAGCCAGTCTCTCTGTGCACCCCCAGCAGATGAACTTGAGGCCTGTTCAAGGGTATATTTGTATAATAATAAGCTCAGAGTGTGTCTCTGTGTGTTTGCAGGTGGGTGGCTGAATGAATGAGTGAAAAATACCAGCTATTAGGAAAGCAAATTGGGCCGGCGTTACCCTGCTTTAGTTGAGTGTGAGGTGGTGTCACTGATATGTTCTGACATGGTCCCTTAAGACCTGAGGAGACTTGTGTGCATGTGTGTGTCTCTGCTTCTAATCACATGTGTGATGCACATCTCACTAGGTGGGTAACATTTTTGAACTGCAGTGTCTATGAAGATTCATTTTTCTACATCTTCTTTTAAGGCTAACCTAATTGGCCTTTATATGTATTCAGTTGTCCATTAAAATGCATGATCCAGCTAACTGTTTTTGGGTGAGTTTCAAGTTTTTCAAGTGCCCTGTTATGCCCCAATCTAAAAACATTCAGTGCAAAATAAAGATATGGTTGGCCATAAACATTTTCACTCTTGCATCATTTTTTCATTTTTTTTTAAATGAAATTGTTTCTGGAAATAGTCTTTGATGTTTCGACCAAGTCAAATTAAGTTACATTCAGTCAAGTATTAATTCTGACATTCCAGATTCTCTTAACTTTTTAAAAACATTGACCAGATGAGCTCTCCAGTCTTATTACCAGAAGTCTGAAGGTTGGCCTTGGCATATCACATTAAAATGTTGGCAACAGATCCTTTTAAGTCCTGAATGACGTCAGGTAGGGTGTCCATGGATTGGACCTGTTTTTTGAGCATATCTGAGCATATGTATTCCTTAGATTTTGCTTTGTAGCAGGGTGCATAATGTTCCTGATTGCACAAATGGGTGTATTTTTAAGAAAGAATTTGCAACAGGTCTGCAACAGGACTGAAGTGATTAGTATGTGTCAAAGTAACATTCACATGGATGGCAGAAACTAAGGTTTCCTAGTAAAACATTGCTGAAAGATCTCTCTGCTAGATTGTGTGTTTACCATAGTGAATTCATGTTTTCTACCAAGTTACTGGCACACACACATCTGGCCATCGTTGTGATGTTAAAGAAAATACAGTTCTATTGAGTAGGCTACCTTTTCCTGTGGATGTGTAGTCCAGTTCTGATGCTCATGTCCTTGTTGTTGGTGCCTTCAGCAATGGACAGGGTTCTGTATGAGAACCCAGACTGGTCTGCATGTGCATGATGTGACATCATCCTTGTGCTACAATAACTCCTTCATTAACTTGACTTGCAGCAGCTCCTGTGGACATTAGTGATCCCTGGTTGGTCCCTCGTTCTCTGATTGATATATACTGCAACATACATCAATGGGCTACGAAGGTTTATATATATATATATATATATATATATATATATATATATATATATACACACAGTTTGATGTTTGCTGCAAATGCAAAAATGCAATCACACTTCCTTTCTAGTCCCACTCAATTAAGTGAAGGCTATGTTTGCACTGGCCTTTGCACTGCTGGGCTGTGGTCCCAGTACTGGTAGCCCAGAGAGCTAAATCTCCAGTGTGCTCCTGTATTCCTCCTGAGGCTCTAGCTTTACCGGCCACATGGCACTCGGCCCAACTCATAATCTGGCATTACAATTCATTAACTTGACTAGAGCACCGTGACAACAGAAATTTGGAGCATGTGGAACTTGAAGAGAGAGTTGCACCTCTGCTTTCCTACTAACTATATTTTTTATCGCAGTCAGTGGACACAATCCAGACACTACACAACTATATGAAACACTCATCACTTACAGTCAAATGTTACTTTAACTGTCTTTTTTTTGTATTCCTCTTAATTGTACTTTTTTTTATGTTTCCTTTGGAATGTTTTCTCTTCTTTTAACTTGTGGCACACTTCCATTTTGTCACCCCAACAACTCTGCACTATGAAGTTTTAGTGCCCAAAAAAACACCTACATTACACCAATTATTTGTAGTATATTTTAAAAATTTAGACTTCAGAGGGAGCAAAACAAAGGTTTAAAGTAGTTAAAGAAAAAAACAGTAAAGTGGAGGAAATTAATCCCCACTGCAAATATTATTGTTTATCAAGGCCCAGCTTAGTCTCATTAGTCTCTGCCTGAAAATGCTTCATACTCTTTTCACTGTGCTTCACAGCAGTTCCTGATGGTTGTGCAGGTTTACAAAACAGGCTGTCTGTGTATCCCTGGCTCCTCTGTGTGCGTGTTTTCACCACCTGGGATGTCCAAGGCCGTCTCTGTGTGGCTCAGGAATAAATGTAACTGGTTGAGATGGAGGAAGCTGCCAGAGATGAATTAGATGTTAAATCTTTTCGACAAAATGTATTGTGTTCAGAATTTATCATGTGCTGTTTCCAACCCGTTGATGTATGTTGCAGTAAAGTTGTGTGAGTGTGTGCTTGTGTGTATTTTCAATTCAATTCAATTCAGTTTATTTATATAGCGCCAATTCACAACAGATGTCATCTCAAGGCACTTAAAAAGAAGTCATTTCAATACATTTATACAAACATTTCAATCAGTAAAAAAGTTTCCTATTTAAGGATTTCCAGCAGATTGCGTCAGTCATTGGCGTGAGGTTGGGCAGACTTTCCAACCACAGCAATCCTTCAGCAATCCCTCATACTGAGCAAGCATGTAGCGATGGTGGAGAGGAAAAATTCCCCTTTAAGAGGAAGAAACCTCTAACAGAACCAGGCTCAGTAGGAGTAGCCATCTGCCACGACCGTCTGGGGGTTTGAGAAAACAGCGCAGAGACACAGAAGGAACAGACGATCCGATATAAGAGTACTCTCTATGTTACAGAAAGTACAAAGTTGATAACAGGACACAGTGGATGTTCAGCCGCTGGGAGCACCATCCCAGTCGATGCCCCCCGTCCAACAGGGCATTCCAGCCAAGCAGGATACCAGACCAGGTATACCTTCTATGGAGAGAAAAACACTGAGATAAAACAAAGTTGACAGTCGAAATAACAGAATGTACTGTAATACAACTGGAGAGTCATAGGAGCAAAGGAAGTAGCAGAGTGAAGAAAATTGGTAAGTCTGTCCTCCAGCAGTCTAAGCCTATAGCAGCATAACTACAGAGCTAGCTCAGGATTACCTAAGCCACTCTAACTATAAGCTTTATCAAAAAGGAAAGTTTTAAGCCTGGCCTTAAAAGTAAACAGAGTGTCTGCCTCACGGACTAAAGCTGGGAGCTGGTTCCACAGGAGAGGAGCCTGATAACTAAAAGATCTGCCTCCCATTCTACTTTTAGAAATCCTAGGAACTACAAGTAAACCTGCAGTCTGAGAGCGAAGTGCTCTGTTGGGAACATATGAAACAATTAGATCTCTGATGTATGATGGAGCTTGATTATTAAGGGCTTTGTATGTAAGAAGAAGGATCTTAAATTCTATTCTGGACTAACAGGGAGCCAATGAAGGGAAGCTAAAACAGGAGAAATGTGATCTCTCTTTTTAATATTCATCAGAACTCTTGCTGCCGCATTTTGGATCAACTGAAGGCTTTTAATGGCATTTTGTGGACTACCTGATAGTAAAGAATTACAGTAGTCCAGCCTTGAGGTAACAAATGCATGGACTAGTTTCTCAGCATCACTCCTGGACAGGATGTTTCTAATTTTAGCAATATTCCGGAGGTGAAAGAAGGAAATCCTAAAAACCTGTTTAATATGGGATTTAAATGTCAGGTCTTGGTCAAAAATAACGCAGAGGTTCTTTACATTATTACTGGGGGCCAATTTAATGCCATCCAGATGAAGTGATTGACTAATCAGTTTCTGTTTTAGAACTTCTGGTCCAAAGACAGCAACTTCGGTCTTGTCAGAATTTAAAAGCAAAAAGTTTAGATTAATCCATGTTTTTATGTCTTCCAGACATGCCTGTAATCTACCTAACTGACTGGGTTCATCAGGATTTATGGATAAATATAGTTGTGTATCATCTGCATAGCTGTGGAAATTTATCCCATGCTGTCTAATGATTCTACCAATTGGGAGGATATATATGGTGAACAGAATTGGTCCAAGCACAGAACCTGGTGGAACTCCACAAGTAACCCTTGAGAGTGAAGAAGATTGATCATTTAGGTGAACAAACTGGAATCTGTCAGACAAATATGATTTAAACCAGCCTAGTGCTGTTGCTTTGATCCCTGCAACATGTTCAAGCCTTTCTAAGAGAATATTGTGATCGACTGTGTCAAAAGCAGCACGGAGATCTAACAAAACCAGAACAGACACCAGTCCATTATCTGAGGCCATGAGAATATCATTAGTAACCTTCACCAGTGCTGTTTCAGTGCTATGATGAGCTCTAAAACGTGACTGAAACTCTTCAAACAGCTCGTTACTGTTTAGATGCTCACAGACTTGATTAGCAACAATTTTCTCAAGGATTTAGGATAAGAAAGGAAGGTTAGATATAGGTCTGTAATTAACTAAGTCATCTTGATCAAGGGAAGGTTTCTTGAGTAAAGGTTTAATTACAGCTATTTTAAATTCCTGTGGTATGCATCCGTTTACTAAGGATAGATTCATCATATCCAGAATGGGGCCAGGAACCAAATGGAACACTTCTTTAAATAATTTGGTTGGGATTGGGTCCAACATACAAGTTGAAGGTTTAGATGAGGCTAATATTTTTGATAATTCCGAAAGCTCGACTGAATCAAAACAGCCTAGGCACAACTGAGGTTCTACAGTTCTTTCCGACGCTGCCTCATTTACTGAGGAAGAAGTAATCATGTTTGGGAGGATGCCAATGATTTTATTTTTAATAGAATTAATTTTATTTATGAAGAATCCCATAAAATCATCACTGCTAAGAGCTGGGGGAATAGTTGGCTCAACAGAGCTATGACTATGACTGCGTGAGCTATGGCAACTGTACTAAAAAGAAACCTAGGATTCTTTTTATTCGCCTCTATTAATGATGAAAAATATGCTGTTCTAGCTTGTTGAAGGGTCTTTTTATACAGCAGTAGACTGTTATTCCAGGTTAAATAGGAATGCCCTAGATGTGTAGAGCGCCATTTTCTCTTCATCTTCCTAGTATTCTGCTTTAAAGTATGCAACTCTGCGTTAAACCAAGGAGTCAGCCTCCTATGGCTAGCCACTTTCTTTTTTAAGGGGGCTACACTATCTAATCCCAAACGCAATGAGGACGTAACGCTGTGAACCAGACCATCAATTTCTGAAGGGTTAGAGATAGAATTGCTGCCATCCACTGTGTTACTCTGAGACACTGAGGAAAGTAAGAATGTAACAGATTCTTTAAAAATTGTTACAGCATTGTCTGATAAAGCTCTACTATAATTAGATTTTCTTTCAGATTTAAGATGGTCAGTTAAAGTAAATTCAAAAGTAATTATGAAGTGGTCAGACAGGACCAGGTTATGTGGGTGGACTGTTATTTCCTCACACTCAATACCGTATGTCAGTACAAGGTCCAAAGTGTGTTTACCCGAGTGGGTCGATCCCTGAACTTTTTGAATAAAGCCAATTAAGTCTAAAATAGCACTAAAGGCTGCATTTAGGCTATCACTTTCAGTATCCACATGAATATTGAAGTCCCCCACTATAATGACCCTATCAGTATTTAATACTAAATCAGATACGAAATGTGAGATCTGATCCAGTAATTGAGAGTAAGGGCCTGGTGGACGATACAAAACCACAAACAAAAATGGTCTTAATGTTTTGCAACTTGGATGAGGAAAATTAAGGGTTAGATGTTCAAAAGAACTGTAGCTATCAATTGGTCTGGGACTAATTAGTAAATCAGAACGAGAAATGGTTGCAACTCCTCCGCCTCGCCCAGTATTTCTAGGAATGTGAAAATTTAAATGACTGGAAGGAGTTGACTCATTTATACTCACATAATCCTCCTGCTGCAACCAGGTTTCTGTGAGAGAAAGCAAATCAATGTGATTTTCACAAATCAAGTCATTTACTAATAAAGTCTTTGAGGAGAGAGATCTTATGTTTAATAAACCACATTTAATAGATGTACTTTTCTGTTCAGTCAAAGTTGAATTTATCTTTATGAGATTTCCATAATTTGCTTTTGTTGGCTTAACTTTTAATCCATTAAATTTTGGCCGTGGGCAAGACACTGTTTCTATAGGGTAATGGGTGGGTAACAGTACAGAAGCAGCAGAGAGGTGGGTTAAACTACGACTCTGCATGTCAGTGTTTTGGAGGACTAATAAATTCGGCCATATTCCTAGAAAGAAGAGCTGCTCCATCCAAAGTGGGATGGATACCGTCTCCCCGGATCAGACCAGGTTTTCCCCAAAAAGTTTGCCAGTTATTAATGTAGCCCACATCGTTTGCAGGACACCACCTAGACAACCATTGATGGAATGACAGCATGCGGCTAAACATGTCGTCACTGGGGACCAGAAAAGAGTACAGAGTCTGACATTGTTTTGGCAAACTTACACACCAAAGCGACACAAATTTTAGTGACCTCCGATTGGCGTAACCGGGTGTCATTACTGCCAGGGTGAATAACAATCTTACTGTATTTACGCTTATCTTTAGCCAGCAGTTTCAGGTAGGATTTGATGTTGCCCGTTCTGGCCCCTGGCAAGCATTTGACTATGGTCAATGGTGTCTCTAATGCCACGTTTCTGACTATGGAGCTGCCAATTACCAGGGTCGGCTTCTCAGCGGGTGTGTCGCTGAGCGGGGAAAATCCGTTAGAAACGTGTACCGGTTGGTGGTGGCCCGTGGGCTGGGTCCTAGAACTATGCTTCCTACGTACCGTCACCCAGCCGGCCTGAGGTCCCGGCTGCGCGGGCTATACCGGAGGACGGCTAGGGGGTTCTATCCTTGTTGGCTCCGCGCTGGCTAATGGGCTTCGGCTATCTGCTGGTTTTTCAACAGCGCGGAGCCGTGCTTCTAATTCTGATACCCTCGCCTCCAAAGCTACAAAAATATTACATTTATTACAGTTACCATTATCACTAAAGGAGGCAGGGAAGTAACTAAACATCTGACAGAGAGATCAAGAGAGAAGAGAAGAGTTAGAGACAGGAGAAAGAAGAGTAGCCATAGCCGCAATGAAGCTAAGCTAGCTGAGCTAGCGAGACCTTACCACCCCAAGAAAAACTGCGTGAAACACAAGGAGTTCCCAAAACGTAAGTACACAACCACAAAACGTGTGTTTTAGTGTGCTTGTGTGTTAAAATAACTTAGAGAGGCCTCAGCACAGAGAAAACAAGATCAATTCAAGAGAGTCTGAACACCAAAAAGCTCCACGGAGCACAACAGGAAATGACGCAATACGGCTTACTGTGTCACAGAGTACCAACCAACACTGCCTCCAGTGCACTGTCTCTGTGTGTAATTCTGCGACATTCCCCACAAAAGCTGTATGAAGTGGCTGTCGGCATTATGCTTTACTATAAGAACATCCTACATTTATTTGTTTTTATTGTTTTTATTACTCTTTTTCTTCTTGTCTTTCTGACCTTCATTAATGAACCATATGTTTGGTGCTAGTTTAGTTTTTTTGCAGTTTCCATCTATTCCGTTGTGCATGTCCTGCTTTAAGCCAACTTTCTTGTGTCTGTCTTCTTTCAAACAGTTTATCTTAGACAACAGGTCTAACATATTCATCCCTTTTGCTATCATCTCCGTCTTTCCAATATTTCTCTCTCTTTATCCATCATATTTCACCCCATTACTCCCACTCTTACTCAGTAAGCTCCTGCGCCAGTAAGTCTGCCTTCTGATTATGGACTTGACTAACTGCAATTTATCTGACTGTAATGCCAGCCAGTTTAACTTCTCAGAAATGCAGTTCTCGTCCCCTTTGTTCTGCCTGTTCATATGTCAGTGTTCTGTGTTTTTCACGCTTATTTGTTTTCATCCCCAGATTTTTGGTAATCTATGAAGAAAATTTGTTTTTGGTCTCAAGTTACCAGTTTAGAGTCCCCCACTACAAACTAAACTGCTTCAGAAATGAATGAAATGAATTTTTGCTGTCATCCATTAGACTTTTAAAAAGTGCCACTTAAAGTAATCAGATTGTTTATTGTCAGGTTATAGTGAATCTGCAATACATATTATGTGGAAAGTGTTTTCCATTATTTTTCTTCGATCTGGAGAACTGTACAATTTGGGTAATGTACAGTGTTTGTGGTGTTGTGGGTCCCTAAAAAAATAAAAAATAAAATACATTTTATGTGAAAATCAGTTCATCATTTGCCACTCTTGCATCACTTTGCAGGTACAGTAATGAAAACTAATTTACAGAATAAAGACCCTCTCTTTTAGGAACAGCTATTTAATTCTAGTTTCCTGACTATTCAGTGTGTGGCAAAAATGATTAAAAGACTGCAAATATGCAATTATCAGAAGGGTAGAAATTATCTGTTTCTGAGACGTTTTTCAGTACCAGGTTGATGATCAGTTTTTGTACTCATTACTGAGGCATTGTTTCTTGAACATTTGTGTCGAGAGACAGGCAAAGCTATCAACTCATTACATTAATTTAGTGAATGTAATTCATTTCATGAGTGTGAACTGGGCGTGTCTAGCATTGGCTCTTTGGGGTTGTCTTTATTTTCGTTATCGAACAGTGGATCAGATTACCATTGCAGAACAGCTTTGAGGGTCACTGGAGTTTATTTCTCCAGTACTCATATGTTTTGCAGATCTGGAAAGGGTTCATGCCATGCCATTAGTCGATCCCATTGAAGTATACAGTAGATTGCCAAGAATGTGTTTATAGGGTATCCAGTCATTTCATAGAAAACTAATAGCTGTTCCCGCATTCAATATTGAGCTTGTTCCAAGTGTGTTTTGGGCTATGCTGGGGCTGCCCCTTGCCATTGATCCTATTTGTGGTTTTCATGGACAAGATCTCAAGGCATAGTTATGTAGAGAGCGGAGCTTGGAAACTTTAAGATCCCATCTGTCCTTTTCATAGATATTGTGGTTGTGTTCGGATCATCCGGCCTTGATCTTCATCATGCACTGGAGCAGTTCACAGCCAAATGAAAATAAAATGAGAAAAACCTTCTTTAATTTGTAGGCCATGGTCCTCAACTGGGAAGTATAGACTGCTCCCTGCAGGTGTTTTTCTCAAGCATTGGATCAAGCATTGGAGTTGAAATATTTTAGTGCCTTGTATGGACAGACAAACAAACTGGGGTCTTGTCTGCAGGAATGCAGGCTCTGCTCCATTCTGTCAGTGTAAAGAAAGAGCCGAGTTAAAAAGCAAAGTTCCTGCTTAACCAGCATGTCTGTTTTGACCCCCCACCTGTGGCCATAAGATCTAGCTCATGACCAAAGAATGAGATTCAGGATATAAGTGGCTTAAATGAACTTTTTTTGTAGGAGGGTAGGGCTCACCCTTAGAGAGGTTAGAAGGTGTATCATCCATTGGTAGCTCAGAGTAAAGAGCCAAATGTCCTCTGCATCAAAAGGAGTTAGCTAAGATGTTTCAGGTACCTGATCAGGATGTTTCCTGGGTGCCTTCCTTTCAAGGTTTTTCTGTAAGTCCCACTAGGAGGAAACCCCTGGGCATACCCAAAACCTGCTTGGAGCACCATATATTCTTCATGGCCTATAAAGCATTGGACCTGTTAGACCTGTTAACACTACGGAATTATCTCTAATAACCAGAAGCTCCTATTTATAACTCTCATTGTCATCAATGTTACTTTAATATATATTTAATGCAGAAATGTAATACTTCTACATATAGAAATTCTTTAAGTTTGTCAGAAAAAAAATTACAAATCCAATATTCTAGCATTTAATGGTTGCATATTTTGTTAGTGACTACCTGTGATTAAATGAAGTAAAACATGACCTTTTCATGCTGATCTCCAATTCCATTCAGTTCACATTGTAGATATCAAACTGGTCTACACGCATCCTGTAGTTGTACAATACAGAATTGGGAGAGGGAGGTTTCATTGGGAGCAATGGTCCCAGGGAGGAGTCGATTGCAGCAATTAACAGGGAGATGAAAGACACCAGGCTGCCTGCTGAATAATTAAGACTGGTTTGTTGAGCAATCAGCAGCTTCAGAGGAAGGTCGACAGTAACCTCCTAATATATATTTTGTCCGGTCATACAACATGTTCCTTAAAAATAAATACATTTGTTTTTGTTCTTTTAAATCAAGCTCACAATTGCTTTCAGACAATATTCACATTTTTAATAATAAGGAATCAAGATGTGAAATGCTTTGACCTCACAGACATTGGATTACTTAAAACTACAGTGTAAAAAAAAGGGCCCATGGGCCTGGCAATGTTCTGCCAAAGCATTGCCATTATGTAAACTGAAGGCCTATTGATCAGTCAGGATTTGGTGAGGTGCAACATAAAGGAAGGAACAGAACACCGGTGCATGAAGGGAAGAGTTTGATCTGTAAATTTGAAAGAAAAAGAGCACTGCAGGCAATATGAGACACAAGCAGGGAGAAGAAAGGGAGCAAGAGATTGAGGCAGACACAGCAAACAGGAACTCTCCCAGGAGTGTTTTAGCCAAATGTATTTAAATGTATTCTGCTAATTACAAAACTTTAAACACATACACGCTGATGCAAACACTGTCTGGCATTTTGTAGCGCCGTTGTTCTGAAGGTAATTACATGCATTTGCTCTACACACTTTGCGGGCCTTTGTGCATCGACGAGTGTTGTCGCGTGTGTGTGTCTGAGGAGACGAGGAGCAGATAAAAAACAGACTTACATGCGTGGAAACACGATAAGCGGAGTCTTTCCACAAAAGATTAAGTACTGTGGATTAAAGCAGAACATGCGGGTGGTTGCTTTTCTCCCTAACTGGTGAAGATGAATCAAGGGGCTATTATAGCTCCAACAAAAACATTAGCTGCACTGATTTACTTAAACTCAAGTGTTTTGGGGAAACCTGTTTTTCTATTTATATAAGTTTTACAGAAAAAGTAACCTTTCTGATCATTATTAATCTTTAGTCCTCTTAGTTTGCCCTACATTTCATGTAAAAGACAGATACTTTAACAACCTTTAGGCGAAGAAATGTAAATGAGCTGAACTCTTTTCCATTCATACTGACCGCTCAAAGCATTTACACTAGAGCCACATTCACCCATGCACACTCACAAACACGCACACATTTATACACCAATTGGTAGGCAACATAGGGTTAAGTGCCTTGTCCAGGGTCATATAAATAAGCTGGAATTAAACCTACAACCTTCCAATTGGTAAATGACTACTCTGACTACTCTAAGAAAGTAAAAGGAAAAGAAAACATGGCAAGCCATGCTCTTTTAACCTATTGTTTATCTAACTGATCCGACAAAGTGTAGCTCTCAGTGGTTACTCCCCAACCACATGCTTGTTTGACCTATGCATTGGTTTATTGACCAGCAGATGTCTTTACATTGGCTAGACATACACCTCTGCATGTCCCCTTGATTCCCTCATCACATCCTTCTCTTCATCTATTGCCCATCTAGTTGTAGTCATGTCCCACTCTGCTAATTCTGTGGCTAATTTGCTTATATTTAGTAAATACAAAATAAATATCCTGATGATCTTATGCTTTGATGCAATATTGTTAAAACTGGCCAATGGGCATCCATTATTTCTTTGTGGTGACTCATGAATAAATATCATTATTCATGCCAAAACATATAATTTTGTAAAAATCTTTAGGCGTCATTGAAAATTAGAAGGGTGTTAGTGCCCGGTGGAAAAAGTGTCAGAGTCAGTAGGAATGACTCAAGACATTTTGCACAGTACTCCATTGAATGTAAGTTATTATTTCCATTATATACTGTATGTTATATCTTAGAAGGACTAATTATTAAATTGAATACATTACAGTGTGCATATTATACTGTAGTACAAAGATTGCCTTTCAGCAGTTGAAGATCTGCTGTTGATATACCAACCCACCAGAACACTCAGGTCCTCTAATTCCAGTCTACTCACCATCCCTAGAATTAGAACCAAACATGGAGAAGCAGCTTTCAGTTTCTATGCTCCTCTAATTTGGAACAAACTTCCAGAAAACCGCAAAGCTGCTGAAACACTGAGTTCTTTTAAATCACAACTAAAAACATATCTGTTTAGAGCTGCCTTTGAGTAATGCTTTGATGTATCATGTTTTGTGTATTCTTCTTGTTTTACTGTTGTTTTTACATTATATGCTTTGTAATGCTTTGATGTATCTGTGCGTGCTTCATGCTTTATTGCTGTTTTTACTTGATATGCTTTGTCTGTGTTTTACTGCTATTTTTATTTTACCACTTAATCCTGTAAAGCTTCTTGAATCACCTTGTTGTTGAAAGTGTGCTATGCAAATAAAATTCCCTTGCCTTTCTGGTCCAAAATTTGGGGTCTGGCTTCATTCTGTTCAGGTTGAATACCACCCCAAGTTATCTGCCATCTTTTTTTTTGTGGAAAATCTATAATAAAATTATTTTGAAATCCTACCCAACCCCAGATAAATGCATTGCTTTTTTTCTAATGGGAGTCACATTTTTGCCAGAACCTGCCAGTGTTGATAATGGAAATGAAGGGTGAAAAATTGTTATTCTTTGTTTTCAACTTTCCTTCATGTACAACGCTCAGTTTGTGGGTGACTTCAGGTGATGTAGCAACTCATAATGTCACATCATCCTCATCTTCGAGTAGTGATATTGTGGAGAATTGATGTGACCTCTAAACCACAGAAAAAAGAACAACTTTTTCTTTTGTCTGTAAAGAACACTAAAGCATTTATTATAGCTATGATCAGCAAATGCATTTCCCATGCTTTGGGTTGTTGATTTCATTTTCATATTTCCTGGCAAATTTGATTTTACTGTTGTGGGATTGAACCATATGATTGGCCTTGAATACTCTTTTCCCATCCCCTCTTCTTGTACTTTTTCAGTCCTTTTTATTGAAAATATGGTTTATAGATCACGTGTCCTCAATTCCACTGAAACTGTGTCAAAATAGTTGTCAACGAGTTGGTTAAAAGAATGTAAAAATGCAACTTTGAAACTTTTTCAGTGTTTAACATTCAAATTCTAAGTATAAACAGATGCTCTTTCATGTTATTGTGACTTGGATCAGCATCTGGTCAGAACACGCCTGTGTAGCCAGAACTAAATGAAAAAGGAAGAAGTGCATTTCTTGTGCTTGAGCAGTGGGGAGAGGAAAAAGGAGGAAAAAAAAGAAAAGAAGACATGTCTCCTGGGATGCATTTTAATTCACTCAATTGCCCTATATTCTGTTGCAGTTTTTGTTTTGATGATGGTGACGCTTTGCATATCTTCACCCTCCAAGCATAGAGGATGTGCACAGGAGGGGGACCTGTGTTTGTGGGTTGGGGGAAAAGGGGGTGAACAAAAAACGAGGGAAGAGAAATTGAAAGGGATGATTAGGATTTAGCAGAGTAGTTAACTGGAGACACACTCGTGGATGTTTTTTTAATTCAACACCTCAAACACGATGACTCCTTTTGTGACAACATGGGAAAAATCAAAAGAAACCAAGCAAAATGTCAGGAAAAAAATTATGGACCTCCATAAGTCTGGTTCATCCGGGATGATCCTCTTTTGTGTATTTCTTTTAGAAGTAGGATTTCTATTGATATGGTTTTTGGTATTATTAAAAAGAAGTAACCTATCCTTTGACTGTTTATAATTAACAGCCCTCTGGATTTTTAAATCCTTTTTGCTTTATAAAGCTCAAACCCCCTTACTATATCAATTTTCTGGAGTTCAAGAGAATTTGCTATATTTAATTTTATTCTTTTCCGTTCTTGCTATTATGTTTATCCTTTGATAAACATAATAGGCAATGTGGTTGACTAAATTTAAACATGATAGTCATTTGACAGATAGTCATTTGAATACTTAAATAATATGGATCATTTAAAATTAGAGAGCAGGTGTAGCACATTCAGTCTTAACACCTTTATATTGCATTGCAGGGAGTTTATTAAAATCTATGCATAGCTGTCAAATATTTGATACTAATAGAGATCGGAGGATCAATTTTACCATAGCTTATTAGTAAAGTGTACAACGTCAAAATAAACAAAAAGTGTTTAAATGGGGTTGGGTAGTTTCATTATTATTATTATTATTATTATTATTATTATTATTATTATTATTATTATTATTATTATTATTATTATTATTATTATTATTATTATTATTAAAGCATGAGTCTACATTAAGCCTTTAAAAGCTTTTGCTGTTTTTTTAATAGTCAAACTGAATAAAATTAAATATGCGCTCTGATGAGGCTCTCTTTTGAAAGTAACAACCTTTGAGGAGGTATTAAACATACTTCTCATAAATCCCACACTTCTGTATTAAAAATATTTTTCCTAACTAGTAAGCTGTAAGTGTAAAATAATTGTAATTACCAAACAAAAGGCTTGAAATCATTAGTCTGTGTGTAATTAATCTGGATGAGATACCATCACACATAGCTTTGTTCTACTCTT
The DNA here is from genome assembly GCA_963556495.2 of Valencia hispanica. NCBI lineage: Eukaryota > Metazoa > Chordata > Actinopteri > Cyprinodontiformes > Valenciidae > Valencia > Valencia hispanica. Next base: position 33,355,297 of record OY747709.1, read on the forward strand.
TAACCTTCTGCCTGATGGCACATTGGTAGTGTTACTAACAGGTTCTGTTGTCAACATGTCCGATTTGATGTGCTTGGAATGCATCAAGCGCCCTATTGTTTTTTGTTTAAGAAGGAAACAATACAGCTAAACAACAGAAATGGAAGTACAAGTAGAGTCATTTTGAAAGTACATTCTTCATGCTCAATCCCACCTACACAGAATCAGTGTAACTGCTTATGAATGAGAGAGGCATAAAATGTGATCTAAAGTTCCCAGTTATGCCACTTAAAGTTAAACCTCTATTTGTCACACAAAGTGTTGTGCATAGTGCTACTCTGACAACGTTTTCTGTTCATGGTGGCTCGCAAAAGGATTGTCTCTCTCTATTTTGCCAGTACCACTTCCCTCTCCATACCTCCCATCCCAATGAGATAGCTGTGCATCATCTAACTGTAGCCTACTTAATAGCTCATCTCCTCTCTGGTCCCAGCACAGTGATGGAGTCTGCTGTTATGGCATTACTATAAAAGTGCATAGCAAAATGCTTGACATTTATTGCTCAGTTTAGGCTTCTGAAAGAGTGAGGAGTTAAGAGACAGCTCTGTACATTTATAGTTGTAACTGAGAAACTGTTAAGTTAGATTAAACTGGCTGAGATGCATTTGACTCTGTGTGTGTATGGGTGCGTGCGTGCATGTGTGTGTGTGTGTGTGCCTGCGTGTGTGTGTACATTAAGGAAAGCAGTTAAATAAAATATTTCTTTTTGTTAGTTTTATGGCTGCAGTGAAACTCCAGGCCTGTCCTAGCAGCATGCCCACCCACCTTTATTCCAGATGTTACCATGGTGAAACTAATTGGTGGTATCCTGGCAACCAGACAGCGGTTTTGTGTGTTGGAGAAGACTGTTGTAAGAGAGTGATGGATAGATTAAGAGAGAGCTAGAAAATTGAATAGTCTCCACTCTTTCTCTGTTGTTTCTCCCCCTCCAGAGGCCGGGGTCTGGTGTTGATTTAAGCCCCGTCTTAATGTGATTATCACCCCAATGTTAAGGGCTGTACTCATTCCCTCTGCAACATTGATTTCCATTTAAAACTGTAATTGAGAGGAACAAACATTGGTATTAGCTATTCTCACTTGCCATTGCTCTTCTGGGCTCCATCTGACACTGGAAACTGCTTAGTTTTTCAGGGGCACTAGAGGGAGAATTTGATTGTCTAAAATACATGGAATGAAGTAGTTACTGGGACTAGTGAGGAACTGACAAGGCCTTAGCCAAAACTGTTAACAGCTGATTTACCAGGATAGACCAGTGACATTTTAATTCAGAAACACCTGATCGACTGGGATTGCAATGTGCAACCATCTCTCAGCTTTACAGAGAACGGTTTGGACACACATAAAGCTCAGGTGAATTAACTAAAAATATCTGGTCAATGTCAGAGGTCAGGTGAGACTAAATACTAGCGCATATAAACACTAATTACAATCAAGGTATATAGAATACTAACTAAGAACATGCTGAACCTTTAAGTGGACAGGCTTCAGCAGCAGAAGACCACACTACGTGCAATTTGTATCAGCTAACAACAAGAAACTGAGGCTACAGTTCATAAGGATCCCCAAGTCTGAATAATAAAAGATTAAAAAAGGTTTCCTGGTCCGACAAGTCAATGTTTTTGCTGCAACACTCAGATAGTAGGGCCAGATGGTGGTGGTATGGAGGACATTTTTTTTGGCATATTCTGGATCCCCTAATAGCTACTAATTGAGCATAGCGTAAAAGTCACTGCCAACCAGAAGATTGTTGTTGATTCTATCCATTACTTTAGTTAAAAACGATTAAATTAACATAAATGAGCTGGCAGGGCTTTAGGCTAATATGTTTATATTTCAACATAAAAAGCAACAGAGAAATGGGGAGTAGCTGAGGTATTTATCTGTCTCTTTAAGAAAAAAAGGAGATGAATTGGCTAATTAGTTGGACCAAATTATGAAAGTGTTTCTTATTGGCTAGGTAGATTGATACACTTTTCACTCGTTTGCATAATCATTCCCATCCTTGAAAATGAATTCTCTCTCTGGGAGAGTAACTCAGAGTTCACAGAGAGAGATGGAACAGTTGAACAGTTACACAAAGCAAATGATTTAGGCACCAGTTAGTCATGTTGACAATTTATCATTATTAGTGTATTCTAATTACATCATAAACTGTAAAGAAAAACCCACACAGAGATCTGCTGCTACCTTTGGACAGCAATGAACTACAGTCACTCAGTGTCACAACTGGTGGCGACATCTTTCCGACTTTTTCTTCAAATCTTTTCAGAGTGCACCTCAGGGTGTGCATTTATGAAGGATGATTCAAGGGCAGTGCTAAGTGATATTCTGTGAGGCAATGTGGGGAATGGGGGGGGGGGGGGGGGGGTGAACAAAGGAAGTGAGAGAAGAACAGGACGAGTGAAGAGAAGGAGACAGCAGCAGTAGATGCCGTAAAGATAGCAGCATTGTTGGGGACCTTTTATTGTTGTTTGGTGTTTTTATTCCCTCATCGCCCCCCCTCCTTCAGGTACAAAAGAGAGGAGTTGACATTCAGCAGTGGTGTGAAGAAGCCAGGCAGATGACAGACTTAAGGCAACCTATCAGTGCTGTCACCGGTCTTTGTATGGTTTTTATGCCTCTGTTTGTTTGTTTGTGTGTGTGTCTGTGCACCCCAGACAAACAGGCCAAACATTTAGTTCTCAAGGACAACTCAGGTGTTTCCCTTCTTTTAGACCTTCAGGCCTCTCACATTTACTGACAGCATTTACACAAGTGGCCCTACTCATTCATACATTTAAAAGCCACTTTTTTCATCATGAGTGGGCAGTATTGATTCACACTGTGTCCTTCGCCTTTTTGGGAAGCAGCAATGCGACCAGTCTTGCAGGACAGCAGTGACAGTAGCGTTGTTGGTGTGTTGTCTTTCGCGCTTCGGCCCCATTGAAATGCCAGCCGAGTGTCTGAAGAGACAACCTCACTGATCAATCAGGAAACTCCTCATTCATTATTCACTCTGAGCCCATCGAATAGCTCAGAGCCCAGGGCCACCACACACTGTCATCAATGACGCCATTGATTATCAGGGCTCATCAGCATTTGTTTGGCTTGTCAAATCAATGCCTTTTTAACAGCATGCCATCCCTGCAGGAGACCACAGATGAATATTTCATTTCAACTGCGATACAGTCATAATTTAAAGCATCAGAAAACTTGTGTTTCTTGTTCAATCGTTTTCAAGTGCAGATAGATAAATCTCAAAATGAGGCCTGTCGCTGGTGAAAGTGCAGTCTCTCCCCATGCAAAGTACCCATGCGATCTGATGTCTACATTGCTTTAGTCTGGTATATCATAAACACAGAAAATCAAAGTTTATGTCACATTTACTTTTTAACCATCAAGAAAATGACAATGGACAGAAGCCTTTTGGATGTGGGTAATGATTTTCATTGTTAACCATGAAAAAAAAAAGATAATATATTTGTAAATAATTTTGGAAAAATGCATCAGTGTTGTAGTTGCTTTGTACTTTCAGATATCCATTGCCAAGGTTCCATCTCCAAGCACATCATGCTACAACCAGAAATCAGCCATGGTGCTCCATGTGGATAACAAGATGTCTATAATCATCTTCTTTAAAAACACTGAAAACGTGTGTTGTAGTAGAAGCAGACTAAAAAGAATTACTTTTTCAGCTGCAAACTTGAAAAAATATTTAACACTCTAACAATTTATTAATTGCTTTAAATGCTAATAAGGCACTAATATGACCTTTTAAAATTCATTTTTGTAGGCTAAATATCTGGCAAGTTGTTAACTGATAACTGATCTGTGAGATTAAATCTGTCAAAAGAAGGCCAACATTTTCTCTGCCTAACACAACTATCCCATTTCAAGTCCCTCCCTCCTTTGTACTAACATATGTATTTGTGAGCTCTTGATCACTAACTATATGAATCCTGATGTTATCTCAAATTACTGCAAGTGTAAATATCTTTATATATGGCCTGGCCTGGTTTACAGTATCAAGGTAAAGCAAGGTTTAATGGAGCTACAGGTTTTAACCTATAGTTTTGAAACCCCTGATCCTTTTAAAGAGATGCAAGAGGTTGTTCCATAACACCAACCTATGATATCCATGATGTGGAAACTAAAACAGTGCCACTCATTACACCTATTCAGGTTATATTGTTCGAATAGTTCAGTGGACAAACTCTGAGTAACATTACTGCTAAGCAGGAGACTGGAGGCTGACAGCCCGTTTGGATAGTGTGACTAATTAACCAGCTAATTAATTAATCAATTAGAACATAATTAACATTGAATTTGATTGATTAAATTAAAAAATGTAAGTCATACATCATAAACTCACACATATGTATTTCAGGGATTTATTTTTTTATTATTTATTCAAAAGACAATTATGACTTATAGCTACTGAAAATTCAAATGCTCTTTCTCAAAAAGTAGATTTGTTTGCAATAGATAATACAATACAATACAAATACAACACAAAGATTTTTATAGAAAATCTCAGCCCACTGCAAAGTATGTCCTTGTGCTGTATGATAGATGCATTCAATACTTGGTTTGTCCTCCTTTGTGTGAAATATTGTTTTGATGAATGACAGGCGATTGGGGCATCTTCTTATTCACAATACTTATTAGATGTTCTGTGGGGTACAGGTCAGAAGAGTTTGCTGGTCATGCCCAGTGATAAGATGATCATTAAGCCAGATATTTATGTTTTTGGCAGTGTAAGCATTTGTAAAGTCATTTCAGCAAGGGAAGAGTTTAGGATTTTGGACGACTGAGCAAGAGTCCAGTATTTTTGGTCCTAAACCCAGATAAGAGACTTTAGATAATGTATCTGGTTTAAGACTTGTTCAACACATGCAGTTCAACTGTTGTAGCTCATGTGATGCACATGTCTAAGTGAGGCTTCTCATGACGGTCTGACTTCAGATATAGTTTACACTTTTAAAATCTTCCAAAAACTCTTGAATGAGCTGTTCTTCTAAATCCTCTCAAGGCTGTGGTTATCTGTGTTACTTGTGCAGCTTTTTCCACCACAATTTTTCCTTCCACCTAACTTTATATTGATATGCTTGGATACAGCACTCTGTGAAGAGCCACCTTCTTTATTACCTTTTTTGGCTTACTCTACTAATGGAGGATTCCTGTAAAACTGTCAGTAGTCTTACCAATGCATGTGTTCGCCACAATAGGCTATTCCATTTTTGGATTCATTTTTTTAAAAGCAGTTTTTTGAAATATTTAAATGTTCTGACAAACTGACTTTTGAGTTTTCAATAAAGGGAAGCTGCACTTAAACACACTTGAAGTACAATATGATTCTGAGCTTTAACAGTGCAAAGCCTGAAAAGCACAACATCTGTGCCAGTATTATCTTATTTCAGATGCATTAATTTCAGTGAAATCGCATGACTTTGTGGTAGGAATCATAGTATTAAGGACTCCTACCACAAAGTCTGTCATAAATCACACAAGTATCTGTGATTAATCCAAAAGTTGGCAAAAGTTTGAAAAGATGTTTAATGGGAAAAGCATGTGCAGTCTATTTATGGTTTGGCCTCTCAATGCTGATGGAACATGAGTTGCTAAATGGCATGTTTAACGTTATTATCCAAAGCAATATTTAGCTGATCAGTTTTGAATTAAGCCTTCTGAGATTTATAGCTTACCAGTTGCAGCTGTTGTTGAGCTAAAATGTTCTGCCTATTTTTTATATGACTTCAACTTCACCCCTGATCCACCTGTTTGTGTAGCGGTTATGACAGGTCAGTGTAGAAAAACTAGTGCTGACAGGAATGGCTTTGCTGGGAAATGGAGAAATTGCACTCCCCTTCTTGCACTGTGTGTGTGTGTGTGTGTGTGTGTATGTGTGTGTGTGTGTGTGCATGCGTTTAGGTGTGTGTTTGTGTGTGTGTGCATACATAAATACCCATGACAGGATGTCAGCAGGAAACGGAGGGACTTCCACAGCAGTGTTTACTTTTACATTTCAGTGAAAAATATCTGGCTTCATTCTAAACAGATAGATGGGATATGAAGAGAGACGGAATCTTATGTGCACATGAAAGAAAGGGAAAAAACAGGCTAATAATATAGCTGTATTCTTGCTATTTACCGGCCATGTCAATATTTGATAATTTTGCAGTTTTTAAATATGTTTTTTTTTATCTGAAAAGGTGTGCATATGTGATTGAGTAAATGTCCTCGAAGAGCCAGGATAATATGGCATATCATTGCACATCATAAGTAGGCAAAAGGGTCAACCAAAGCATCTTTTAATGGATATTTCATCATGATCTTAAACAAACAATATCAAACAAAGAGGTTTAAACTACAAACAATCACACATCTATTTAACAAACCCTTCAGACTCTTCTCAGTAAGATTTAAACAACCTTGTATCTTTAAACATACCTCCCCCACTTTGTTCACCTTTGTAGTTTTTCTTCTTTCATGCATTTATCTTCCTCCTCCTTATGTGCTAGTTGAAGAGGATTAGTCAGATAGGGGAGCTGAAAGGTCTCTGTTTACCCTAAAACACATTTGAGCCACATCTTTTATTTTCTCATGTGCGTTGTGAGGAAAGAATCAGGGGAAAACTCATCATGGTTTTAAAGAAGTCTCCCAAAGCTGCCTGCTCCTTGTTAAACTGCCTCTCTTACTCCTTCATCTTTTACTTCTGTCTCATGTCTCACACTACCTTAGCCCTCCTCAGTCCTAGAGAGATTTTCTCCTCTTTCTCAAATATGTTTCAGAATCCCCTCCAGGGCCAAGTCTCCTGTTCTAGATCACATTGTGTTACACAGCTAACTGGTAGCACTCTGCCTCTAGCCAGGAAACACAAACTGGCCTGAAGCTGTGTTTAGGGTAACAGCAGTAGTTGCAGACAGACACACTTAGACATCGAAACATTAGGATGTAGACACATGCATCTTCTGTTTTAATCTCTGTTTCTCTGTCTTACACACACGCACAAGCACACACACACGGTTACAAGGCATCTTCCACACCTGAGGCTATGAACCAATGAAAGCAAAATATGAGGTCTTTGACCTCCGCATCTGGCTGTTGTGCGTCAGCAGGTATTTATACTCATAATATCACCCACAGGGAACCCACACTCACATGCTAACATACACAAATGATCATGACCAAGAATCTAATAACAAAGTTAGCTTTCTATGCAATGTGTTGGTTAATTTATCAAAATGAGCTGTATTTATTGTTTCATACTTGCAAAGTTTTTACCATTTTTTAAATCTTTTAGATTAGAAAGGACAATACTTTGTTATATAAAACTGTATGAATAGGCCCAGGGATGTACACTACTCACAATAAGTTAGGGATATTGTTATTTACATGAGCGCTATTCCTATTTGGACTAAATTTTAATGAAATAAGTAAAAGTATCCTTTGATATTACTAATAATGAATGAGAAGAACCACCATTTTCATTAGTGTAATATTTATTACCCCAAACATTTAGACAGCAACAAGGGTAGCTCCAAATAACACAAATTGACTAAGAAGAATGTCAGTAGCGGGTGTTTCCACCATTTGCTGCAATGACAGTGATGTCTCATGCTCCTTACTAGCATCATGATGTTGCCCTAAGATAATGGTTCCACTCTTCCACAAGTGCTACACGCAGTTCTGTCAGGTCACGTGGGGATGGAGTACGATCATCCAGTCTCTGCTTCAGCTGGTCCCAAACATGCTCTATGGGGTTCAGGTCAGGGGACATTGCTGGCCACACTATATGAGGCACTCCGACTTCCGGAAGTTGAGCTGTGACAATTCTGGCACGATGTGGTGGAGCATTAGTCAACAGAAAGTCGGGGCTGTGCTGGCGGAATTGGGGGATGGTGATGGGTTCTATGATGTCTCTGAGGTAAGAACATGCTGTGACTGAGCCATCTACAATAACCAAATCAGTTTTGCGCTGGCTGGTGATGCCTGCCCAGACTTACACCTCCTCCACCAAAGCTTAATCTGGGGACGATGTTGACCTCGGCGTATCGCTCACCTTGCCTTCTCCAGCATCGATGACGACCATCATTTCTGTGCAAGGTGAACCGAGACTCGTCAGTGAACAGGACAGTAGGCCACTGCTGCATTGTCCAGGTCACATGGTCTTGTGCCCACTGCAAACGTTCATGGCGGTGTCTTGGTGTCAGTGGATTCACCTGCAACAGTCGTCTGGCATTCAAGCCAAAGCAGTGGAGTCGGTTGCAAATGGATTGTCTGGAAACCCTAGTACCCCTCACATCTTGTAAATGGCCCTGCTGCTGTGTGGCAGTTGCATGACGATGTCTGAGTGCATAGGTCCTTAGGTACTGGTCATCGTTGCGGTCTGTCACTCGTGGGGCTCCACTCCTCGGTTTGTCACGAATTCTGCCAGTAGTTCTGTGTCTTGATGCAAGTCTGTTGATGACACTTTGAGACACACCAAGTTCACATGCAACATCTGACTGCCTGCCACAGACCCGTGTGCTATGGCCAGGTGGCGCTGCTCGTCTGTTAAGTGATGTCGTGTGTTCATGCCTAGCTGAAGGATGAAGTTGGAATGACTTACTGACAATACTAGCTTTTCAAACCCACGGCATGTTGAAATTGATGCCACATTAAAAAGGGTTGTCTTTAGTATTTTTTGGTGTTGGCCCCAATATGTAAGGCACACTGTACACAGTGAGACCATTAAGTGGAAAACACAAAATGGGGTGTGTCTATCACCCCAACACAATTGCCTCCCTATCTCAAAAATCTCTCAAGTTAAACAAACACCATATGTATGACATCCACCGAGTCTCTCATGATATCCCTAACTTATTGTGAGTAGTGTAAGAGTGTGTGTTGGTGGGGGGCGATTTCATGTCAAAGACTGGAACAGGTGTCCCAATGGGTGAAGACAAAAAAGAGAAAGAAACAGGGAGACCACAATCAGACTTAAAAAGAAACTTTAAAAAAAATTACTGTACACATTACATGACCACAGTCAATGTTTTACTCTCAATAGAGATAAAATGAGTATAAATATACATAATATCCCAGAAAAGCAGAATAGAACAAAAACAAGACCAAAAGTAATATAGGCTAGATTGAATACCTTAATATCCAAAATTAAATACGACATGAGTTTGTTTTTGTCATGTTACAACCACAAACTTCCATGTATTTTATCGAGGTATTATGACAAAGTAGTCCATACTTGTGAAGTGGAAGAAAAAGGAAAGGAGTTCTTCCCATTTTTTTTAACAATTAAAAATCTTAAATCTCAGTTAATTATCAGTCCTACCATTGACATGGCAATTTTACCACATGAATATCCTTTGATCTAAGCTATTCCAGTGTACCTCTGGCTGCATGTTTAGGGTTGCCATCCTGCTAAACCTTCGCCCCAGTCTTAAATCTTTTTCAGCCTCTAACAGGTTTTCTTCCAGGATCACCTTGTTTTTAGGCCATCTATCTTTCCATTAACTCTGACAAATAAGTCTGTGTTTTGAAAAATTATATCCACAGCAGGATGCTGCCATGACAAAGTTTCACAAGACACTATTGTTAGGTTAAGTTGTAGTGCCATCACCCCAGTTCTAAAGTCCTTACACCAGCTCCCTGTAGCTCAGAGAATAGACTTCAAAATACTTTTACTAGTTTATAAATCATTGAATGGCTTAGCACCAAAGCATATTGAAGATCTGCTGTTACTATACCAACCCTCCAGAACCCTCAGGTCCTCTAATTCCAGTCTACTCACCATCCCTAGAGTTAGAACCAAACATGGAGAAGCAGCTTTCAGTTTCTATGCTCCTCTAATCTGGAACAAACTTCCAGAAAACTGCAGAGGTGCTGAAACACTGAGTTCTTTTAAATCACAACTAAAAACGTATCTGTTTAGAGCTGCCTTTAAGGAATGTTTTCATGTATCACGTTTTGTTTATGCTTCTTGCTGTTTTTACATTATATTCTTCGTAATGCCTTGATGTAGCTGTGTTATCTTCTTGCTTTATTGCTGTTTTTACTTTATATGCTTTGTCTGTGTTTTACTGCTGTTTTTATTTTACCTCTTAATCATGTAAAGCACCTTGAATCACCTTGTTGTTTAAAGTGTGCTATACAAATAAAATTGCCTTGCCTTGCCATATGCATTTGGCATTTAGGCCAGAAAGTTAAACTTTTGATCTCTTCTGACCAAATAACCTTCTTCTGCATATCTGATTTGCAGATAATATTTTTGCATTTTTATTAAAGACATGTAAAAACAAAGCTTTAATAAAGGTTCATGTAAGTTGATTTGCATAGTGAGTTATGCACATTCAAAGACTGAAACAGGCATTATTTCAGGTTCTGATCAAAAGCTGCATGTGCTGCCTTATTCAAGTCCTTTCTTTATAAAAGACTTGGATAAGTGTGTGGTAAATTCTGTATATTATGTAGTATGTGTGTTTGTGTTTTCATGTGTGCTGTTTTGAGTTCATGTGTGAGAAAGAGATTGGCTCAGAGAGAAAGTGTTTTTAGTTCTCCCTGAGCGGGTTAGATCTGATAAGGCTGACAGCCACAGGTTGATATTCCTGAGAGCAGCCGGTCTCCGTGCTTCACACCGCATGGCTGACACAGACCTGCAAAAAGAAAAAAAAGAAAAAGATTTAAGCCTCTTTTTGCTAAATGAAAAGAAGGTTAAATGCTTTTAATATGTTTTCCAAGAGTGTTCACAAACTACTGGTCAGAGATCTGTTGATGCATTAGCAGTTTTCTACTGTAACAGTCACTATAATTACAGAATTAAACAGACCTGGGAATTAGCCAGCAGGCGCTTTGCTATGCAAATTCACCAATGGGAAAAGTCTCTGTGTGTGGTGTGTGTGCGTGTGTGTGTCAGTGTGACAGTTACTCTCATATTCACCACACCTCAAAGGCAACATGTTCTCTTGGAGGCCTACTTCAAACACAGCCTGAGGCTGTCTGTTTGTGCTCTGGTCATATCTACCTATCTTCTTATATTCCTCACTCTGCTTCTGATTTTTCTCCCACAGGAAAGGCTCTACCCACCTAACTGCACATCTACATCCTAATGTGCATAGATTTCATCCATTTATAAGTTCCCACAAGGCTTAGGAGAACAAATACACCCTGGTGATCCCACATACAGTACATGGAGCCATTATATTCACACCATTGCTTCACAAAGTTTTAAAACAGCTGTGAGAAGAAAAATTGATTCATTAAAACTGGCAAAGACAGTGACATATAGACACATGCAAATCCAGACCCCCCCACGTTATATGTTGCCTACATGTATGAAGTGGGCCCTTGAAAGGGTAAAGCAGTGGCACATTGACATTGAAGGGAATCACAGAGCCTTGTGTATACACAATGAAAGAAGAAAAGGAGGAGAGGGAAGAGAAGGGCTGTATCCTTATTCAATTAGCGGCCCTAGCCCGGAGTAATTACTTCTACTCTCCCTAATTCCCATGTAAATTTGCAACGAGCGATGCACTATTTTAATACAATTTAGCACCACTTTGACTTGCTGCCAGTGTACAGCACAACGAAGAGGAGCTTTGTGCGTGTGCATCACCATACATTTGTGTGAGGGACAAAACTGACGAAGAAAGATAACCTTCTGCGTGAGTCTGCTGTAGAGAACAGCAGAGAGAATAAACAGTCGAAGAGGACATTGAAAGGAGAACAGGTCCGTAGTGATGACACAGTGATCAGATAAGATCTGCAGTGGGACCTGACTCTCCCTGTGTGTCCTGTGGGAACACGAGCTGTGACTTATTCCTACAATTTCACCGTTACGTTTCTCCTAGGTACTGAATGTTCACATACCTAGAGGAAACACTAAAATTTCAATTCAGAGTACCACTTTACAGTAAGGCTTTCCTAATAAATACCTAATGAATTCTGAATAAAGCAGTTATTAATAAATCTGTAAGCACTTTGAAAACTATTAACAAGCAGCTGTAGTGCATTGGTTTGTAAACTATTAATAAGCAGTTGTAGTGCATATGTTAATGAAAGTTGCTGTTGTTTGGAGAGATTTGAGGGGAACCGTGCGCTTTTATATCCTTTGTTAAAAGATGGTTCAGTATTTGGGCAAATCATTAATGGCTTCGGTCCTTCTTTCCTTAACTTGTTCACTATAACTGCTAATTATATATAAAGTGATTACAGCTTAATTTATGAATTGTTTAATAATTCTTTATTGTTTGTTTGTAAAGAGAGTCTTATTGCAATATCACGCCTGCTGCAGTAACTGCAAGAGCTTGAACGGCTTCTTCTTCTCTTTCGGTTTTTCCCTTCAGGGGTCAGCACATCGAATCATCTGTCTCCATTTAGTCCTGTCCTCTGCATCCTCTGCCCTCACACCAAGTGACTTCATGTCCTCTTTCATCACATCCATAAATCTCCTTTTGGTTTTCCTATCTGCCTCCTGCCTGGTGGCTCCAACTTCAGCATCCTTCTACCGATATAATTGTCATCTGTCCTCCGAACATGTCCAAACCATCTCAGTCTGGCCTCTCTGACTTTATTTCCAAAACATCTAACATTGGGTGTCCCTCTAATGTACTCATTCTTGATCATATCCATACTCGTCACTCCCAAAGAGAAACTCAACATCTTGAGCTCTACAACCTACAATTCTGGATCCTGTATTTTCCTCACTGGAACTGTCTTTAAACCATACAACATCCCTGATCTCACTACTGTCTTGTACACCTTTCATTTCATTCTTGCTGAAACCATTTTATCACACATCACACCTTACACTTTTCTCCACCCATTCCAACCAGCTTGCACATGCTTCTTCACCTGTTTTCCACACTTGCCTTTGGTCTAGACCGTTTAGCCCAAGTACACAAAGTCCTCTACCTTCTTTACTTCTACTTCTTGTAACTTCCCCATTCTACTTGTATCTCTCTCATTTACACACATGTATTCCATCTTGCTAAGTGTTATTCCTCTCTTTTCCAGTGCTTACCTGAAGGTAGGTTGGCTTAGGTCATCCTGAGCAATCTCTGAAGTTTTGTTGCTATAGGATTAGACTGTTGGAGGACAGGCTGACCACATTTCTTCACTCTGCTACTTAGCTGCAATGCCCTGTTGGACGGGTGCATCGATTGGGATGATGCTCCCAGTAACTGAACATCCCCCATGTCCATCCATCCATCCATCCATCCATCTTCCACTTATCCGGGGTCAGGTCGTGGGGGCAGCATGCTTAAGCAAAGAGACCCTAGACTTCCCTCTCCTCAGCCACTCGGGCCAGCTCCTCGGGACGAATCCCAAGGCGTTCCCAGGCCAGCCGAGAAACATAGTCCCTCCAGTATGTCCTTGGTCTTCCTCTGGGCCTCCCCCCGGTGGGAAGTGGCTGGAACACCTCACCAGGGAGACATCCAGGAGCCATCCTGGCCAGATGCCTGAGCCACCTCAACTGACTCCTCTCGTTGTGGAGGAGCAGCAGCTCTACTCTGAGCCCCCTCCAGATGACTGAGCTTCTCACCCTATCTCTGAGGGAGAGCCCAGACACTCTTCGGAGGAAATTCATTTCAGCCGCTTGTATCCGTGATCTCGTTTTTTCGGTCACCACCCAGAGTTCATGACCATAGATGAGGGTAGGAACGTAGATCGACCGGTAAATCGAGAGCTTTGCCTTTTGGCTCAGTTCTCTCTTCATCATGACAGACCGGTACAGCGCCCGCATAATTGCAGATGCCCTACCAATTTGTCTTTCGATCTCCTACTCCATTTTTCCCTCATTCATGAACAACATCCCCAGATACTTAAACTCCTCCACTTGGGGAAGGACCTCATCCCCGACCCTAAGAAGGCACCCTTCCCTTTTCCGGCTCAAGACCATGGTCTCGGATTTGGAGGTGCTGATTCCCATCCCAGCCGCTTCACAATCAGCTGCAAACCGCTCCAGTGAAAGCTGTAGATCACAATCCGATGAAGCCAACAGGACCACACCCTTCCCTTTTCCGGCTCAAGACCATGGTCTCGGATTTGGAGGTGCTGATTCCCATCCCAGCTGCTTCACACTCAGCTGCAAACCGCTCCAGTGAAAGCTGTATATCACAATCCGATGGAGCCAACAGGACCACATCATCTGCAAAAAGCAGAGACCTGATCCTGAGGCCACCGAAACGGATCCACGCAACACCTAGGCCGACAATGTGAACCAAGCACTGACACTGGTCATACAGGGGACCTAACAGCCAGTACCCCATACTCTCTGGGTATCCCCCACAGGACTCCCCGAGGGAAGTATTCCATCCACCGACCCAAAAGGTCAGCAGCACACCATCCCCACTTTAAACAGTGTTGGTGGCAGACCTCTTCCCCCCACTGAAATGCCAGATGACACCAGCGGATTCGAGGGTTGGCGCCGTGACAGGCACCGACTGCCTTCTGGCCACAGCTTCGGTCAGCCGCCTCAGCAATGGAGGCAAAGAACATAGCCCACTCAGACTCAATGTCCTCTGCCTCCCCCGGGATGTGTTTGAAGTTCTGCCATAGGTGTGAGTTGAAGCTTCTACTGACAGGAGACTCTGCCAGACATTCCCAGCAGACCCTCACAACACGTTTGGGCCTGCCAGGTCTGTCCGGTGTCCTCTCCCACTATTGGAGCCGGCTCACCAGGTAGTGGTCAGTGGAAAGCTCAGCCCCCCCTTCACCCGAGTGTCCAAAACATGCGGCTGCAGAGCTGCAGATCATCCTGCGGTCTAGGGTGTTCTGGTGCCAAGTGCACATATGGAAACCCTTATGCCTGAACATGGTGTTCATTATAGATAAACCATGATGAGCACAGAAGTCCAATAACAAAACACCACTCGGGTTCAGATCGGAGGGGGCTATTCCGCCCAACCATACCCCTTGAGGACTCACTGTCATTGCCCACATGAGCGTTGAAGTCCCCCAGCAGAACAAGGGAGTTCCCAGAAGAAGCACTCTCCAGCACCTCCTCCAAGGACTCCAAAAAGGGTGGGTAATCTGATCTGCCATTCGGTGCATAAGCACAAACAACAGTCAGGACCCGTCCCCCCACACGTAGAAGAAGGGAGGCTGCCCTCTCGTTCACCGGGGTAAACCCCAACGTACAGGCACCGAGATGGGGGCAACAAGTATGCCCACCCCAGCTTGGCACCTCTCAGCGCGGACAACTCCAGAGTGGAAGAGAGTCCAATCCCTCTCAAGGAAACAGGTTCCAGAGCCAGAGCAAGTCCGACGATATCCAGTTGAAACCTTTGAATCTCGCACACCAGCTCCCGCTCCTTCCCCACCAGAGAGGTGACATTCCACGTCCCAAGAGCCAGCTTCTGCAGCCGAGGATTGTACCGCCAAGGTCCCAGCCTTTAGCCACCACCCATCCTGCATTGTGCCCGACCCCTATGGCTCCTCCCACAGGTGGGGAGGTAATGGGAAGGGGGGCCCATGTTACCTCTTTGGGCTGAGCCTGATCGGGCACCATGGATAAAGGCCTGGACACCAGGCGCTCGCCAACATGCCCCACCTCCAGGCCTGGCTCCAGAGGGGGGCCCCGTTGACCCACGTCCTGGTGAGGAAACTCTGGATCCAATGGTTGTTCTCTTCATAGGGGTCTTATCCTCCATGTCCTGTTTTCTAATTTTTACTTTATTTAATATAGAAAGTACTCTTACATCAGTTCTTCTGTTCTGTTTCTCTGCTATTTTCTGCCACTCCAGACCGTCTCATGCAATACCACAGCTCTTCTTTCTGCACCTTGTCATACATTTTGTCTAAATCTACACAGACACAATGCAGCTCCCTCTGACCTTCTCTGTAAGGGTGTCCATATGTGCACTTGGCACCAGAACACATCAGTACCCTTAAAGCAAAAATTGCATTTGTAGTACAGTTTTTTGGCATGAAATTGCAATGCAACTCCCAAATTCTCCCTTCTGACTGAAGCCTAGATTCCAACACCTTTCCCACAGCTTCATTGTATTACTTATTAGCTTTATTCCTCTGTAGTTGCCACAATTCTGTACATTTGGCACTAGAACACTTTTCCTCCATTCCTCAGGCATCTTCTCATTCTTCAAGATCTTGTTGAAGAACCTAGTCAGAAACTCTACTGCCACCTCTCCTAGGCAATTCCATATCTCCACAGGTTTGTCATCAGGACAAACTGGCTTTCCCCTCTTCATCCTCTTCAAAGCTTTCCTCAATTCCTCCTTACTAATCTCTGCTACTTCCTTAATCACAACAGTCACCTCTCCTACTCTACATTCTCTCTAGTTTTCCTAATTCATCAGCTCTTCTATGTACTTTTTCCATCTTCCCATTACACACTTAGCACCTGTCAGAATATTTCCATCCTTATCCTTAATCACCCTAACCTGTTGCACATCTTTTCCATCTTTATCTCTCTGCCTAGCCAACCTGTCATTCTCTCTCCTCCTTACTGTCCAGGGGCGTCTCCAGCCTTTAAGGATTACCTGGGCTTAGCCCAGACAAGATGTGAAATTTTTGTAAGAAAAAATGTGTTACAATAGATTATAGACTATAGCATAGTAAGGTGCCTAAATTATAATGCATGCATGTTAAAACAGTGTAACGTGTAATTTAATATACAATTGCTTTTTTTGTAATTTTGTATCTAATGTTCAATTTAACATTTAATGTTCAGTTTTTTGTGTTTTGGAAAGTTACATCTGAAAATTGCCAAACCGAACGATTATTTAGTTCGATCAATCTTTCTTCACTTGCTTCTGTTGGTCTCCCTTGTCCCTTTCATTTTCCCATTTGTCTTTGCTCTTTTCCATCTCTCTCCTTCGACCAGTGAACTATCAAAAAAAAATTTTCTTTAGAATTAGATTGCTCACAAACCATGCACATATTCATACATACACTATTCACCTATTGCTGTCTTTATCTCTAGCTGTTGTCTCTCCTCTTCTCCCTATCATCATTGGTTCTGTCTTGGATTGGCTGTTTGGCTCTGTCAATAATGCCAAGATGGTAAATGAGCAAATAAGGTAAAGCAAAGCTTTACTTATGTCATTTATTATGATTCACTGTTATTGACCCGTTTTGAATTTGCTTCTATCTATATTTTAATAGGTTTCATGATAGTTGGAATTAAATAACCTTTTCTTATTAACAATCTATAAAACAATGTTAGAATATTTAATTATTGCCAGTTCACATGATGATGCTGGTGCTTCTGCTACAGCTGCAGCTACAGCTTCTCTCTTTAGCTCATCTCTCCTACCCTCTACTAAACCATGACATCTGAAATAAGTGTGCAAAGTATGATTATTTTAAACTAATAATACAAAACACAAACGCAACCACAAGTCATGATGCATTAAGAGTGTTACTAAAGTGTTTACTTGGTTACCGATCTCCAGCATTAAAAAAATATACTTTAATAACTGGGAGGAGTTTCCATGTTTGATTGGAACAGCTCTGCTGCTGCTGTCTCCTTCTCTGTCTGCAGCTCATCTTTGCTTCCTTCTACAAAATTATTCAATCAACTCAAAGTGTGCAACAAACCAACAGAAAACAAGTTGCACATATAGTAATACAATAATTTAATACAAACAATTGGACAATAAAACCCAATCAACAAGTTCAAAAACAATGGAAGCGTTGAGCCTTCCTGTCTAAAGAAGCAGTTCTCAAATGGGGAATACTGTCTGCAGGAGCAATGTGAGTTAAAGAAATGATCAGATATATATATATATATATATATATATATATATATATATATATATATATATATATATATATATATATATATATATATATATATATATATATATATATATATATCACTTCATTTTACAAAGATACATAGTGCCAATACACCATAAAATTAATCACAAAACACATCTGACTTTAATACCTGAATAAAGTTTTAATACACGCCTTATTTTTGATACTGATGGCTTGCCATAAATGACTGTAACTTGACACCGAGTCAAGTCACTGGCAGCCTGATCAGAGTAGAGCACAGCTGGCCCGTTGTAAGTGATTTAGTGAGCGGTGAGCCTGTGGGTAGTGAGTGAAACAACAGACTTAAAACATCCGGGGCTAGACTGAAAACATTCGGGGCTGAAGCCCCGGGAAAATCGGCCGACGACGCCACTGTTTCCAACCTAGCATACAGGTCATCATACGCCCTCTGTTTGGCTTTTGCCACCTCTACCTTCACCATTCGCTGCATGGTACATACACTCCCCCCCATCGTCCTGACCGACACCCCCATCACCATTGTGGACTCATTCCGCTTCCTGGGTACCACCATCACCCAGGACCTCAATTGGGAGCCCACCATCACCTCGGTCATAAAGAAGGCCCAGCACAGGATATACTTCCTGAGGCAGCTGAAGAAATTCAACCTGCCTACACCGATGATGATGCAGTTCTACACTGCAATCATCGAGTCCATCCTCACCTCCTCTGAGCACCTTCTGGCAACTAAGAATCTGTATCAACTCCTACCTGAAAACCTCACAACACTCTTCTTTTTTCAGTTTCCACCACCTGGTCCTCTGCTCTGCCTTTTTTCTCTTCACCTTCCTCACCATCAGTTTCATCCTACAGACCACCATCCTAAGCTGTTTAGCTACACTCTCACCTACCACTACCTTGTAGTCACTAATCTTCTTCAGATCATAACGTCTACATAAGATGTAGTCCACCTGAGTGCTCCTACCTCCACTCTTATAAGTTACCCTATGTTCCTGCCTCTTCTGGAAGAAAGTATTTACAACAGCCATTTCCATCCTTTTCGCAAAGTCTACCACTAGCTGTCCTTCTTTGCTCCTATCCTGGATACCAAACCTGCCCATCACTTCCTCATAACCTCTGCTCCCTTCACAAACATTTCTGGTAAAGTCTGCACCAATCACCACCCTCTCAACTCTGATACACTCCATCAAACCATCTAGTTCACATCAGAATTTCTGCTTCTCTTCTAACTCACATCCTACCTGTGGGGCATAACCACTAACAACATTGATCATTATTCCTTCAGTTTCAAGCTTCAGACTCATCAGCCTATCTGCCACTCTTTTCACATCCAGAAAATTCGTAACAAACTCCTTGGGAAGCTTAGGATAATTCCTACTCCATTTCTCTTTCCATCTACATCATGGTAGAAAAACTTCAACCGTTCTCCTAAGCTTCTAATCTTGCTACGTTTCCATCTGATCTCCTGAACACATAGTATATCCATCTTCCTTCTCTGCATCATGTCTACCAGCTCTCTAGCTTTACCTGCCATAGTCCCAACATTCAAAGTCACTACTCTCAATTCCAAACTCTTGAATTTCTTTATCTCTCTCCGCCTACGGACATGTCTTCCTTCTCTCCTCCGACGACCAACAGTCGTCCGATTTCCACCGGCACCCTGTGAGTCAACACAGGTAGCGGTCATTGTTAACCTGGGCCTCAACCAATCTGGTATGGAGTTCATATTTGTGATTGGCATATTTGATTTGGCTTAGCTTTAACATCGGATGCCCTTCCTGACACAACCCACTGCATTTTTCCAGACTTGGGACCTGCACAAGAAATCACTGGCTTGTGACCCCTTATGGTTGCATAAAAAGTTTGAACAGCACCTTTTGTAAACATTTTAAGTTAGAATAAGGTTTTATTTTGGATCTCTGAGCTTAGAGAGCTGCATGTTATGACCAAAAGGGTCTCATAGCTTTGTATGCAGAGTGGGTTAGCAGGAATAGCAGTAAAAAAAAAAAATCATTGCAGCTACGTTTTCCCTGTATTGATTTTTTTGTCTGCCA
This sequence comes from Valencia hispanica, assembly GCA_963556495.2. NCBI lineage: Eukaryota > Metazoa > Chordata > Actinopteri > Cyprinodontiformes > Valenciidae > Valencia > Valencia hispanica. Next base: position 33,375,129 of record OY747709.1, read on the forward strand.
ATAAATTGCCTGCTTAGATAATTGTCTAATTAGCCCACTAATTGGCCCATATAATTAGTCATTTTAGGATATTGTTCAGGACTAATAATATCGGCCTGAGTCAAAGACTCCCTGGCAGCTAATCCAACTCTGCACATCTCTCTGCCCACCACAGACATTCAATCAATCCTTGGGTTTCAAGTCTTGGCAGGGCGAACAGACAAAATGAAGTGAGAGCAAGAACAGGTTCAACACCAGGTAAATTGGCTTTAAAATATTTCGAAAACTGGACAACAAAAAATTTGACACGGATGTCAACAAAGTCCAATTTCAGATCATGTTAAACAGCTTGTGGTTTAAAGAGAAAGATGTAACAAGTCAATATTTTTGCAATAAGCAATATTTCTCACACTCCTCCAGCATAACTTATTGAATTTACTAGAATAAGGGCTAAGAGGCAGGCAGAGAAGGACACCATGAAAGCTTTCCATGTCACTTGAAAGGAAGAATGAAGGACTGTGTGTTTGGAACCCAAGCAGTTTTACAGGAAGGATGGTGAAGCTATGTTTGGTGCTAAGCTCAGGTGTTGTTTATGGGTTTGTGTACAGTCTCTGCAAGCTTTATTTTAGGTGAACACAGGCCATGCATGGCCATCTCGAGTGTGTATATGGGTAAGCACAGGACTGAATCTTCATGGGTGATACTCTGTGTACATCTTTGTGCATGTGTGCATATGTGTGTGTGTGTCTGTGTGTGGGTGGGTGTGTGTGTGTGTGTGTGTATGTGTAATCACATTAGCAGGTGTGTCTCAGCTGTTAAGTTGGTTTGAATTCTAGTCAGCCCCCTACGACCCGTGCAATAGGTCAAACTCTCTCACACACCAATTTCCTTTTCTCTTTCCTTGTATCCTACTCACATGTATGGTATTAGGAGTCTTGGCCTATATTAACTGGGGGAAAAAGAAACTGTAGATAGCTGTACTGCTTACAGATTTGTATGGGAACTGGTCACCTGTTTTCACTGTGTGGAAATCCCCAGCTCCTTGGGCCCTGCTGTGCGACGCAATGACTCACCCTGCTTTTCAAAGTGTCTCTTTGGCTGCTTGTGGTTTGTGTGCGTCTCTAAATGTAGGTGTGGACTGCACCAATAACTTAGTTTTTTTCCAGTTATAATGCACATGTCTTGTGGAAATTTGATGTGCTTATGTAAAAATATGGTTTTGCATTGAGTATTCTTTCTCTTACTGTGCTGTGTTTGAGCGATACCTAGAACACAAGCAAACATTTGATGAGTCTTGAAGAAGTGTCATTTGCTCGATGATACACAGGGAAGCTGGTCAGAGTTGAATGGAGCTAATTACAGATCCATGCCAAAATAATGAATAATTCTTTTGGGAAATGTTTGGCATGAATAATTTTGAAATTCTTGTATTGCTTTCTTCAACTTCTCACACACAAATAGCTTTACAAGGTACTGTCTTATTGTTTTCTAAGTAAAAATGATCTGAAATAACATTATTAGTCTATCTATGTGTATAGTAAAGCTAAGCAGGTCTGCACTGTTTAGGGTCAGGAGCTTACCTTTGAGATTTACAGTTGTTCTCTGACCTTATTAATGGTTTCTCGAGAATGACTTCTGTTGTTTTGTGTTCAGTTCTGCTTCTCCTCTCCATGAACTTGCATTGTATCATCAAAATATTCAAGTAAATACAGCTCTGATGTTAGGAGAGCTTTCAATTTGACTATTGCAAGCATTTACCTCTTCTCTTCCCTCAGAATATTTTTTATCTGTAAATGACAAGAGTATTCTTGTCCAGGTCTAAGCCATTTTTATTTAGTTCATTTGATTCCTTTCTTACACACTGATAAAATGAATTAAATTAAATCTTCACAATTAACATATTGTTGATGCAAATATCTGTACACGTTGAAAAAAGGTGACTGTTCAAGAGTCAAGGACATCCTCTCATCTTTTCCTCTTTGTATTGCTCTGACATAGCAGCAGCGACATGCAGGTATTCTCACATGCTATCACACACAATTGGATGCACTTCTTTTTATATACTTTCTTTCTAGGCTGCAAATCCCAACACATATGCAGGCTGACACATGCATGTGCTGCAGAACTCTGTCTCACACTCATGCACACACCAGATAAAATACACAAGTTGCTGGCACTCTAATATGTGCCGGTGGATTGATCCAACTCTTTTATCTGCTAAATAACTTAGCATCGATTGAACGGGGGAATGGGGAGGTGGAGAAGTAAGAAGGGGAGGAGGAGGGACACATAGATGTGCAGAGAGAATTAAAGCCTACCACTATCCATAAGCTGTCCACACTGCCTGGACAAGTCACCATGTCAAAGCAGAGATTCAAGGAAGAGAGAGACAGACAGATAAATAGATAGACAAGAATAAGCCTTCTAGCGGTTACCATTATGAAGACTCTAACAGGTACTATCTATTTCTTATTATTTGAAGCAGCCTGAGGAAAAGTGTAATAGTGGCCCTCTCTTCAGCCCCTGGGGAGCCCGCTATACACCCATACAGGGTTCAGAGGCTAATTGGATATATCACAGTGAAAAACATTTAAAATCCCAAATCAATACCTGCCTCTTTAATGCTTTTCCTGAATAAGTGCTCTTCTCTATTGCTGCTGACCCCCCTCTCTCCGTGTCCTCACTCACGCTGTGTCTTGCCTACAATCCTTCACCGCCATGACGCATGCAGGGAGCCAGCGAGATAAGGTCTACCGAGGAGCCAAAACTTGCAACAGCCCCTACTTAGTACTTAGAATGAGATAGCAGGCAGTGATGTTAATTTGTATCAACATTTTCAATCCAACATGAACGGGCTGGAAGAATGGATTAGCATTATGTCTATTTTTAGGTTTGATTTGACTCTTTACATTTTCACTGTTAGCGTTAATATGCTTCTATCTGTGTACATTGTTGGTACTTAGGTACACAAAAACTGGGTTCAACCCCCTCTGGTCTTAATTATATATATATATATATATATATATATATATATATACACTACCGTTCAAAAGTTTGGGGTCACCCAAACAATTTTGTGTTTTCCATGAAAAGTCACACTTATTCACCACCATACGTTGTGAAATGAATAGAAAATAGAGTCAAGACATTGACAAGGTTAGAAATAATGATTTGTATTTGAAATAAGATTTTTTTTACATCAAACTTTGCTTTCGTCAAAGAATCCTCCATTTGCAGCAATTACAGCATTGCAGACCTTTGGCATTCTAGCTGTTAATTTGTTGAGGTAATCTGGAGAAATTGCACCTCACGCTTCTAGAAGCAGCTCCCACAATTTGGATTGGTTGGATGGGCACTTCTTGCGTACCATACGGTCAAGCTGCTCCCACAACAGCTCAATGGGGTTCAAATCTGGTGACTGCGCTGGCCACTCCATTATCGATAGAATACCAGCTGCCTGCTTCTTCTCTAAATAGTTCTTGCACAATTTGGAGGTGTGTTTTGGGTCATTGTCCTGTTGTAGGATGAAATTGGCTCCAATCAAGCGCTGTCCACTGGGTATGGCATGGCGTTGCAAAATGGAGTGATAGCCTTCCTTATTCAGAATCCCTTTTACCCTGTACAAATCTCCCACCTTACCAGCACCAAAGCAACCCCAGACCATCACATTACCTCCACCATGCTTAACAGATGGCGTCAGGCATTCTTCCAGCATCTTTTCAGTTGTTCTGCGTCTCACAAACGTTCTTCTTTGTGATCCAAACACCTCAAACTTGGATTCATCCGTCCACAACACTTTTTTCCAGTCTTCCTCTGTCCAATGTCTGTGTTCTTTTGCCCATCTTAATCTTTTTCTTTTATTGGCCAGTCTCAGATATGGCTTTTTCTTTGCCACTCTGCCCTGAAGCCCAGAATCCCGCAGCCGCCTCTTCACTGTAGATGTTGACACTGGTGTTTTGCGGGTACTATTTAATGAAGATGCCAGTTGGGGACCTGTGAGGCGACTGTTTCTCAAACTAGAGACTCTAATGTACTTATCTTCTTGCTCAGTTGTGCAACGCGGCCTCCCACTTCTTTTTCTACTCTGGTTAGAGCCTGTTTGTGCTGTCCTCTGAAGGGAGTAGTACACACCGTTGTAGGAAATCTTCAATTTCTTAGCAATTTCTCGCATGGAATAGCCTTCATTTCTAAGAACAAGAATAGACTGTCGAGTTTCAGATGAAAGTTCTCTTTTTCTGGCCATTTTGAGCGTTTAATTGACCCCACAAATGTGATGCTCCAGAAACTCAATCTGCTCAAAGGAAGGTCAGTTTTGTAGCTTCTGTACCGAGCTAAACTGTTTTCAGATGTGTGAACATGATTGCACAAGGGTTTTCTAATCATCAATTAGCCTTCTGAGCCAATGAGCAAACACATTGTACCGTTAGAACACTGGAGTGATAGTTGCTGGAAATGGGCCTCTATACACCTATGTAGATATTGCACCAAAAACCAGACATTTGCTGCTAGAATAGTCATTTACCACATTAGCAATGTATAGAGTGTATTTCTTTAAAGTTAAGACTAGTTTAAAGTTATTTTCATTGAAAAGTACAGTGCTTTTCCTTCAAAAATAAGGACATTTCAATGTGACCCCAAACTTTTGAACGGTAGTGTATATATATATATATATATATATATATATATATCATAGACTCAACAAACAAAAAACATTCATCAGATTATTTTTTGTCCTCTGGAATTTTGCTAAAATGAGAAACCTCGTGTTTGGCAGGCCCAGGGGAGGAGATGAGCTGCTGCTGAGATCTGTGAGAGAGCTGTGCGTTAAGTAATATGGTGGTAAACTGGTGAAACAAACCATAACATTCGAGCCAAATATAACAAACGTTTAAAAATAATAACCATTATTTTGTATTTCTCCATAAAACAAACTGGACGAGGAAACCTTGCACAGCCTGGAAAGCTACTTGGACGAGTGCTTTGACAACATTGTTATGGGCAAGCCACAAAAATCCACCTCTGCTATGCCGACAAGCACACCATCACAGAAACGCACCCGTTCTGAGCCCAGCACCTCCACCATCTCGCCAGAGAAAAGCTACAGCGATGTCCTGGACTCAATAGAAGCTAATCAGCCTAGACGCCCGTCTGGCCCTGGTTGAGGTTCTCCACAAAGAATTTCAAGCTCTAAGGGAATCCCTGGAGTTCAGCCAACAACAGGTAGCATCGCTGGCTGCAGAAAAGCAAACGCTGAGAGACGGTGTGAAGAAACTCACCGAGGGGATGACGCAGCTGTCCGGAGAAAGTAAGAGGATGAAAGAAACTATCTTGGAAATACAGGCCAGGCGAATGCCGGACAATCTTGTTTTTTCCGGGATCCCAGAACAAGCTGAGGACGACACTGAATCCATCGTCCGAGATTTTCTCCAACATCAAGTAAAGCTCCCAAGCGACACGGTAAAAAACATCACCTTTCACCGCGTCCACCGGGTCAGAGGTAAGAAGCCCAACAACAGCCGGCCGCGACCTATTGTTGCTAAATTCGAGCATTACAAGCAAAAAGAGCAGGTCAGAGGCCTGGGCAGAGAGCTGCGGGGAACGAATTACAGCGTTAACGATCAATATCTGAAGGAGATCCTGGATAGAAGGCGCGTTTTGTTCCGAATCAGGAAGAAATATATCAGTGAAGGCACCAGAGCTACAGTAGCGGTAGATAAACTGTATGTTAATGGGCAGCTGTTCAGGGACCCCCAGCTTACTCCTTGGCTTTATTAGTCATGTAACACTGGTCAGATAAGAGTTGTTTTATCAGTCAACTATAATCTAATGTTAGCACAGCTCTGGAAAGTTGTTTACATTACTCGACGTGGGCGGAGCCAGGGGTAAGCACTGGGATACTGGTTCTTTTTTCTTTTCTCTTCTTCACATGTCTATCACCAAATGTCTTTGTCACTCCTTTTTTCTTCTTTTATCACTCACACACACAGAATTTTTTTCATAACATAACTATTTCTTTCTCTCTCACCCTCACCCTTAACACCTTCGCAACTTTCTTCTATTTCTCTCTTTCTTATATCTCGGCTTTTGGATTTTCAATCAGGCAACCCCAAGCACAAACTAATAATGCACCTGTGTTTATCTGTTTCTATGGTGATATGGACTTTACAACTTTTGTCTATAAACTATGGCTACTCTAAGGTTTGTCACATGGAATGTTCATGGAGCTGGCACCAGAGAGAAAAGATTTAAGATTTTTTACCAGCTTAAAAGATTGAAGGCAGATGTCGTCTTATTACAAGAAACCCATAAATCTACCTCAGCTGCAGTTGATCTTAAATCCCCTGAGTTCCCTAATGTGTTTTCTGCATGCTATAACTCTAGACAAAGGGGAGTAGCAATATTAATTAATAAAAATGTTAATTTTACAGTAATAGATACAGTTACAGATCCAGAGGGTAGATTTATTATAGTAAAACTATCTATACATAACCAAAAGTTATGTATTGTCAGTATATATGGTCCAAATGTTGATGATCCCTCATTCTTTCATTCCTTCTTCTCGTTGCTGCTTGAACACTTGGATTGCTCACTTCTTCTTGGCAGCGACCTCAACTTTGGTTTAAATGAAGAAATAGATAGGCTCAGCACAGCAGGGACTCAGAGCAGCTGGAAATCTATAGATGTAGTCAAACAGTACATGAGCGATTATGGAGTTTGCGATGCATGGCGATCTCTTCAACCCAATGACAAAAAAAATACTTTCTTCTCAAATGTCCACCATTCGTATTCTCGACTGGATTATTTGTTAGTCAGCAGCTCACTGTTGACTGACATTTCAGACACTGAGATACACCCTATAGCTGTTAGCGATCATGCTCCTGTTTCTTTAACTTTAGTAAATAAAACAGAAACGCCTCAAAGCAAAAATTGGAGATTTAATATATCATTACTTAAGGATAAAGAATTTATTAAATATTTTGAAAAAGAGTGGGCTTCTTATTTGGAATATAATGATATATACATGGTACGTCACCATCCATTTTTTGGGAGGCAGGGAAAGCTGTGATTAGAGGTAAAATAATCTCATTCTCATCAAATAAAAAGAAAATAGAAAAAAAACGTATTCAGGAATTAGAAGTAACTATTAATTCATTAGAAGCTTCTCTAGATGAGGAGAGACTAGGCAAATCCGTAAAGCAAAGCTAGAATTAAATGACATTATAAATAAAAAGACCCAGTTCTTAATTCAAAGACTTAGGATAGAAAACTTTGAACAAGGTAATAAATCAGGTAGATTTCTGGCTAACCAGCTTAAAATTAATAAAGAAAAAACAACTATATCTGCTATTAAAGATCAGACCGGGAATACAGTATATGATCGCGGAAGAATAAACAACACCTTTAAAGAATTTTACAAGGCTTTATACTCACCAGAGATAAACCCATCAAATCATGAAATTGAACATTTTTTGGATAACATTACATTACCTAAATTATCTGAAAGTCAAGCGATGGCCCTGGATTCACCACTAACAGCGGCTGAACTCCAGGAGGCCCTCCAAACCATGCCCAATAAAAAGGCTCCAGGCCCAGATTGATTTCCAGCAGAGTTCTATAAAGACTTCTGGAATATTCTGGCACCAACATTCCACAGAATGCTGCAGGAAACCAAGGAAAATGGCCGACTTCCACCAAATATGAATTCTGCCTACATTAGTCTTCTACTACAATCAGGTAAAGACCCTTTGTTTCCTACCAGCTATCGTCCCATATCCCTCATTAATGTTGATCTTAAAATAATCTGCAAAGCCCTAGCAAAAGGGATAGAGAAAGTAAGTCCTCTTATAATACATCCTGATCAAACTGGTTTTATTAAAGGGAGACATTCATCCACAAATTCACGTAGATTAATAGATTTAATAGATTTAATAGATTTTTCTTACTGTAAAAACATTAAAACTAATATATTATCTCTAGATGCAGAAAAAGCATTTGATAGAGTTAACTGGAAATTCTTATTTGCAACCTTACATAAATTTGGCGTTGGAAATTCTTTTATAAACTGGTTGAAAATATTATACAGTTCACCAACAGCATGTATCAGGACTAATAACCAAACATCATCTAGGTTTTATCTTCAGAGGTACCAGGCAGGGATGTCCTCTCTCTCCCTGTTTGCTATTTTTAGTGAACCACTAGCTGCAGCAATCAGGCAAACTCAGAATATTAACGGCATAAAATGCAATAACATAGAACATAAAATCAGTCTTTATGCAGATGATGTATTACTTTTTCTCCATCATTCACAAACCTCTTCCTCTCAGGTAATCGGGTTGATAAAGTCTTACTCAAACGTTTCAGATTATTCTATAAATTGGTTAAAATCTACAGTTCTTCCAATCGATTGTTCTGTCCAGAATCCAACTAACACACAATTGTAGTCAGGGAATATTACTTATTTAGGTATCAATGTCTCACCAAGACTGGCAGATTTAATAAAGCTAAACTACATCCCACTTTAAAAAAAAGTGCAAGATGATCTTGCTAGATGGAAATCCCTACCCATATCATTTATGGGAAGGGTGGCTTCAATAAAAATGATGGTTTTGCCCAGAATCAACTACTTATTCTCAATGATCCCAAGTAAACCATCACTAGACTGGTTTAGATCTCTGGACTCCTCTGTCTCTAAATTTCTTTGGAAAGATAAACCCCCACGTATCAGCTTAAAAACTCTGCAGAAGACCAAAGAAAAAGGAGGTCTAGATCTACCAAACTTCAATCATTATTTCTTAGCCAACAGGCTCCAATACATCTCAAGATGGTTAAAACATAGCTACCTAGATGAGTCCTGGATAGACGTAGGGCAGACACTATGCAATAAGATAAAACTTTCAAACCTACCATTTATTAGCTCAAATATAAAACGACATTAATGCTTTAAAAGCATAAATATCAGCTCCTCTCTGACAGCATGGTGGGAGTTTCTAAAAATGACAGAGTCCACAATAATCCCATGCAGACGTACACCCATCTGGAATAACCCCGACATCTTGCAAAAAAAATGTATAAGTTTTCCAGACTGGAGGTGTAATGGAATTGAATACCTGGAACAGATATTTGAAGGAACAGACTTTATCCCATTTAATACATTAATTACACAATATGGAATTGATAAAAACAAATTCTTAGAATATCAACAAATTAAATCTATTATTAAAGGTAAATTTAGGCTCAATACAGTTGAATTACAAATTCCAGCAAGAGTTTTAGATTTTCTTAATCTCAACCCCCCCAAATTGCTGTCTAAAATATACAAAACTTTATCTACATTACATGAATCAATAGCCATCCCTATTTCAAAATGGGAGGTGGATTAATCAGCCAGCTTTGACCAAAACGTCTGGTCTCAGATATGTTTAAGAACCTTTAAAATAACAAAAAATTCTAATTTGCAATTAATACAATACAAAATCCTTCATAGAGTACACTATACAGGTCAACGGATGTTTAGTCTAATACCTGCTTACAATGCAAAAGCAATATACCAGATACTTATATTACCACAAGAATTTAAAATAGCTGTAATTAAACCTTTACTCAAGAAACCTTCCCTTGATCAAGATGACTTAGTGAATTACAGACCTATATCTAACCTTCCTTTCTTATCCAAAATCCTTGAGAAAATTGTTGCTAATCAAGTCTGTGAGCATCTAAACAGTAACGAGCTGTTTGAAGAGTTTCAGTCAGGTTTTAGAGCTCCTAATAGCACTGAAACAGCACTGGTGAAGGTTACTAATGATTTTCTCATGACCTCAGATAATGGACTTATGTCTGTTCTGGTTTTGTTAGATCTCAGTGCTGCTTTTGACACAGTCGATCATAATATTCTCTTAGAAAGGCTTGAACATGTTGCAGGGATCAAAGGAACAGCACTAGGCTGGTTTAAATCATATTTGGCTGACAGATTCCAGTTTGTTCATCTAAATGATCAATCTTCTTCACTCACAAGGGTTACTTGTGGTGTTCCACAGGGTTCTGTGCTTGGACCAATTCTTTTCACCATATATATGCTCCTGTGCCCCTCTCCTGTGGAACCAGCTCCCAGTTTTAGTCCGTGAGGCAGACACTATGTTTACTTTTAAGGCCAGGCTTAAAACTTTCCTTTTTGATAAAGTTTATAGTTAGAGTGGCTTAGATCATCCTGGGCTAGCTCTGTAGTTATGCTGCTATAGGCTTAGACTGCTGGAGGACAGACTTACCAATTTTCTTCACTCTGCTACTTCCTTTTCTACTACTACTCTCCAGTTGTATTCCAGTACATTCTGCTATTTCGACTGTTAACTTTCTGTTCTCTCAGTGTTTTTCTCTCCATAGAAGATATACCTGGTCTGGTATCCTTCTTGGCTGGAATGCCCTGTTGGACGGGGGGCATTGACTGGGATGGTGCTCCCAGTGGCTGAACATCCACTGTGTCCTGTTATCAACTTTTTACTTTCTGTAACATAGAAAGTACTCTTATATCAAATCTTCTGTTCCTTCTGTGTCTCTGCTCTGTCTTCTCAAACCCCCAGACGGCCGTGGAAGATGGCTGCTCCTACTGAGCCTGGTTCTGTTGGAGGTTTCTTCCTGTTAAAGGGGAGTTTGTCCTCTCCACCGTCGCTACATGCTTGCTCAGTATGAGGGATTGCTGAAGGATTGCTGTGGTTGGAAAGTCTGCCCAACCTCATGCCAATGACTGACGCAATCTGCTGGGATTCCTTAAATAGGAAACTTTTTAACTGATTGGAATGTTTGTATAAATGTATTGAAATGCTTCTTGTTAAGTGCTTTGAGATGAAATCTGTTGTGAATTGGCGCTATATAAATAAACTGATTTGAATTGAATTCAATTATATTCATGCGCTTTGGTTTTGTCCACCCGTTAAGAAATATTGGTGCCAGATATGTGAGGACTTATCAAAGTGTCTAAAATGTAACATTCCACCATCTCCCTCAGTTTGCCTGTTGGGTGATTTAAATGATGTCACCATGGACATAAAGTCAGTTCTAATGGTTCACATTGCCTTTTGCATCGCTAAGAAAACTATCCTCCTGAACTGAAAAATAAAAAGGCTCTTAATATTAATCAATATAGAAATCTCTTGTTGGACCAAATTGGTCTTGAGACAGCCTCTGGCTCCATGTCTGATCAATCTGTCTGGGCTCCTTTGATTGGCTCCATCACCTAGTAGGGGTGGGGGGCACTTGGTTGTGTCGTATGGGATACTGTTGTGCTGTGATGCTGATGTGGGGGTTTTTGGGGTTGGAGGCGTCTGGGGGGTATCCCTGGGGGTGGGATCACTGGGCGGACGGGGCGCTGGACGTCGTGGCCCCAACCTGGGGTTGGGCTTTGGTGGCTTTGGGTGGTAACTCCTGATTGCTACATGCGGTGCCTTAGGGGGGTTGCACTGACAGACATGGGTTACTGGCCTGGTGGCCATGCTACACCTGGGTAGGGTATGGGGTGGGATTCGGGGCTCTGGGGTACCACACCCCCTAGCTGTGGTCCTGGCCGGGGGTCGCGTGGGGTCTCTGTTGCCTGTGGGGGTCGAGGCCGGCCGTCATGTGCAGCCGCCTCTCTCTTTTTCTCTGGGCCGATTGTCATCACCGGTCCCTGTATGGCGTCTCGCCTTGTTTGCTGGTTGGGGTGCCTGGCTCCTGGTCGCGGCGGCTGGGTGGCATTTCTGGGCGTGATCAGTCCTTTTTCACACTGGACTTAGCTCCTGGGTCTTGGTCTTTGTGCGCTGCGGGGTGCTGGGGTCGGGCGTTTGCCCGGGTTCGGTCGGACCTGCGGCTGGACTGGCCGGGTAGTGGGCGTGCAGGGCAGGTGGGTGGGGCGCTGGGTTCGGCTGCCTGCTGGGCCATTGAGCAGCAGTGGTTGCTTCACAAGGGAATGGGGATGGTGGATGTCGGCTTGGTGGGTCGGTGGCCCGGTTCATCAGTTTGCTCCTGGTCTGGGCGGGTACGTTGCCGGGGTTTGGGCTGTGGGGGTCTCCGATGCGCAGGTGGCGCTGGGGGCCTCCTTTGCTGCCAGGGAGGTTATTGCTAAACTAGCGACGGGTGCTCTCCCCCTACGAGGGCACTTGGACGGGGGGGAGGGGTGTGTGCTGGGGGGGGCGGGGCGAACTCAAACTGGGTGTCTAGTGTCTTTTGTGTTCTGATAGTAGAGCGAATGTCAGGGTGGGTTTAGTTCTCCTTCTGGGATGGGGCTGGGGGGACTGCCTTGGGGTCCGTGGGGCTTGGTGGTGCACTGTGGGCCCCGGTTTGAACGTGCCATGGCCTCCCTCCCCTGGTGGATCCCGGTGAACAGCGGTGCCTATTGGGGTCAGTGGGGGAGCTGGCTCCCTGGGAAGACATTTTGTCTCCCAGTCGTTCCCTCCCCATCCCCGAACACCTCTGTCCACCCGCTCCCTCACTTTACCACTCATATAAGGTCTTGGGGCATGGGCACATCACTGGGGTGGGAGGAGGGGTTTCCCTCCACGCAATCCTGTGGCGTCCTGGGTCCCAATTTTATTATACAACTTAGACACTCCCACTTAAAACATTTTCATGCGACACACATGTAGGGACTTTGGGGTGGGCACACTTTTCGGCATCCAGAAGGGGAGCGGTTCAATCATCGTCACCTCGGGTGCCAGTGCCCACTGTTATACCACATGCAGACACTGAGGGCTCGGGGTGGGGGTTGGGGGATGTGTGGCTGCCTTCCCCACACCCCACCCCTCTGTTTTAAATGCACATTATTACAACACGCATCAACACCATACTCGAGCGGGAGGATAGAGGTCAGGGGTTTTCTTACAGCCCTGTTCGCTACCGGCCATCAGGGGTTGGGGTCCAGTGGAGGAACAGGTGGTCTGGTCGGGGTCCTGGGCTGTCGGGCTGCCTCGCCACTGCGGGGCCCTTGGCGGTCTGCTTGTCTCCTTCCTAGAAGGTAGGGGGTCCATCTCCTGGGTCCGGGGGCTGGTGGCTCTACTGGGGCATCGGTACCTGGACCTGGGAGCATGAAGTGTGTATGGGGTGTGTGAGTGAGGGTACAGCGTCATTTCTTGGGTGTCTTGGTGAGTTAGTGAGAATGTATGTGTTTAAGAGGGAGGGAACGTATGACTGTCTGTATGTCTTTGTCTGCCTGTCAGGTTGGGTCTTGGGCTGCCCTCTCACCTGGCGCACCTCCGGCCTTACATTTAATGGGGGGCCTATTTCCCCTCCGTCACTCCCTGGCGGTGACGGATGCCCCTGCCTACTGGTGCGTCGGTGGTCAATCCGGTTCGGACCTGGTGCGTGCCTGGCCGGGCCTGGGGGGGCGGGTGTGTCAGTCGGCCGATGCGCAGGGCTGATATCTTCCTTTGGTTGGTTGGGGCACCTCTATTAGGGGTGCCAGGTTTGGGATTGTTGGGTGGTGCCTGCTCGGTGGCTCGGTGGGACACGGATCCAGCGTCTCTGCTCGTTCGATCACCTGTTCTGTGCGCACCGTGCGTGGTTGGTTCATTGGCGGGTTGGACCGGCCCTGGCCTTTGTTGGATGCCTGATCTTGGCGCTCTGCGTTGCGTGGGATCAGGAGCTGGTAAAACTTGGTGTCCAGGTGCTGGCTGAGCTTGGCCTGGGGATGCTGTCCATCCGCTGCGGCTATCGGTGGGGCACCCTGACGTGGGGCAGGGGTGGGGCGCTGGGATGTTGGTGGTGGGGATTGGCCCCGGGTGGTGGTGGCGCGTGGTGGCCGGCCGCGGCCCCTGCGGTGCCGGGGGCCCCTCGTTGGACGGTACCTTGTCGGGTCTCTGCTGGGGGGTGGGGAGCCCCTGAGCCCTGGCTCTCCCGGTCCATGGACCGGCCCGCACTGGCGCGGCTGGTTGCCGGCGGGGCCTGTGGGCTCGTCACTGCTGCCCCCCGGTCCCCTGCATAGTAGCCGCTGGATGTTCCCCTGTGGTTCTCCTTTGCTCCTCTCTTGGGGGATGCGTTCGGCCCCTCCCAGGTCTGCCTGGGGCTCTGGGGGTCCTTTGGACGTCTTGGTTCCAATCTCCTTCATGTCTGTATCGATTCCTGGGAGACGGATTGATGCCTGCTGACACCAGCTATCGAACACTCTTATGGATAAACCTTATATGCACCAGCATGCTCACACACACACATAGATGTGGGGTCTCTGGTGTTTACAGATATATTCTTGGGCTGAGGTTATCATTACTAGAGCTTGATTAATCGATACCATGAGTTTTTCTGTGACACTGTTGTTGTATTTTTATATCCATTCTTGTGTGATGTGGTTGTGTAGTTCTTAGTTCACGATGTTAGGTTTGTTTTGTCAATGTTCCTTTTTCGTGTTTTGTTTTGTTTTTTCCCCTGTCTCTGCCGTCATGTGGGTATGGAGGCAGACTTCAATGTTTTCCTGTGTTTTCTTTGTTCCCTTTCCTCTCTTGTATTTTCAACTAACCCTCTCTCATGACTTTTTGTTTCCTACCTCTCTTCTTCATCTTCTTTCTTTCTTCCCCTTAATTTTCCGTCTCCGTGTCCATAACATCAGGAAATAAAAACCCCAGCAATTCATAATAAAGATTTTTCACACATATATCAAGTGGAGTACTATAGCAAAAGCTGTACTGCTCCGCTTGTGAAAGTAAATCTGTTGGGCTTCTACTTGGTACTCAGACACCAATTCTGATCTCCACACTGCCAAACAGGACACGTAAAAAAAACAAAAAACAAAAAAAGATATGTTTGTCCATATTGATTTAATAACCATCATACAGATGCTGCAGTTTATTTTAGCTACACATACTTGATGATATTAAGCAAGAATCCCAATATTAAGATCTGGTGACTGATGTAGACATTTGGTGTAAGGCTGTTCAGTTATGGAAAAAGTAATAATCAACATTATTTTATGTTAATATCTGAATTATTTAACCCAAACAAACATCCATTGAGTTTGGAAAGCAATACAATTACCGCTCTTGGGGAACAGCAAATAGCCTTAAAACACAAAGCTTTCCCTGGGATTTGCTTGTTAAATCTTCCTTTAAAATAACTTTTTAAAGTTTTAATTATATGTGGGATAATATACAGAGGGGCAAAAAAGTATTTGGCAGCCACCCATTGTGTAAGTCCCATTAAAAAAGATGAGGGGTCTGTAATTTTCATCATAAGTACACTTCAACTGTAAATAGACAGAACAGACACAATGTAAATAAATCCAGCAAATCTCATTGTATCATTTTTAAAGATGTTTTTATATAATTATGCAGACAATTAATTATTGGGTCAATAAAAAAGTTCACCTTTGTCTACTTTGTCATTTCACCTTGGCTGGCGGTGACAGAGGTCAAATGTTTCTTGTTGGTCTTCACCAGGTTTGCAGATTGTAGCTGTTTTTTTGGCCCATGCAGATCTTCACTAGATCTGTGATATTTTGGGGCTAGGCAAAACAGACTTTCAACTGCCTCCTCAGATTCTTTATCTGATTGAGGTCTGGAGACTAAATAGGCCACTCCAGAACCTTGAAATGCTTTTTACGTAGCAAGTCCTTCGTTGCCTGCGTGGTGTGTTTGGGATCATTGTCATGCTGAAAGACCCAGTCACATTTCATCTTCAATGCCCTTGCTGATGGAAGGGGGTTTTTGCACAATATCTCACCATACATGGTCCCATTCATCCTTTCCTTAAAACTGATCAGTCCTCCTGTCCCCTTTGCAGAAAAGCCACCCGAAAGCATAATGTTTCCAACCCCATCCTTCACAGAGGGTATGGAGTTCTTGGGATGCAACTCAGCATTTACCCCTCCTCCAAACATGGCAAGTGGTGTTTATACCAAATAGTTCTATTTTGGTCTCATCTGACCACATGACATTCTCCCAATACTCCTCTGGATCATCCACATAGTCTCTGGTAAACGTTAGAGGGGCCTGGACATGTGCTGGCTTAAGCAGGAGAACCTTTCGAGTGCTGCAGGATTGTAATCCATGATGACGTAATGTGTTACTAATAGTAACCTTTGTTACTGTGGTCCCAGCTCTTTTCAAGACAAGGCAACTTTTTTTGCCGAGCACACTTTTAACAACAAGGCAATTCAAGGTGCTTTGGGTTATTAGGGGATACAAAATGCAGCAATAAAGCAACAGTAAAAGCATAAAGCAAAATTAGAGACACAACTTATGACACATTAAAACATGACATTTCAGCTTTTATTAATCGCTTACTCAAAGGCAGCACTAAACAGCTTTGATTTAAAGGTACGCAATGATTCAGCAGCTTTGCAGGTCATTGACCATTTCCCCCCGTGTAGTTCTGGGCTGTTTACTCACTGTTCTCAAGATAAAGTGTACTTCACAAGGTGAGATCCTGCAGGGAGTCCCAGGTCGAGGCAGTCATCTTGTATTTATTGCATTTTCTAATAATTGCTCCAGAAGTTGATCTCTTCTCACCAAGCTGCTTGCCTATTGTATATTGGCTCATCCCAGTTTTGTGCAGGTGTAAAATTTTGTCCCTGAAGTAATTGGACAGCTCTCTGGTCTTGGCCATGGTGAAAGTTGGAGTCTGAAAGTTTGAAGGTGTAGAGTTCAAACAGGTGCATTAATACAGTTAATGAGTGGTGGATAGAAGAGCTTAAAGAAAACCTAATAGGTCTGTGAGGGCTAGTGTTCTTGCTTGGTTGTAGGTGCTAAATAGTTATTTTCTGCACCATTGTACAAATGATTTCTTTAAAATCATACAATGTGATTTCCTGGATTTTTTTACATTGTGTCTCTCACAGTTCAATCAAGAAAATTACAGACCTCTCATCTTTTTAAGTGGGACAACTTGCACAATTGGTGGCTGCCAAATGCTTTTTTGCTCCACTGTATTAAAAATAAACACAAGTATAAAAAGCAATTTAGTGTCCTTCAGCAGTCATAGAAAATAATCTAAACTACAAATACGTTTGAAAAATATAAAAATAAATGTAAGAAAATATCTTGCACACCGTTACACAATCACAACTAGTATTTGTTGATACAAGGCAGCCTTAATCTTTTCTATCATTTTGTTTCTACAAAATTCTGACCCTACCATCTAAATGTTGTTGCTAAAATCACTGGATCATAAAAAATAAATAATAACACAAGTATAATAAGCAATTTTGTGTCATTCAGCAGTCACAGAAAATAATCTAAACTACAAATACGTTTGAAAAATATTAAAATAAATATAATAAAATATCTCACACACCGTTACACCATCACAACCAGTATTTGTTGATACAAGGCAGCCTTAATCTTTTCTCTCATTTTGTTTCTACCATATTCTGACCCTACCGTCTGAATGTTGTTGCTGAAATCACTGAAACATTAAAAAAAATCACAATCCACTATTAACAACTTTTGGTCAGTATGTACAGTTCATCGTTTCTTAACTATCATAAGTGGCACCCAGTGTGGTTTTCTGTTGCTGTAGCCCAGCTGCTTTAAGGTTCACATATTGAACGTTCAGCTATAGTCTTTCGTTCATCATCTCATTCCCACTTACTGTATACTTGCTGTATACTGGGTTGTGAAGGGCCTGGTGCCTATCTCCAGTGTTCATCGGGTGAGAGAGGCAGGTTACACCCTGAACAGGTCACCAGTCCATCACAGGGCCTTTTCAAAAGACACACCGTGGCGACATATTAGGGTAATGTTGCCGGCAAGTTGTGTCTTTTGACTGCGTCGTGGCTGCATGGTGAGGCGTGAATATTGCAGCATTCGTGCCGGCAAGCTTGATAGTAATATTTCTGGAATATTGCTGCAACACTGGACTTATGAATGAAGATCACGCCTTGGTGCAACAGAGGATGTCATTATGATGTGTGGAATGTGTATCAGCTGAAATGGCTAGCTGGAGTGATGAAGGTCTGGGGGCTTCTGGCCTTTAGAGCTAAAGACCAGATTGCCAGACAGGTCACGGGGACTGTGACAGACAGTCATCTTTTGGAGCAACTCGCAAAAATATTGAGGGGCCTCGATCAGGATAAAAACAAGCTGTTTTGTCTGTTTACTCACGGTTTATTAACCCTGCATGTCGACAACCAAGACACCATATCCCCCATTATCCCTAAATCGCGCAATCTTTTGAGAAAAAAACCCGATCATGCCACATTGCCGGCACAGACTGAGCACTTATGAATAACCAAAAGGCTGATGCCGGCATTGTCTTTTGAAACAGCTTATAGAGACACAGATGGTGCAAACAACCATTCACACACACTCACACCTTAGAACAATTTAAATAGACCAATTAACCAAAAAGTCATGTTTATGGATTGTCAGAGGAAGCCGGAGTACCCGGAGAGAATGCAGCCATACACAAGGAAAACATGCAAAATCCATGGAGAAAGACCCCAGGCCTTTATTCGAACCTCAAGTAACCCAAATGACTGGTTACTTGAGCTACTGTTGTTCTTCTATAGTCTACAGTTATACCTACTTTAGGCCACACATGGCTAGTAAAGGCTTCCACAGATTGTCTTTCTAACCTTGACCAAGATTTATATGCAACAAAATAACTATGAGAGACAAAATGAGAAAGAAAATCCAGAAAATCACTTGGTCTGATTTTTAAAGAATTTATTTGCAAATTATGGTGGAAAATAAGTATTTGGTCAATAACAAAAGTTCATCTCAAAACTTTGTTATATACCCTTTGTTGGCAATGACAGAGATCAAACATTTTCTGTAAGTTTTCATGAGGATTTCATACACTGTTGCTGTTGACCATATTACACTCTCCCAGTCCTCTTCTTTGTTACTTTGGTCCCAGCTCTCTGCAGGTCGTTCTCCAGGTCCCCCCATGTGGTTCTGGGATTTTTGCTCACCGTTCCTGTGATCATTTTGACCCCACGGGGTGAGATCTTGCGTGGATCCCCAGATGGAGGGAGATTATCAGTGGTCTTGTATGCCTTCCATTTTCTAATATTGCTCCCACAGTTGATTTCTTGGCTGGGTACCTATTGCAGATTCAGTCTTGCCAGCCTGGTGCAGGTCTACAATGTTGTTTCTGGTTTCCTTTGACAGCTCTTTGGTCTTGGCTGTAGTGGAGTTTGGAATGTGACTGTTTGAGGTTGGGGACAGGTGTCTTTTATACTAATAACAAGTTCAAACAGGTGCTTTTAATACAGGTAACGAGTAGAGGACAGAGGAGCCTCTTACAGAAGTTGCAGGTCTATGAGAGCCAGAAATCTTGCTTGTTAGTTATTGACCAAGTACTTATTTCCCACCATAATTTGCAAATAAATTCTTTAAAAATCAGACCATGTGATTTTCTGGATTTGTTTTTCTCATTTTGTCTGTCATGGTTGAGGTATACCTATGATGAAAATTATAATTAATAATTTCTCATCTTTTTTAAGTGGGAGAACTTGCACAATTAGTGGCTGACAATTTTTTTTTTTTTATCCCACTGTATCACCAGAACGGCGGCAGCTGCGGCAGACAGGCAGCAGACCTGGCAGTCACCCATGTCTCCTCCCCTGTCCATTCCTCTCTTGCTTCCCTTGTCCCCGATCCAGATGTGGGAAGTAACTAGTTAAATCTACTTAGTTGCTTGAGTAACTTGAAAAAAACAAACTACTTTTAGGATTACTTATACTACACAGTGTTTTTTACTTGAGTAATATTTTTCTGAATTATTGCTATTCTTACTTGAGTAAAATTTCTGGATACTCTGCTCATTATGAGTAACTTTACCGAATAGAGAATAAACATATTTAGAACCAAAAATGCTGGAGACACAGACATACACCTGCAGCTTATGTTAAAGTGAGACCTCTTGTTTCTACACAAGCTTTGTTGTTCTGTTATTTTCTGTCTGCTGAGTCTGTTGGGCCATAGAACTTTACCCTGTAGTATAGGTTTAATATGTCAAAATTTGATTTGGAAAGCAGTTTCTTCTTCTGACTTGTTTTGTTCTTTTCATCCTGAAATTATATATACATATATATATATATATATGTATAATTTCAGGAAATTATTATATATTTATATTGTTACTTTTTGAATATATTGAATGAACCTTGAATATATGGAATGAAAGTCTGAATATATTGAATGAACCTTGAATATATGGAATCAACCTTGAATATATGGAATGAACCTTGAATATATGGAATGAAAGTCTGAATATATTGAATGAACCTTGAATATATGGAATGAACCTTGAATATATGGAATGAAAGTCTGACTATATGGAATGAACCTTGAATATATGGAATGAAAGTCTGATTATATTGAATGAACCTTGAATATATGGAATCAACCTTGAATATATGGAATGAACCTTGAATATATGGAATGAAAGTCTGAATATATTGAATGAACCTTAAATATATGGAATGAAAGTCTGAATATATGGAATGAAAATTTGAACATATGGAATGAAAGTCTGAATATATTGAATGAAAGTCTGAATATATGGAATGAAAGTCTGAATATATGGAATGAACCTTGAATATATGGAATGAAAGTCTGAATATATATTGAATGAACCTTGAATATGTGAAATGAACCTTGAACATATGGAATGAAAGTCTGAATATATGGAATGAAAGTCTGAATATATGGAATGAAAGTCTGTCCGTGGCCTCAAATATTATGGGTAATGTAGTGCATCAACTGTCACTCTTCAAAAGTTTTGCTGACGTGAACATTATTATTTACAGGCTGTAGGCATTAACTCATCTATTTCAACTAGTGGTGGGGGATATAATAGGTATAAATTTAGCCAACGGTAGAGTTTTTGACTATATCGGCGTACCCCAACTGTGCATTTTGATGATGTCATCAAGGAGGATAAATACTTATGTTCTGTGTTCCTCTTTACACTACAAGTTAAAAAATTTTTGTTTTCCATCTAATGGGAAAAAACCCTGTTGAACTTGAAGCATTTTAAATTAAAATATCTGCAGGTTTATTATAAAATTTTCAAATAAGTAACCAGGAAAGCAGAATATTTAGAACTTTGTTTTTACAACATTTGGCTTTAAATTTATTTAAAATATCTTCATCTTTATGTTGTAAGAATTTTTGTGTTGCATTTTTGAAAATATATTGCAATAGATATCGTTACCCCACAAGTTTCAGATTATATTGGAATATAGATTTGAGGCTATATTGCCCAGCCCTAATTTCAACAACAGATTCAGTTTTTCTGCAAATTAATAAGAATTTTTTATCTTCTTTTTAACAAATTTCCTGTTGTTAAAACCTTGAAAACAATTGGACTTTGGCCATAGAGAGAAGTTTAATGTATATTGGAATACAGGGGCAGGAGTCATCTCCTTATTTGACCGTTTTTCTGGGGGGTTCTTTTTAGAACAGCAACGAAAAAATCTGGAGGCTTTCATTTTGACAGCTTAATATTCATACCCCTGACCACTTGATGAGCAGACATTTCTTAAGTTTAACCATGGAGTATAGTTAGCTAACTAAATAATAAAAAAAAAAATTCCCATTAGAGCTTTTGTGCATCATCTCATTGCATCTCGCTGTCAGTTACAAAGGTTTTGGAGCAGTCACTGTCATGCTCTGAAGAGCCAGGTGTAGTTCCAACCACCTGTACAGAAGTGCCGTGTGATACGGGATTTCCTCCTGCTGAAGCAATTGCTTGGATCTTTTTGACTTCTGATTAATTTAGTAGGATAATTTTCCCGCTTTCAAAGGTATGGCTGAAGTGATGCTTGTTCATATGACCAACCACTTTGATGTTTTTCAGTCTGGTTTTCGTGCTCACCACAGCACCGAGACTGCCCTCATCAACGTTTTCAATGACATCTGCATAAATACAGACTGTGGTAGAACCACAGTGCTGGTTCTTTTGGACCGTAGTGCAGCATTTGACACTGTTGATCATGATATTTTATTGGAACGACTGGAGAGCTGGGTCGGACTATCCGGTACAGTACTTGGCTGGTTTGAGTCTTACCTAAAGAACAGGGACTTCTTTGTTTCAATAGGAAACTTTTCATCAGAACGAATAGAAATCCCATGTGGGGTGCCCCAGGGCTCCATCCTGGTGCCCCTCTTATTTAATATCTACATGCTCCCACTAGCCCAGATTATAACAACCAACACGATTAGCTACCATAACTATGCAGATGATACTCAGCTTTACATTATGATGTCGCCAGGTGACTTTGAACCAATTCAAACCCTAAGTAAATGCATCGAACACATCAATGAATGGATGTTCCATAACTTTCTCCAGCTGAATAGAAACAAAACTGAAGTAATTACTTTTGGGCCTAAAGAGGAAATATCAAGAGTCAGCACACAGCTTCAGTTAATACAGCTAGAAACTACTGATCAGGTCTGAAATCTAGGTGTAGTAATGGACTCAGACCTAAAACTCCAGGGTCACATAAAGGCAATAACAAGGTCAGCCTTCTATCACCTGAAGAACATTTCTAGTATTAAAGGACTGATGTCGCAACAGGACCTTGACAAACTCATCCATGCGTTTATCTTTAGTCGGATTGATTACTGCAACAGCGTCTTTGCAGGTCTGCCAGCTGCAGCTGATCCAGAACGCTGCTGCTCGCGTCCTCACTAGAACCAGGAAAGTAGAGCACATCACCCCAGTTCTAAAGTCCTCACACTGGCTCCCTGTGGCTCAGAGAATAGACTTCTAAATACTTTTACTAGTTCATAAATCATTGAATGATTTGCCTGAATGAATATGTTGAAGACCTGTTGTCACAGTACCTTCCACCAAGACCACTTAGGTCCTCTAATTCTAGTCTACTCAACATCCCTAGAATCAGAACCAAACATGGAGAAGCAGCTTTCAGTTTCTATGCTCCTCTAATCTGGAACAAACTTCCAGAAAAGTGCAAAGCTGCTGAAACACTGAGTTCTTTTAAGTCAGAACTAAAAACATATCTGTTTAGAACTGCATTTGAGTAATGTTTTCATACATCTTGTTTTGTTTATGCTTCTTGCTGTTTCTACATTATATACTTTGTAATGCCTTGAAGTATCTATGTGTACTTCTTCTTTTATTGCTGTTTTTACTTTATATGCTATGTCTGTGTTTTAATGCTGTTTTATTTTACCCCTAATCATGTAATGCACCTTGAATCACCTTGTTGTTGAAAGTGTGCTTTACAAATAAATTGCCTTGACTTGCCTTGCAATTCAGTTTTCAGTGTGGGAGCAGAGCATGGATTCAGTTTTCAGAACACCTTAACCCCATGAGAAGTCATCAGTCTAAAGGCAAAAGTCCAAAACCTTAAGACAATAACCTTTGCGCATTTCTGCTCCTTTGGGGTAGAGGAAGTTGTGAGACTGCGTATAGGCCACAGTAGGTGAACTGTTCATTTTGTACATTTAGATCAAAGTTTTTAAATTGTTAATGTGTAGTTACGGGGCCACAATCAGTGGTTGTCACTGTGAAGAAAATAAAATTACATCATCTGCTTGATGTGTGATGTGGATTCTATGTTCACCTTGAATATTAATTAAATGAAAAAATAATAAATACTATGGAATATGTCTATTATCATTTTAAACATGTGAGTAAAAATGGATTATGACAGGGGGTTTTGTCCCCGTCTGTCACCTCTGATGGAAAGTATTCCTGCTTTTCTTACTGATAAGCCATGCAACTGATCTGTAATACAGATGATCACAAAATAAACAACACAATTTACAAAATAATCTTATAATTTGTCAGCAAGATACTTTTAATAGTTTTCCTCTTGGGATTGACAAACTCTCATTTTACACATTAACTCTAGATGATAATCTAACAAATGGTTTAAAAGATCTACATTCTTTTTAGTGATTCAATACACTGGTCATTTCTAAGAGAAACCTTAGTTCATCAATAAACTATGTGGTAAATTTTGCAATACATCTATATATATATCCAAATACTCTTAAGTGATATAAAAGCTAAATCACATACCTGATAGTTTGGGTGCATATGTGGCGTACAGAGCCATATTCAGTTGATTTTCATTATTACTATTGTTATTACTATTATTATCAGTATCCTATCAGTATCATTATTATCCTTATTATTAATACGGTTATTTTGGTACTAAGATGATTTACATGTTCAGTTTGGGTACCATTCATGTTCTACATGTAATCATAATTTAATTCTAAGACTGGAAGAAATTGTGATGTAGTAGGGTGAAATTGCTAATTCCGACCAGCAGAGGGCGTGTTCGCTACACGGTGTGTGGAAAAGTTAAGCGTTGCGCGAGACCGCGGCGTACAGCCGCTAGAATCGAGCCCACACATTTCAGTTACGTTGTGTTTGAGAGTGTGTGGTGAACGAATGATATTAATTGTATATTTTGTGCTCTCTGCAGGGTTACAAATAAATAAATAAAAAATCTTTAAATTAAATGTGTAGTGGAGGTCGGCTACGCATCTGTACCACGCTACATATTTTGGTAGCAGAGGATGGTTGATTCAGCCCACGGCCCAGTCGCGATCGATCGCCAGGAGAAGACCATGGAGGAAGCAAGGGACGAAGTGAGCAGGATACTGCTGAGGCTAGAGGAGGCAGACCTCATCTCACTCTGCGTACATCTAAAGTGCAGCGCACCGGTTGGAGGGTTTGCGAGCAAAGCAAGACGCACCCTCATCAGGTTGGCGGAGATGACGTTGGATGACATCGAGGAAGAGAAAGAGGCAGAGGCAGAATCCTACCAGCAGTATTTACAGCACTTACTGTCCTACCTGGCCTCCCTGCAGCCGGCACAGGAGGAAATTCGGGCTGAGGTTGTACAGGAAACAAAGGAATTGGAGAAATTAAAAAGACAATACCAGATGTTACAAGTGCAGATGGAGGAGGAAATCGGGGCGTTGGAGGAAAAGCTCAAGCGGAGAACACAAGCAGCAGGGGGAGATGCCACGCCCGCCATCGTGACTCTTAGAGCAGAGGACACCAGGACTTCCACCCCGACACCAACCAGACTGGCTGAGGTCACACTGAGGCAGGAATTCCGAATCATCGGGCAGATTGGTGAAGCAGGTCAGAAGGACAAGTTGTCCTACACCAGTCTCCTCAATCAGATAGAGTCTGGGCAGCGCAAAGGCCACGGAGAAGAGGAGATCATCGAAGCAGTGACACGTGCGGTGAGCCCAGGTCTTCATCTTCGGGAGATGCTGGAAATAAAGCGAGCACTAACACTACAAACCCTCAAGACCATTCTCAAGGGTCATTATAAAGTGGACTCCTCTTCTGACTTGCTGCATCGGCTCATGAACATGACACAAGATCCAAAAGAGTCGGCACAGAATTTCTTGTTCAGAGCAATTGAACTGAAAGAAAAGCTCATGAGAAAGTCAAGTGATGATGATGCAGGTGAGGAAGGTGAGCAGTTTAGCCTGCAGCTCATTCAAAGAAAGTTCCTCCGCTCCATAGAGACTGGTCTTTACAGTGATGCCGTTAAGTTCCAGCTAAAGCCACATCTTAGTAACTGCACTGTCACTGATGAGGTATTGATTGAGCGGATCAGTGAGGCTGCAAATATAGAGCAGGAAAGACAGCAAAAATTTAAAAAGAACATCATACACAAACCCCCAAAGTTATGTGAAGTGCAGGCAGAGGTGTACCCACCTGACGCCTCAGTGGCAGCAGTGGGCACTGTTACTAACCGTGAAGCAGGGGGGAAGAGTAGAAGAAGTCAAGAGCCCAAAACAGAGACTGACCCAATAGAAGCACTAAGGGTTGAGGTATTAGAAATGAAACAGTTGATGTTGCAGACAGTGGAGGCCACACAAGCCAGACCGACCGAAAGAACATTCACACCCAGACACAGCCGGCCCAGGGGTTGTCGAGCGTGTCAGGAAGCTGGGCAAGGTGACTCCTGCATGCATTGCTTTAAGTGTGGGCAAGAGGGGCATCTCCCCAGAGGGTGTTGGCGGAACAGCGAGCAGTAGGGAAACGGAACTGGGCTGCCGAGACGGGACCCTCGGTAGCCCATGAATCATCCAGTCTAAACATCAGGCATCCTGCTCCCCCTTCCACACTTCCACAAACATCATCAGTCAACTACCTCCCACCACGGCGCAAAGAAAGACTCATTAGGTTGATAGCCAAGAGACATACTGTTCACTGCACACTTGACACATTTCCAGTAGTGGCATTATGGGACTCAGGGGCTCAGGCGACCATCATTAATGAGCAATGGAGAAAGCTGCACTTACCACACAGCATAGTACGACCCCTCAGTGAACTGTTAGGCACAGACAGTCTAATGGGAATGGCAGCCAACCAGACTGAAATCCCCTTCATGGGCTGGGTAGAGGTAGAGTTTAGGCTGGGAAATAACCCCACCAGGGCAAAGTCACTCCTGGTTCCCATTTTAGTGTCTAGTGACCCACAGGTAGCAGCAGAACCCATCATTGGCTACAATGTCATCGAGGAAATAACAGCAGAGGGTTGCCAGACAGCAAGGACAGATACAATCAACACTTTGTGTAAAGCCTTTCAGGTAACAGTCAACACCGCACAGGAGGTGCTTCAGCTCATCCATGCGCCTGTCGGTGAGGAGGATGTTGGACTTGTGCACACAGGGAAAAGAACTGTAACCTTAGCTGCTGAACAGATTACCACAGTGTATGTTAATGTCAACACCGGGGCTCAGTATCGTGGTCAAGAACTGCTGCTAGTGCCAAGTGATAAGCCAACATTTCCAGAGGGTGTAATGATCGAGGAGGGCCTTGTCGGCGTCCCCAGTAACAGGTCAAGGTATGTGCCAGTCCCCATTGCTAACACCAACAAGCACAGTGTCACCCTGTTCCAGCGTACTGTTCTTGGCCACCTGCACACAGTCAAAACTGCCTATGCGGCTAGCGTTGAACAAATGAACAGAGGACCGGGGGTAACGCCACCAAACCCCACGACATCAGCCTCTTGCATCAACAACTCAAGAACATCAAAACCAGCCTGATGGGACCCTCCAGTCGACCTCAGTCACCTCAACGAGGAACAAAGGAGGATCACCAAACAGCTGCTGAGAGAGGAGTGTCACGCGTATGCATACGATGATGAGGACATCGGCTCAATCCCCTCACTGAAGCTTCACATTACACTGCACGACATCACTGCAGTGAGGAGGACGTACATGGCAGTCCCAAAACCACTGCACCAGGAAGTGAAAGAGTACATTCAGGACTTGTTAAATCGGGGCTGGATCACTCCATCCCGCTCTCCATACTCTTCACCTGTCGTGTGTGTGCGAAAGAAAGATGGCACTCTAAGACTGTGTTGTGACTACAGAGAGCTTAACAAAAGGTCAGTCCCAGACCGCCACCCCATCCCCAGAATACAGCACATGCTCGACTCACTCACTGGCAGCTCCTGGTTCTCAGTGCTGGACCAGGGGAAGGCCTATCACCAGGGTTTCTTGGACAAGGAAAGCCAGCCTCTGACAGCCTTCATAACCCCTTGGGGCCTGTACCAGTGGGTTCGGATCCCCTTCGGAGTGAGTGCGGCACCTGCTGAGTTCCAGAGAAACATGGAGGATTGTCTATGTGGCCTGAGAGACGTCATGTGTCAGCCGTATCTGGATGACAATCTGGTCCACAGCCCGAGCTTTGAGGACCACATTGTGCACCTGAGGACTGTGTTATGGCGGTACCAGGAGCATGGGGTGAAGCTCAGTCCCCGTAAGTGTGAGGTGCTGAAGAGAAAGGTGAGGTTTTTGGGACGGTTGGTGTCGGGAGAAGGCTACACAATGGACCCATCGGAAGCAGCCCCAGTCCAAGCCTTAAAGGAGAAGTTGCCTAAAACTGTGGGAGAGCTGAGAAGAGTGATGGGATTCCTCTCATACTACCGCACATACATTCCGAACTTCTCCAGGGTAGCCCAGCCTCTCTACCAGCTGCTCTCGACACCACCCGACCGAATGAACACAGAGAAGACCAGAGTCACCACCAGGAAAAAAGGTAACCTCCCACCTAACACTCCTATACAGTGGACAGAAAACCACCAAAAGACACTGCACTCTCTCATCAACAAGCTAATAGAGCCTCCCCTTCTGGGATACCCAGACATGACCCAGCCATTCGTTCTCCACACCGATGCGTCCCAGGAGGGATTGGGGGCAGTTCTGTATCAGAGACAGGATGGCAAGTTGGTCGTCATAGGCTATGGCTCCAGAACTCTAACGCCACCTGAAAAGAACTATCACATGCACTCAGGGAAATTAGAGTTTTTAGCACTGAAATGGGCAATATGCGAACGCTTCCGGGATTATCTGTATCATGCCCCACATTTTGTTGTTTATACAGATAACATCCCTTAACCTATATCTTCTCGACAGCCAAGCTGAATGCTACAGGTCATAGGTGGGTGGGTGAACTTTCCGAGTTTGACTTTTCCATCAAGTATAGACCGGGAAAAAGTAACGCAGATGCAGATGGCCTATCCCGCATGCCTTTAGACATCAACTTATTCATGAGACAGTGTACAGAGGAGGTGGGTCAGGACGTGTTTAGTGCAACAATGCAGGGAGTCAGTGTGCAGGGGGACCCCCCCCCAGTTTGGGTAACACCAGTTTCTATAGAGACCTTAGAGTTAGTGAAAGATGCGAGTACAAACCCTCAAAGAAAGTCTCTGACAACAGAGCAGATACGGGACAGTCAAGAAAGAGACCGTGTCATTGGCCCAGTCCTGCAGTACAGGAAGGGCGACCAGCATCCATCCCGGAGAGTTCTTAAAGCGGAACCGGCAGACGTCAGAGTGTTGATGAGACAGTGGGCAAAGTTGTATGTCAATGAAGAGGGGATTCTCTACAGGAAAGCCGGAGACAAACAACAGCTCGTCCTCCCAAAAGAGGATCATCAAACTGTGTTCCACGAGCTCCACAGAGAAATGGGACACCTGGGGGTAGAAAGAACTCTGAACCTGATCCAGGATCGATTCTATTGGGCCCACATGTACTCTGACTTAGAACACTTTGTCACCCAGCAGTGTGAATGTCTCAAGTCAAAGCGACCTCCCAAAGCAACTCGAGCTCCCATGACATCCATCGTCACGACACGACCTGGTGAGCTAGTATGCATTGACTTTTTACATCTAGAGGCATGCAAACAGGGGTTTGAGTACATTCTAATAGTGATTGATCATTTCACCGGGTTTGCACAAGCCTACGCTACAAAGAACAAGTCTGCCAAGACTGTTGTTGACAAACTGTTCAATGAGTTCACAGTGCGTGTCGGATTTCCGGAGCGAATTCACCATGACATGGGGCGGGAGTTCGACAACCAGCTGATGGATCAACTCCGGAAGAGCAGTGACGTGCGGGGGTCCCACACCACATGTTACCACCCCCAAGGCAACGGGAAGTGTGAGAGATTCAACAGGTCGATCCTTGCCATGCTTCGCACCCTCACAAGTGAGCAGAAGGCTGACTGGAAAAGCTCACTGCCAAAGCTGGTGCACGCGTACAACTGCACTCACAGTGGGGTAACAGGGTTCTCTCCCTACTACTTGTTGTATGGAAGGTCACCTTGCTTGCCAGTAGACCTGCTTTTCAACCTGCAGCCAAGAGAGTCAAAAGAGACTTACACTCAGTATGTACAGGACTGGCAAAACCGAATGCGACAAGCCTCTGACATTGCTTCCAAAACAGCAGCCCGAGAAGCTCTGCGAGGCAAGAAAGGCTATGACAAAAGAGTGCACGGAGCTGATCTGCAACCTGGTGGACGGGTGCTTGTGCGTAACCTGTCACAGAGGGGCGGCCCTGGGAAGCTGAGGTCCTACTGGGAGAGTAAAGTGCATGTGGTGGTGAAGAGAAGGAGCGATGACAGTCCGGTGTATGAAGTAACACCAGAGGGGGGAGGTAAAAATCGTGTGTTGCACAGGAACCTTTTACTCCCATGCGACAGTCTGCCTCTAGAGACACCGGAACCAGGCCCTGCGACACCAGAGAGGGAAAGGCAGACACGGACAAGAAGACGACAACAACAGATCAACGAACCAGTGGAAGGCTCAGACAGCGACAGCAGGGATGACAATGAACTGGTATGTCGTTTTCCCTACCAACAAGAATTACGTCAGCGAGCTGCAGAGTTGGATCCAGAGGCAGTGCCATTTGCACCAGCTTGGATGATGCAAGATGGAGCAGCGGACCTGGAGGCGGCGACAGAGACTGACAACCGTGGCATCACAGCTGATGGAGATGGTGAGGACGTCACTGCAGAGCCTGGGGAAAGTCTACAAGAGTCATCAGAGGAAGAGTGTCCTGATCCGCCAGTGACTAGCTACCCGCAGCGACACAGACATCGTCCCCGAATGCTGACCTACAACACCTTGGGTGAGCCGACGTGGGTGGAGAGCCTGCATGCTGTGAGTATGGCTCCAGCCTGCAAACCCCCAGTCATGTGGCGACCGTGGGCATCACCAGACGTTCAGGTAATGGGTTGAACTCACAGTATACCACACATCATTCTCTTGTGCAGAGAAGAGACTGTGAGAAAGAGAATGATTTAACTGGATGAACTGTGACTGGGAAGAAGAGACAGTTCTGAGAAAACACTGCAATGGCACTGTACAAATGAAGAAACTGGTAACAGACTACAAGCACTGAGGCCGAAATGAGTTCTGTTACATTTGTGAGTTGATCTAATGTGAGTCATAGTACAGTAACTGATGTTATATGTGGTATAGGTCTAAAGGGACAAATACTTTGATAGAAGGGTACTAAATTAATTTGATGTCATGTTCCATTTTAAGAATAAGTAATATCATATTTTCACGTAAAAAAAAAAAAAAAAAAAGATTCAATAGGTTTTCAAAAGGGTACACTCTAAGTATCTGAAATGTCTGGAGACATTTATTAGTGAGGGGGAGAGTGTGGCGTACAGAACCATATTCAGTTGATTTTCATTATTACTATTGTTATTACTATTATTATCAGTATCCTATCAGTATCATTATTATCCTTATTATTAATACGGTTATTTTGGTACTAAGATGATTTACATGTTCAGTTTGGGTACCATTCATGTTCTACATGTAATCATAATTTAATTCTAAGACTGGAAGAAATTGTGATGTAGTAGGGTGAAATTGCTAATTCCGACCAGCAGAGGGCGTGTTCGCTACACGGTGTGTGGAAAAGTTAGCATTGCGCGAGACCGCGGCGTACAGCCGTTAGAATCGAGCCCACACATTTCAGTTACGTTGTGTTTGAGAGTGTGTGGTGAACGAATGATATTAATTGTATATTTTGTGCTCTCTGCAGGGTTACAAATAAATAAATAAAAAAATCTTTAAATTAAATGTGTAGTGGAGGTCGGCTACGCATCTGTACCACGCTACACATACTTTAGTAATCAGTTTTAATTTATACATTATATGATTGGTTGTATTCTCTGTAAGAATTAAAGTTGTTAATCTGACACAAAGGTCATGGTAATTCTGAATTTATTGTGAAAAATGAAATAAATTGAAATAATTTTTTTAAATAAAAAAAAATCTGTTAACAGTCTTTAGATTTAAAACACTATTATACACAATGCTGCCACATTATTTACATTGGTGACATGTCTATGTGTAGTATTTCACACTTACTGTGGTTTGGTTTAGAGCAGTGGTGTTAAATGTTGGCTATCAATGCCAATATCCTGCATGTATTAGTTTATCAAAATCAAATTATGGTTCATTAGCAGTACCTCTGCAAAACGTTGACTTGCTGAGGTTTCAATCAGCTGTGTTGAAGCAGAAACACATCTAAAATGTCAGAACAGCAGACTTTGAGGACTGGAGCTGGACACTCATGGAATACTTTATTGAATTTTTGTCATTAGATCCTTCCGATCAACAAAGCCAATGTTATAACCGCGGAACAGGTCCCCTCTTCTCCTTTTGACACCAACCAGCAAAGGTTATTGATGGAATGTATGCTGCAGTAACAGTGTTATAACATTTAAAAATATCCCTAAAAACAACTGCTTTCTTACCAGTGTCCAGTTGTGCTGCTTAGTCAACTGAGAAAAGATTTAGGTGAACCAAAATCCCTGAACTTCCAGTTCTAGAATACAGAATCTTATCCCACTCTGCCTTGTAAATAGGTTTAAGTCCTGCAAGTACAGGTCCAAATGTGTGTTCGGATAACACATCAGCAGACAAGACAGAGAAGAAAGACACGGAACTAAAACAAAAACCCAGTTTAGATAGGCCTGGACACCTGTGACTCACTTCATAAATAATTCTCCTTATTGTTAAAGTAAGATTAGAATTAACTGCTAAAATACCTTATGCACAGATTATTAAACAGAAAAAGTTATTAATGAAAGCTGTGAAATTTGGTCGAATGTTTTTTTTCTTGGTATGAGAAAATCTTTGAGGTCAAACTTTTCCTTAATGGCTCTTCATCCACCTTGATACTCTACGGTTTGGTGCCAGTCCAGATGGAAAACTAGTGTATGCACATAGAAGGGAATGCTGGCCCCCACAAGCATTTCATGCTGAGGAACAAAAGACAGAAAAGGTGAACCACCAAAGAAAAAGGTGTTATGCAGTTTTATGGAGTTGCTGAGCAAATATTAATTCTGAATAAAGTTAACAAAGAAATCAATTCACAAGAAGTCATCCTAATGCCCTTAAGACAAAAAACTACCTTTAATTTAACTTATGGTTGATAATTCATTCATGACAATTACTAAACCAAATGTATTTAGTTAAATTCATTTTATGTATATAAAAGTTATTCACAAAAATTTAATCTCTAGGCACTTAAAAACATTTTGAAAATACTTTGAAGAGAGTCACATTTTAAACAGAAGTCATGGAGGCCATAAAAAATGATATTTGAATTCTAAGAATGAAGTTGAAAACTTATACCAGAAGCAGAAATTTTCTGTTTCTGCTGGAGAACGAAAGGAACACCATCAGCTCCTCTAGTTCCTCTAGTACTCTGGAAGAGAAAATTGCTCCAAGCAGCGTCCATTTTGCGCCACAGACAGCGGTGGAGATTATGAAGTCAGCTCCTGATTGAGGTCGTGGGGAGCAGCCTTTGCATGGCTTTAAGGTGGAGTCTCATCAACTCCACCTTAAAATATAAAGAAAAATATTCAATGATGCATTTTGTTGAAAATACTTTTTTAATCATTAAGAAATAAACAGAAACATTAAGACAACTGAAGTAATTCTACAATGTGGAAAATAGGTTAACACTAATGTGTTAAACATGTAACAATACATTATTCTGGTAATTGACACTTTGGTCCCGGTATAAACTTGATAATACAAACTGAATGAAGAAGTCCTGCTGGTGTGTTCAGGAGATGAAATTAAATCTACTGGCTGTCCTGATTACAGTTGGGACAGAAACAAACAGCAGGACAGAGACAAACATATTGCAGTCACTAAAATAAATTAAAAATAAAAAGCTTTGTTTTTCTGAATTACAGAGATATGTTAAGAAAAAACAACAAAAAAAAGCTCTGTTTTTCTTAACAACCGGAATGATTTTAAAGAGGTGTTTTTCTTAATAAATGACATAATAATTTAAAAAAAGTAATACTTCTGCAGTGTTTTAATGAGCTGATGTTCAATGCCTGTATAAACTGATTAAGTAAGAGAAAGTCAAAAATGTTCTGGATTCATCCATCCATATTCCTGCATGTTTGCGGGGAGGGGGGGCTGGTTTGGTTATCTCCAGCAGTCATCAGGTGAAAAGCGGGGCAGAACCTGGACAGGTCGGCATGTCCCGTTTGTTGCATTTTATTTTGTTTTTAGATTGAGCAAATGGGAAATAATCTTGTCCCTAAACTAAGTACATAGGATAATTATTATTTGGTCAACTAAAAACTTAATATAATGAAAAGGCACGTGCTAACTGTGACCTGCTGCTAACTACATTTTACACTTGTTTACACTTGTTTACAATCACATACAAAATAATACTTTATCTGCATTTATCACCATAAAAATATCTAAACTCACCTACTTCAGCCGTATTTCTCCAAGCCAACATTCCCAGCTTCTTTTTTGCAGTTGTGTCAAATCATTACAGGTTTCGTTTGCCACGAAGCTGAAGTTGGCTTCTGGTTCCAGCCTCCGATTCAGGAAATGGCTAAAGGGCGATTCCACTCCGATACTACTCAGAGTATTTTTTGTCTGTTCTGGTTTAAAAACTACAAAACACAGACACTTCAAACATAAACTATATCATTCTGCACAAATTGCAGATTATTTAAATCCCAGCTTGTTAATCTTTTCCATGCATCTGGACCACACTGGAACAGTTTGCACTACATTACCCACAAATCCTACCGGGTCCAACTTTCATTCCATATATTCAAGGTTCATTCAATATATTCAGACTTTCATTCCACATATTCAGACTTTCATTCAATATATTCAGACTTCCATTCAATATATTCAAGGTTCATTCAATATATTCAGACTTTTATTCCATATATACATTGTTCATTCCATATATTCAGACTTTCATTCCATATATTCAAGGTTCATTCCATATATTCAAGGTTCATTCCATATATTCAAGGTTCATTCAATATATTCAGACTTTCATTCCATATATTCAAGGTTCATTCAATATATTCAGACTTTCATTCCATATATTCAAGGTTCATTCAGTATATTCAGACTTTCATTCCATATATTCAAGGTTCATTCCACATATTCAGACTTTCATTCAATATATTCAGACTTCCATTCAATATATTCAAGGTTCATTCAATATATTCAGACTTTTATTCCATATATACAAGGTTCATTCCATATATTCAGACTTTCATTCCATATATTCAAGGTTCATTCAATATATTCAGACTTCCATTCAATATATTCAAGGTTCATTCAATATATTCAGACTTTTATTCCATATATACAAGGTTCATTCCATATATTCAGACTTTCATTCCATATATTCAAGGTTCATTCAGTATATTCAGACTTTCATTCCATATATTCAAGGTTCATTCCATATATTCAGACTTTCATTCCATATATTCAAGGTTCATTCCATATATTCAGACTTTCATTCCATATATACAAGGTTCATTCAATATATTCAAGGTACATTCAATATATTCAGACTTTCATTCCATATATTCAAGGTTCATTCAATATATTCAGACTTTCATTCAATATATTCAGACTTTCATTCCATATATTCAAAGTTCATTCAATATATTCAAGGTTCATTCAATATATTCAGACTTTCATTCCATATATTCAAGGTTCATTCCATATATTCAGACTTTCATTCTATATATACAAGGTTCATTCAATATATTCAGACTTTCATTCTATATATACAAGGTTCATTCCATATATTCAAGGTTCATTCCATATATTCAAGGTTCATTCCATATATTCAAGGTTCATTCCATATATTCAAGGTTCTTTCAATATATTCAGACTTTCATTCCATATATTCAAGGTTCATTCAATATATTCAGACTTTCATTCCATATATTTAAGGTTCATTCAATATATTCAGACTTTCATTCCATATATTCAGGCTTTCATTCAATATATTCAGACTTTCATTCCATATATTCAAGGTTCATTCAATATATTCAAAAAGTAACAATATAAATATATAATTATTTCCTGAACGGCATGCCATAATATGTATATATATATATATATATATATATATATTGTTTTGAAACTGTAAAAATACATCAAAAATAATTATTTCTTTCATTTTATTATTAAAAACAATCAAACCTGTTATCTTTTTTTTAGAAGCGAGGGCTAAAATGCCATATTTGCTTGTAAGAAAGAACGTTTAAATTTTGTCTCTTTTTACTTTTTAAAACAGAGCATCTATCACCAGGCATATTCTTATGGTTGAGGAACTCAAAGTCTTATTCAGAATGAAACTCCTTTACAGTCGGAACTAAAAGCATACCATTATTTGCATGTCATGTTTGGATCATTTGCCATAATTTTCTGATTGATGCTGGAGTATTGTTAGCAAAGTCCTCCTTGTGTCCAGCCCTTATTGTAAATGCTGTATGTCTTTTAATGCTGCCTTTGCATCTTTCCATTTGCATAGATTTGGGTTTGGATAAACTTCACGAATCAGTTTATAACTGCCAAAGTTGCTTGCTGCCAGTATTATTGTCTTTGACATAGTTTCATTTCCAGAAAAACAGGAAGCAGAGATGGTTGTCTTGCACTTCTGTCCCAGCGGCTACAGTTAGCTTGACCCTGGATGTGCATGGTTGTATTTGTGTGGAATGTATGAGTTAATCACTGCATATTTGGACGTTGAATATGTGTGTGATTGTGTATCTTTACAGGGAGATGCATCACATGACAGAAGGAGATTTCTTGTTGCGTCATACTGACATCTTAAAACATCTGCACCTAGTTACTGCTATCTTGCTTCACGTGTTAATCATGTTGCCTTAAGTTGAATAATAACAACTTTCTACCTTTTATGTCTGGAGTTCAGAATCAGGGCCTTTTGTCAGGGTTTTATTATAGAGTTTACTCCACGCTGCATGAACAGGTTACATTTAACACTGTTTTTATTGGAGCTTTTCCATATTCTGCTTTTAGTTTCACCCCCTCATCATCTCTTCTGTTCACTTTGCCTTCCCCAACAAGTTTCCTCCTCCATTTTCCTCCCACCTCCCCATCCCACTCCTTCCTTCCTCTGTTTGCATTTGCTCCCTAGATTCACTTTCTGTGCCAACTTCTTCCCTTTCTTTGTCATATTACCCTGCCTCATTCTCTTTGCTGTGTCTGCTTGACTGCATAAAATAAAAAACAGTCTAGGGGCAGGAAAGCAGGGGAGCATGTTAACCTTTAACCCAAATGGCAACTGTAACTCTAACTAAATTCCAAGAAATTGTTCTTTTCTGTAACATAATGCATCAACAAATATAACGTGCTTCAAATTCCTGTTGAAGAACTAGCTTTTCTGGTAAGCACAGAAAATTACAAAAAACAAAAACAGAATGGTTTAGAGAGGATTCAATTTTTTTTTAGCACTGTTAGACTAGGTTTGGTTCCTGCATTTTTGTAAAAAAATCAATTAGAACTTAGAATTTGCATTATATGGCTAGACCTGTTACCAGACTTAATGCAAAACCATTCAAAACCATTCATGGGGGGGGGGGGGGGTCATTAGGCGAGAGTCGGGGTACACCCTGGACAGGTCGCCAG
The DNA here is from genome assembly GCA_963556495.2 of Valencia hispanica. NCBI lineage: Eukaryota > Metazoa > Chordata > Actinopteri > Cyprinodontiformes > Valenciidae > Valencia > Valencia hispanica. The sequence continues at coordinate 33,412,275 of OY747709.1, forward strand.
TCCATCGCAGGTCACCAACTTAAAGGCATACTCCGCAACTATGCACCTTATTATAATCTTTTTTTTCAAAAGTTATGGTGGAATTTTATCATCTATTATGTTAATTTTTAGAGTTATCACCACCTTACAGGGGTCCTTGGCTTTTTTCTGCACTATAGAACTTTTGAGCGGTGGCCCGCCACTGGAAGTACCGACTGAGTTCTGCTTTACAGCAGAGTCATACAGCCTCGCTGTTTAGACTGTAGAGATGGCTGATCCACCAAAGAGACAGAGAAATCCCATATCAGAAGAAGCTAGAAAAAGAAAAAGAGAACGTGAGAGAGAGAGAGCAAAGACCAGAGTAAATATTGGTCCGGCTCTTCATCGTTGGAAAGTTCTTTTGAAACAAACGTCATGTACTACGGACGCCGAGTTAGCCGTGCTGCTAATGGATAGGTAAGTAATCAATGATTTCACTGGGGTTATAGTGTTTGGTGTGGCATGATTTTGTTATACAGTGCTGAGAAAGCTATTTATTCAATGTGTGGAGGTGGATGAACATAGTTTGCGCGGTATGCCTTACAGTAGTAATGTGAATTACACAACCGAGTCAATCTCCGTTAGCCATCTAGAGGCTAATGTGATGCTAACGTTTAAGACTCGGTTCTGTAGATAAAGATGCAAACTCCGACGTAGTCGCTGTATTTCAGTATATAAGTCAAACTTTTTTCTTTTGGTTTTGTCAAGCTAGTGATTTATATTTTTGTCGTTTGATTTTTTTCCTAAAAACACCTAAAGATGTAGGCTGATTCTAGTGTCGGGATGTGTCTGCTACGTGGCGCTTAGACGTTCTCTGTATCTAATCCCATTGTTTTTCCAAATACCCAGACATCCCCCACAAACTGAAAACCTTGCTGTGAGGTCTTTACTCTAAATTATCCCGATTGTCACAGTTGAATTGCGAACTGAAACAGCGCTTGTTTGTTGTTTGGGCAAGCGATTTGGAAAGCAACCATTTAAACATGCCTCTTATGAGTGACTATCTGTCTACGCTGAATGTAGCCATGGGCCGGTTACTTTCATCAGGGTATACCAAGGTATACTATAGTTAAAAGTCCTTTTGATTAGATGTCAGAGGAATGCAACTTTTCCTGCTCCCCTACCTGTTTCTAAGCACTGCTGATCAGCTGTTTGTTTGCAAATAGCTGGTTAATTAGTTGGGCTGTCTGCTTGATAGCTTAAAGCTGGCTAGCATTGCACCTGAAGGAATGTCACCAATTCCACTTTTTTAAAACTATGACTGGCAAGCTGTAAACAGCCTGTTTTTTAAGCAGCCCACTGCAATTGGCCGGGCAGAGAGCCTAATTCATTTTTGTCAATATGTCAACTTACAGTTTAGTACCCTGCTTTCAGCTACTTGAACACTGTTTGGTTCAAAACACCTTGTTACCCTGAAATAAAGTTCAATACAAATGTGAATGTTAATTATTTTGGCAAGACAAGTAGATAAAATGGTGATACTGTTAGGTTAAAAAGTGGTTGACCTACAATGAATCAGACACAAAGGGTCGGAGAGAATATGGAGTCAATAAGCTCTGCAGAGGTAGATGTGGATAATCAGTTCTGCAGAGGGAGACCAGGAAAATACTATAAGGAATGAGCCAACCGTGTCTGTCTGTTCTCAGCCTCCCAGTGTCATAGTCTCTGGTCTCCAAGAGCATCCCCTCTGCAGTCTCTCTTTATTTAGTCACACTTCATTAACATATTAAAAGAACAGGATGTCATGCAAATGAGCATGTGACTGAAACCAAAATGACATTTAAAAAGTACATTAGAAAGACACCCTAAGAAAACAATAATACAACATTATTATTTTACCTAACAGATACAAATAATTTTATCCTGTGCTTTCATTTTGTGAACTATCAAATCATGAGCCTAATGCAAAAAAATGCTTTCCTGGTTTGTTTTTGTCATTTTAAAGGCATATGTCAATTTTGCAGGAGAAGCATCAGCTGTAATTAGTGATAGCAATTTTTAGACACGAGTGACATTTATTATCCATAAATGTTAAACTTTGAGATGAAGTTCAAGTTATCAGACCTAGCTAAAGAATATTGAAGTTAGAAAACAATTAACACAGATTTGGGCCATGCTTAATAAATAAATAAATTAATTAATTAATTAATAAGTGCAAGAACTAAATCAGTGTTTTTATGTCTCAAACCATGTAGAAGGAGTCCTCTAATTTTCACTTCCCTTTTCAAGTCTAAGCAAGACCCGACTCGGAGATAAAATTTTCAAAAAGAAAAAAAAAATATTGAAACTCTCCCAGACAGAGTCCTGCTCCTCGTGTTCCTTTGAGTTTATTTTCAGGGTGCACTTTGTTTTGTGTGTATATGCTTAGATCGGACAGATCCTTTGGAGTGTGACTGAGGTGCTGAGACACACTCTATACAGTTGGAACAAGCCATAGATTGACATGATAACCTTTAACCGTTAACCCCAAAAGGCAGAGCAGTCGTGTACTTTGTTGTTATTGTTTGAGTTGAACGCATTTCGCAGCGCCAACACAGATATGCATTCAGCCATGAGCGTAAACAACTTTTTTCTTACCCCATATTGGTATAGTTTAGTGAATTCGTTTTGTCACATGTTGTAAAATATAATTGTGAATATGGAAATAGAGTATGTTGCAAGTAGCATTGAAAACAAAATCAACTGTATATTTGAAAAAAGGAAGACTTTTCTTAAGAGGAACTGTCAGAAAAGATTATCAACTTCCTTAAACTTCCCTCTCCACCCTCCTTCACATTAAGTTCTACTTTTTTCTTTTTTTTCAGTTGTGTGTCCAGGAACTGGTCAACAGCTGACACTAAAATAAAGAAAAATCTTTGTGGTTATTTCAGAAAGAGGACCTAGGAGTTGCCCAGATCTCCTTGTTGCAACTTCGTATTTTTGTGTGTTTTTTTCATATTTCTGTCCAGCATAACAACTAAAAGGTCATTTACGATGTATTACCAAATACAGTGCCTTGCAAAAGTATCCACTCCCCTTGAGTTTTAATTTTCTTTCCATCAGACTCAACTACCACAAATGTCAGTCTATTTGATCAAGATAATGTACATTCCTAGAAAGTTGTGGACAATTGAAAGATAAAAGGAAAATTATGTATGCTTTTTCATTTTTCTTACACCGTACATCACCCCAAAAACACCATCTCCACTGACAGTAGTGGCAGCATCAGGCTGTGGGGATTCTTTTCCTCGGCAGAGTCAGGGAGGCTGGTGAGAGTTGGATGAAGCTTAATATAGATCAGTAGTTAAAAGTCCAGGGTCGCAGCCAATTCAAAATTCAGACCCCAATATGACAGAGAATCTGTGACAAGCCCTAAAAATTGCAGTGTACAGATAATACAAAAAATACACTGGAGTTGGTTGTTTCAAAGTGACAAAAGTTCAAAGGGTATGAAAACTTTTGGAATGCTCTGTATGTATTATAACAGATATGACAGTTGGTCAGACAATGACAAGGGGATAAAAACTGAAAAAGATTAGGCTACTTTGCCCTCAGCTTTTTATAGTGGTTTATAGTTCTTTCTGATGGGCAGCTGCAAACACAAATCCACACAGATACACTGACATACACACTTGTTACAGATTTGCCCTCGTTTGCTAAATGCCCACCCTCCAAGTACTGGTAAACACATTATCTGAAATCTCTCACACTTAAATCCATAACTGCTGCGGGAATTAATCACAGGAAATCTTGTTATCATGTCTATATTAATTAAAGCCATCTGCCAGGGATGGGTGAAGGTGTCGGTGTAGGGGAGCAGGCTAGATTCGAGCTGGTTTTGTTTGAAGTCATTCGACATGATGTGTGGGAAGATGCCACTTGGTTATCTTAAGTAATTTTGTGGTTTGCTAAAACTTTAAACTTTCCTGCTCTCTCATTATGGTTGATAATCTAGGCAACACTAAGAGAGATCCAGAGTGAGCTTCGTGCTGGTCGTTGTAACGTGACTTGACAGGCTCTTTCAGGTTCAGTGTCACTCCAACCCTCTTTAGCTGGTGATGAAATATCCATCTGTCTATGCTGTCAGAGTGCTTTATTCATGGCATGAAAACATACACGTGTAGGCTTTAACTTTCTGTCTGTGCAGTCCTGCAGAGAAATCATGCTTCCAGAGATTGAGAGAAAAAAAGGGGGAAATGGTAGAATTTACCAGGCGGTGTTTCAATCAGTAACACGAACCACACAGGAGGCTGTTTGACTGCCCGTAAGTGATAGTGCGAAAGCATCTCGTCTCTTCTCATGAAGGCTGGCCCTGAAGGAGGAAGAAGCAACCGCACCAGTGAAGTTCAAAACAGAATAATTTTGAACTCAGCATTATTCAGAAAAGGAAATGCCGTTAAGTTTTGATATGTTGCCTTTTCCACAGAAAGGTATTGCTTCCAGGCAGACAGGGATCCAAAGAGAGGGGTGGAGTTAGCCGAGTAGATGTAAGATGGAAAAGGCATGTTAGATGCAAGAATAAAGGAACAGTGCCGGGTTCTGTATATAGCCTCCCACATCCATCCATCTATCCCTTTGTCAACCCCTCCTTCCTTCTGTTCACACCCTTCCTTCATCTTTTAAACTTCAAGGCGGCGTGGAGGTAAAACATGTCAGTGACTGGGGGCATAATTTTGGGCGGCCAGTGCTATCCAGTCAAACATGCACAACAAACACAGGCTGGCACACACATGAGGCCTTGTGTGAATGACAGCTGATCAGGAGCGCCTGCCAGCGCCGTCCTATCTCCTCCGCACTCCCTTCTCTCATCTTGATGCTCATCTCATTTGATCCATTAGCATTCTTTTCTCTGTGCTGTTCGTGCTACTGTCAGGCTCGGTGGCACAACCTCAGACTGAAGCAGTTGAACTGTCGCCTGGGGGGCCTCACCTGAAAGGGCTGACAGCTGCCTGCATAATCAGCTGCTGTGGCTGAGCCTATCGGGAGCCAGGCAGAGCAGGGGGTTGGAGGAAGGCGGTGGGTGTCTTCGCTATCGAAGAATATAGGCTTGGTGATGCACATAAGAAATCAAAGAGCGGAGGAAAATGTAACGTGAAGAGGTGACTTTAGGGGCATGCGGGAATCAAGAGCAATTAGTAGGGAGGTATGACATTTGCTACATTTGGAAGAAAAACAAATCTGGCCACACATTTTGGATAGATACAGTGAGGTAATCTGAAGTTAATTAATGTATTAGAGTCAGTCAGTTTGTATAGAAAATAAGCAAAAAAATGTAATGTGTCATGTTACATCCACAACTGCCAATATATTAAATTGAGATTTTATTCAATAGGCCAACACAAATTGTGAAATAGAAGTGAAATAATGGTTTTTTTATACAAATCAAAATCGGACAAATGTTTGTCCGATTTTGATTTGTGCTGATGCCCTAATTGTCTTCAGAAGTCACATTATCAGTAAATAGAGTATACCTGTGTGTAATTTAATCTCAGTATAAATTCAGCTGATCTGTGAAGGTTTCAGATGTTTGTTAGACTCTTAGTGAACAAGTTGCATCATGACTAAGATTAGGAAACATATATGACAGATCAGGGATAAAGTTGTGGAGATGTTTAAAGCTGAGTTAAGTTATAAAATCATCTTGCACAGCTGCAAAACTTCTAAGACATGTCTATCCACCTATACTAGCAGCCCAGGAGACCGGCAGATTGAAAAGCAGCATAAAGGTCCATGTTAATCGAGAAGGAGCTGCAGAGCTCCATAACTCAGGTGGGACAATCTGTTGACAGCTAAACTATTACTTGTGCAACACACAAATCTGGTATTTATGGGAAAGTGTCATAAAGAAATCCTTTGTTGAACTAAAGATATAAGAAGTCCTGTTTAAAATAGGTCTCAAGCAAAGAGGGACAGAGCAAAAATGTGGATGAAGGAACTCTGGTTAGATGAGATCAAAATCAATCTTTTTTTCTCCTTAATCCAAAATGTTATGCAAGGTTGAAATTTAACACCGTGCAACAGTCTTTAAACAACAACTAGGTGGTGGCAGCTTCATGCTGGTGGTGCATCATGCTGTGGGGATGCTTTTCTTCGGTAGGGACAGGGAAGCTGGTCAGAGTGGATGGGAAGATGGATGGAGTGAGGTACAGCACAAAGCTGTTGCCTACCATACTTCTCACATCTTTATTTGCTAAAATAATTTTTTTTCGCTCCCTTCAATGTTATGTGGTACTTTGTTTTACTGCAGTGCATCTCCTCCTCATGGACTGGACCAGATTTGTCAGTTCTTGCTGTGAGATGTTACCGCACTCTTCCACCAAGGCATTTGCAAGTTCCTGGACATTTCTGGGGGGAATGGCCCTAGCCCTCACCCTGCGATCCAACAGGTCCCAGACATGCTCAATGGGATTGAGATCCGGGCTCTTCGCTGGCCATGGCAGAACCCTGACATCGCTGTCATGCAGAAACTCACTCACACAACGAGCAGTATGGCTGGTGGCATTGTCCTGGTGGAGGATCATGTCCGGATGAGCATGCATAAAGGGTACCACATGAGGGAGGAGGATGTCTTCCTTGTACCGCAAGGCATTCAGATTGCCTGCAATGACAACAAGCTCAGTCCGATGGTGATGTGATATACTGCCCCAGACTATGACGGACCCCCCACCTCCAAATCAATCCCACTCCAGGGTACAGGCCTCGGTGTAACGCTCATTCCTTCGACGATAAACACGAATCCGTCCATCACCCCTGGTCAGACAAAACCGTGACTCATCAGTGAAGAGCACTTTTTGCCACTCCTGTCTGGTCCAGCGAAGGTGGGTTTGTGCCCATAGGCGGCGTTGTTGCTGGTGATGTCTGGTAAGGACCTGCCTTACAACAGGCCTACAAGCCCTCAGTCCAGCCTCTCTCAGCCTATTGCGGACAGTCTGAGCACTGATGGAGGGATTGTGTGTTCCTGGTGTGACTCGGGCAGTTGTTGTGGCCATCCTGTATCTGTCACGCAGGTGTGATATTCGGATGGACCGATCCTGTGCAGGTGTTGCTACACGTGGTCTTCCACTGCGAGGATGATCAGCTGTCCTTCCTGTCTCCTTGTAGCGCTGTCTTAGGCGTCTCACAGTGCGGACATGGCACTGTGACCTTAAATGCCTACTTTCTTTAAGCTGTTAAGGTCTTAACGACCATTCCACAGGTGCATGTTAATTAATTGATTATGGTTAATTGAACATGCTTGGAAAACATTGTTTAAACCCTTTACAATGAAGATCTGTAAAGTTATTTGGATTTTTACAACATTATTGTTGAAATACTCCGTCCTGAAAAAGGGACGTTTCTTTTTTTGTTGAGATTATATGTCGAAGTTTGTGTTTGTTTCATCACAAAATGTAGAAAAAAAAGATTAACTGGTATGGCTGCTTTGCAAGTCCCTGTTTGCACGTTACAAAATACAGTTACATGTTTCAACTGACATTTGTTCATCAGATTTGTTACTCAGGCTGTGAGCAACAATTTTCTGCCTTCTCACTTGAATAGTGTAGTGGAGTTAGGTACATAAAAGTTTAATCACAGGCCCTCCTCCAGTTAAGCTAATCCACTTGAACTAGTGCTTTAAATTCTACTGTCCTGCCCTTGACCCGCTGCCCTTCCAACCTGTTTTACAGCAAAGAAGGCCTCCTGAGCCGAGGCCCTTAAATAGATTTGTCACATTTCACATCCCAGTGTTTCTGTCCCTCCTCTGGCCCACCCTGACCCAGACAACAGACCCTCTGTTAGGCTCTGTTTGCTCTGGAGAGAGCACTCAGGAGTGTTGGTCCTCCCTAAATCTTTCCTTATTTCCTCATGAGTTCTGTCCACTCGCCTGCAACTTCATTGCTCGTACCTTCTTTTATCTTTCAGCACGACTCTATATTTCCCCACTTTGTTGAGTATTTCTTTGTTTCAAACCCTTACCTTCCTTTGGTGCTTTTTACTCCACCATTACTCACCCTCCCATGAGATCAATTTACCTGTGCGTGGCCGAATCTTTATTTCTTTCCTTACAAGGACTGGAGATGTATGGAACTTTTGCGGAGTTCTCTCCTCCTCCATCTTTCTTTTCTTCTGTCACTCACCAGCTCTTCATCTTTGTTGCTAAGCCTTCCAGAGCTTCTGCTAACTTTGTGGCTCCCAACTCATTTCAAATTCAATTAAGTCTCCCGAGATTCAACTAACTTTTAAAAGGATCGGGGCATATCTCCCTGTCGCTTTCATTTGCTGCAACTTTATGTCCTTTTTTTTCTTCTCTGTTTCTCCTTTCTCTCTCTTTAGTTCACTCATTGTGTTCCACATTATTACCTTCAGTGCTCTTTTTCCTCCTCCTTGGCCCTCAGCCCTTTCTCCTGGCCTCTCTCACTGTACTCTCCCTGCAGCTGTCTAAATGGTCAGTGTTGTCCAGGTACGTGTTATTCTTGGTAGAAGACAGAAGTAGGGCACAAAGCTGTGCTCTGTGTGAACAGGACTTAACGGACTTTCCTCAGGTGGGGAATACATTTCTCTAAAGCAAACCTCATCAGTCTTTTCTTAACCCAGCCAGAGGTGATATTATCCAACTCATGTCACCATCGTATCTTAAAGATCGCATTACTAAGGTGCAGAGGTTCAGACTATCCAATGAAAACACATGGGAGACTTACACTGCCTTGCAAAGGTATTCAGATTGCTAGATGTTTTTCAAGTTTTGCCACATAACAAACATGTTTTATTAGGATTAAATGTGATAAGTCAACACAAAAAAGTACATAACTGAAGTGGAAAGTGGACATTTCACAAAAATTACAGTTTCAAGTCTTTTCGGATATTTTTGCCAGCTGGTTGTAACAGATTTTATTCCAATAATTTACCTCCATCTGACCTTCCCATCAACTTATAAGAAAAAAACAACCAACCCACAGCACAGTGCCTACACTATCATGTGTCCCCATAGGAAGGGTGTGTCCAAGGTGATTTCTAGTTCTCCTCCACATATTACATTTTGCATGGAGACCAAAAGGTTTTATTTTGCTCTCATCTGAACAAAACACTTTTTTCACGTTTGATGTGTCACCTCCATTGCTTTTGGCAAAATAAGAAAGACATTTTATAGTTTTGATTAAATAATGGTTTATTTTTTGCTTGTCTTTCTTCCACAAAGGCAAGATTTGTAAAATGCAGAACTGATAGGTGTCTTGTCAACAGATTTCCCCACCTTAGCTGTGTATCTCTACGGCACCCTCGGAGTTACCTTGGCTGCTTAATGCTGTCTTTGCACTTCCTGTGAGTTTAGAAAAATTGCAATGTCATATTCGTGTTATAGTTGTGTGGTACTCTTTCTCTTTGTGGATTATTGGTTTAACAGTGCTCCATGCAATGATCAAACTTTAGAATATTTAGTTACAAACTATTCCTGCTTGAAACCTCTCCACAACTTTTCCCCTGAACTTTCTGCTGTGTTCTTTGGTCTTCGTGATGCAATTTGTTCTTTAATGTTCTTATGCAAACCCCTGAGGCCTTCGTAGAACAGCTGTTTTATTATACTGTCATTACATTACAGACAGGTGGAGTCTGTTTGCTAATTAGTGATTTCTGAAGGTAGTTGGCTGCACTGGACTATACTTAAGTAGCTGAAAACATATGCACATCAGTTTTTATATTTTTTGCACACACAAAAAAAAACAAACCTAAAAAAGCTTGTGTTCTGTTCACTTCACAATTATGTAATAGTTTTATTGGTCTATCATTTTAAATCCAAATTAAGTAAGTTTGCAATTGTAACGTGACAAACCTTGAAAAAATTCCAGAGATATACAAAGTTTTGTATGGCACTGTAGGCTGATTTGTACACCTTCTATGTCCATTCAGGGTACTTCCAAAGCTCAATAAGGTGTATTGTTCTCTTTTTGCTGTGAAACAAAACTTATTCTATTCTTTTGTTCTGTTTTTGTGAAAATTCCATCATCCCTTATTTAATTTGTTTTACTTTCAGTTCATTATAAAACCTCAAGTTGTCAAGTGTGACGGTGCGGCAGGGCCCTTACCAGAAATCGCTGGCCACAGACTTGTGATCGCTAATGTCTTCCTTCTTTTTTTCTCATCTACATTTGGTGTTAAAGGGAAAAAATGAACTGTTTGCATGACTGTAATGAGATTGTGGCCTTTAAATGATTACATATGTTTTTGTTTTTGGTCAGACTGTATATACAAACATAGTAACAGTTTAATGGCTGCTAACTGACTCTGTCATGATTGATGGGTGGCTGTTATACCATTCAACAGGTCATATAAAGTGAAGTAGAATATATTTCACAGTGTTCATTACAATACAGTTGGTCATAAAACAAACCAAATATGAACATGCTAAAAAAAATGATGGAACAGTTTATTGCTTATTAATTAGTCTTTATAGAAGGCTGTTCATGTGAAAGCATTTTATTTACCAATTTTAGCTCCATGGTTTTGCACTTTCATTATAATACATTGCTGTATTTGAGCTTCTGTGTGCTGAACATCAGTGTGCTGCAGCATGCATCTCTGGGTCGTGTCCCAGCTTGCATCGCTCTACAGTAAATCACAGCCAGAGTTTTCACCGTCTTCACCAGTGCGCCTGGGAGAGTCATTAACACACACTTGAATTACAGAACCTTCCTCTGTAACCATTCTTAATTTGTGCGTGTGTGACCATACACCCCTTTTGTGTTGTTTTAGACTCCATTCTTGTATATTCAGGTGCTGCCAACACTTCTAGTTAAAACATTCCTACAACGCCTAAATGTATTACATTAATACAAGTCAAACCTTATCACAGTATTTATTGTTTAACATACATTTGACTGTCATTTAATTCTGTGCAGCACTATGATTTCAATCAAATCCTATTATTAGTACAGACCCTCCAGGGATTACTTAGAAGGTTATCCTCTGGTAAAGGTGGGAGATTAACAGTCCTGCATTCCGGCTCATATAGTTATTGGAGCAACTATAGCATTGTGGGCATCCATCTTCCAGGGAGCAGTGAGGTGACGGGGCTCCAATGTCTTTCACACTGAGATCCAACGACTGATGCACATAAGGTGAAATCATCTGTCACTAAACTCATCATACTTAACAGACTTAACACCATCCCTTGGTGGCCTTACCACCCATGTTCATCCATTCTTTCTATGTCATGTTCCATTTGACTGGTCTGTGTAGAGTAATGGTGCATGGGTGTCTGTGAGTACAACGGCTGGATATGCTGCTTATACCAAGGTTTAAAAACCTGCGCTAACATTTTTTTAAAGTAATGCAGTATCGCCACTTCCCCACCTGGTTCTAAACACTGTCTGTCAGCTGGCTGAAGGAAGGCTGCTATACAATTTTTTCAATGAGAGATTTAGTAAAAAGCTTTTGCTGTTCTGGAACTGTTATTAAAGTCAAACTGGGTTGGAACTACAGTTGTTAATCGAAGAGAGGGATATATGTAGAGCAGATGACTGTAGGCTGGCTACCTGAGCAGTTACCTTGACTGTTAACCAGCTAATATAAGCTTGTGTTACTGTAAAAAAGGAGAAGAGCAAGGAGTATTTTTTCCTAAAAACGACTAATCTGTCATTAGGGTAAGTCTACGGCTGTCTGTGACTTCCTTTTTCCTTATGTCGTGTCTCTCTTTCTTCCTCATGTTCTTCCTTCCTTTCCTGTGTCCTTCCTTCCTTATTTGTGACCTTCTTTCCTTCCATCCCTGTATCAGTATTTAGGACTCTCTCCTTCCTTCCTTCCTTCCTTCCTTCCTTCCTTCCTTCCTTCCTTCCTTCCTTCCTTCCTTCCTTCCTTCCTTCCGTACATTTTTAAGTTAAATATTTTCATTAAATGTAGGGAATACACTTCTAAAAATCACTGACTCTCCCACAATTTTTTTTTTTGCTTGATTATTTCTGAAAACTGGATTCCACCCTATTGCCATTTGTTTTGGTGCTGGTCCCCATTTTGGCCTATTGACTCCTATGACTTATGAGAGATTAAGACGCTTGATTAAAAGATTATGACCGTGTATTACCTCCCGCTGGTGGTTATGGAAAATAGCTCTCGATCATTGGTTGTCAAAGTGGGTAGAAAATGTATTGTTGGAATGAAATGTCCAGGCAAAGAGTGGTGCATTTGTGATCTGGAAAAAAAATCAGGTTTGAAACAAATAAAACTTCAAAGGTACAAAATGACAAAAGCGCACAATGACTAGCCCTGGCCCAATTAAAAAACTGACTCCCCGAATTAGTTTATTTGCACATCAGCTCAAAGTCTACTAGAAAAAACAATGTAAGTTAAGTTTATGTTTTGTCATGCTGTCCCACAGTGAAGATCTCTGCTGAGTCTAGTTAAAAGAGACCTGACCTAAAGATTTGAGGCAAGAGCTGGCTTTAAAGTCTGCTGTGTGAGAATATATTAAACTGAAAACAGTCGCTTATGCCACATTTGTGCACCAGTTGTTCTGCCTCATTCAATACCATCAGTTTTATTGGACATCTGAAGTTTTACTGTTTGGCTGGATGCAACAAGCTGATTAAATTAACTTGTCCTAAAGCTTTGTCCAAGTACCACAGTGAATTTGGCTTCAGAGTGACTGAAGAAAAATGTTGTTCCTTTTTCCTATTCAGAAGCCAACATTGTTATTAATAGTAACTCACACTATTTAACAAATATTGGAAAGCTTACTTTGAAAGTAAAATGATAGAAACTAGTTATATTTTCTGTTACACTGCTTTGGAAGGAGTCAGCTGCTGCTGATGTTAAAGGAGCAGCTTGCTTGAAATATTGAACGTAAGTTGTAGCTAGTTTACTGTATGATGTGTTTTCTTTCAGATTTAATTAATGGGCTGATAAAGTTGGTTCAGAACAGTAAAGTGTTAACATTGTGAGAAGCCTCTGTTTGGGGTTAAAATGGAACCATAAGCTCCTGAAGGGTTAAGGAGCTCAGCATTGAGGCCATTCAACCCTAAAGCTGGGCAGACGGCCAGCTCCACTCATAAACATGAAGAGGTTCAAGTGTGTGCGTGTACTTGTGTGGGTGTGCGTGCGTGTGTGTGCGTCTAGGTGTGTGTGTGTGTGTGTGTGTCTTTGAGCGTCTGTGCCTGCATTTATGTTCATGTGTCTGTCTGTGCCAGGGACAGCCCAGTGAGTCAGACTACAAATCCTGCCCCCTTGGCAAGGGAAGAGCAAAGTTTTAAAGAGACACAAGCAAACTGCAAAAAGAGGCTCAGATTCAGGGACGTAAGGGGGCGCTGTAGAGCAGGTGTTTTCCATCTTGGCCTGATTTTTCAATTTAAGAAGGTGATCACACAATTGTCATATCCTGTGGAAATATTCCAGTCAACAAGAAACTCTACCAGGAAACCAAGAGGACTGAGTATAATATTTAAATAGGCCTACTCTGTCCCTTCTGGTGGATTTATGCCTCAAAAATGTCTTTGTTACAGTTAACAAAAAAGTCAACTTTGCCTATTGTGTTTAAAACTAAGAGCCATTTGTTTAAATCCTGTACTATCAACATGCACACACACACATTAGAAAAAAAGCTAAAAATACTCCTCTTCTTCCCTTGAACTGCTTTTCTTCTTTTTCTTTCTTTCTTTCTTTCTTTCTTTCTTTCTTTCTTTCTTTCTTTCTTTCTTTCTTTCTTTCTTTCTTTCTTTCTTTCTTTCTTTCTTTCTTTCTTTCTTTCTTTCTTTCTTTCTTTCTTGTTCCCTGTCCAGTGACTTTTTTTCTTTTGCACACACACTCTGTGTTTTCCCTATCTGTGTCTTACTTTTCTCCTGTCCTGCTCACATACAGACTTACTCAATCACGCAAACAGGCATTGGGCCAGCTGAGTCACGTCTAAATGGCGTGGAGTGTGATTGCAGCTCACACTTACATAACCTCTGTCTCCACACCACTGTCATTACAGCAGCTCAGCAGAACGGGCAAAAACAATTCTTTTAAGTACTCAGCTGCCAGGACGGCCACAGGACTCACCTTCTCAATGGACAGTGTGTACGCATGTGTGTCATTCCTGCTCAGCATGTTCTCATTTGTGGGTTTTATAACATGTGGTGGATGTTGCCCTGAAATGAAAGGGGGCTGTGTTTATGTGTCAAAGTGTTTTTGGGTAAAACTCTTTACCCATATTCTGTGTGAAGATGATTCAAATTGTTCATGTGGTAGATAAATTGAGCTGATTTATGATTTATGTTTCTGAGCACAGAGAGAGTTAAGTTTCTTCTCTTTTGACAGAGGGAGTCAACATTCTGGAAGCAACGTGTGCATGGAGCGAGAGAGGCTAAATTTTGGCAGGCATCAGTTTATACAGATGGAGCAGCTCTTGGATAAACCACATAAAATTCCTCCCACTGTCCAAGTTAGCACTTCTAAGGGAGAGCCATGCACCCTCCTCTTCATTTACTTTTGCACCCACACTGATGTCCCCCTCCGACCTCCCACCTCACCTACTGTCCCGTATGAGCTCCCACACCACCATCTTGGCAGTCCCAGGTCCTGAAATTAAAGCAGTCCCAAGTAGTCGATTATGACAGCATACAATTACTTTTCCTGGCTCCTCTTGTGCTACAGCAGTTAGGCAGGAGCAATCAAACAAGAAGGAATTTAGCGTTTCTCTTGAAAAACTGAAGCACTATTTTCAAGAAGTATGAGTATCTGGAGTCTGGAGAAGTGATCAGGTTAACACTCGATCCTCTTTTAGAAGGGACAGAATCACGAGAAATGATTTTTTCAGAGCAATGACACATCTCTGACACAGCTCTGCTTTTTAGTTTAACTTTAAAAACCTCTGACCAACTTCTTACCTCATGGCTCATTTAATGTGAACAACCACTGCTGTTAAATGTAATATTATTACTTTGATGAAATGATCTAAATCTGCCCTAGTGTCTTTTTCTGTCTGGAGAATGTAAAAGTATTTTTGATGACAAAGTGCCACAGTTCATTCCCCCTTTTTTAAATTTTGTCGCATCACGATGAGAAGCTCTGAGACACTCTGATCAGATGAAAAAGAGTAAAGTATCTAAAAAAAACGTTGAGATCATTAGAGGCACCACTAATTGTACCAATAAGGTAGGTAGATATTTTTCCATTGGTGCTAAAATAATGTGAGGAGCATTAACCTAAGTATTTAAATAGGTGGATCTGAATATTTTAGAATGTCTGAGCTTGATAAGGCCAAGGTCTATTAACCTTTAGTTAGTAACCATGTTTGACTGATCTAAGAAGATTTGCTTCTTTATATAATTCGAGAATGCCTTTTCTAGGAGTAAGTAGGGATAAAAAGAAAAAGAAAGAGAAAACATTTGGAATAAGTTATGGTCACATGGATTCTAGCTCCTAATTAACAATTTTTAAGGCAAGTTTGCATTTGTAATTTGAAAGAATTTCGATTAAAGTCAGTATTTTTGCAGGGCATAGTATAAATGTACTTTGCTTTAGTATGTACTTATGTACTTTAGTGTGCAATGAACTGTTGTATACATGTTTAAGTTACCAGGCTTTTAGGACAAACTCATGTCAAGTCAAACGAATATTTAATGGAAGAGAGTTTCTCCATAACACACAAATAAACACATGCAGCTAACATAATGTCATGTCTATGCAGCTCTCATGCTTATCCCAAATGACCCAATTCTTTGCCAGCAGTGTTTTTTCTGAGCTCCAGCATGTGTTTACCAGAGGCAGGCTGCCTCCCCAATAAAGCTTCCATTCCCCCAGAGGCCACAGCACACATCATTAAGACACAGGATATGGACCATCTGACCATGGCGTCCTACCTTTGCCTGTATAGCCACATGGTTCCTACCTGTAAAACCTTACTGTACGCACCCATTTTTCTGTCTGCCATGTGGCTTTCTTTCTTTCTTTCTTTTTTTCTTTTTTCCTTTCTTTCTTTTTTTCTTTCTTTCTTTCTTTCTTTCTTTCTTTCTTTCTTTCTTTCTTTCTTTCTTTCTTTCTTTCTTTCTTTCTTTCTTTCTTTCTTTCTTTCTGAAGAAAAATGTTATTCAAACAATGTTTGAATAAGTAATCCCTTTTCTGGTTAAATCCTGCATTACTTGTAATCAGCCATCTTATTTGGTTCACTTTTACTAGCCACACCCATCCCTTATTGGTGCCAGACCCTCAGAATCAAGCCGTCTCTAAAGCAGAACCTGTCTGACAACATGAAGTAGGCTAAAAGATCTCAGCAACACATACCTTGATATAAGGAATTTCATTACCAGACAATTACATGCCATCATTCATATCAATTAATCTAAGAAGTATCATAAAGTAATTTCTAAGGCTTTGGTTCTCTAAACTACAACATTGAGTCATTGTTTACAGAGAAAGAAAACCATGGAATAGTGGTGAACCTTCTTGAGGGTGGCCAACCCACCAAAATCACTCATAGAGCACATCAACAGGTCATAAAAGAAAAACCAGACAAACATCTAAAGCAGTGCCCACCTTAATTCCCAAAGGTGGCATGACTTTGGGAGACTCCAAGTCCGAAACCACAGCTGACCAATTTGCCATTGATCTTGATGATCCTCAAGATTTTTAATTAGATAGTCTGTGAACTGACAAGACACAAGTAGAATTTTTGGAACGTGTGCATACTGTTACATATGGCTAAGAAAAACTTACCCAGCATTACAGAAAATAAAACAACGTGGTAGTAATGTGATGGTGTGGGGCTGTTGTACGGCTTTGAGACCTGAATGATTTGCTCTACAGTAATTCATAAAACCATAAGTTCTGCTCTCTACTAGAAGATCCAGAAGCAGAATATTCAGCTATCAGTTACTGACTACAGCAGGTCAATGAGCTAAAACATTAATCAGATTGAGATTCTGTGGCAAGACCTTAAACTGGTTCTTTATGGTCTGAAAACCTCAGTTGTTGTTGAATTACTGTAAGGCAACTTTGCAAAAAAGAGTGGGTCAACATTCCTTAACAGTGATGTCAAAGCCTCATTGCCAGTTTTTGCAAAGGCCTGATGCCAGTTGTTGTTCAAACCGTTTTTTGAATTAGAAGGCAATTACTTTTTTTGCACAGGGTCAGGGTAGTTTGGAAAGTTTTACTCCCCTAATAAATGAAATCATGTTTTCAAAACAGTTTTTTGTTATTAGGTTATATTTATCTGAAATAGAACTTGGTTTAAGGATCTCAGAGGGGTCCATGGTGGCACACTTGGTAGCACTGTTGCCTTGCTGGACCAAAGTCTTGGGTTTGAATCCCCACATGGGGACTTTTTGCATTTCAGCCTGCATGTTCTCCCCCTGCATACATTAGTGCTCTCCAGGTACAGTCTAAAAATATAACTGCTAGCTAATTTGGTTACTCTAAATCAGTGGTTCCCAAACTTTTTTCTTGAGAACCCTCTTGTCTGTGTCCAAGACAAGCCAGGACCCCCCAAACCCAACTCCTACCATCATACACCCTTTACAAGTGAATAATTACAAACTTTTATTTGCAAAAAGTAAACAGATATTGTAGGTTTTTCTTCTTTTCTTCTTGTTTTACGCTGTAGACTATATAGACTCTTTTTGTCTTTTAAATTGTATAAATGTAATATTCCATCCTTCCATCCATCTTCTTCCGCTTATCCGGGGTCGGGTCGCCGGGGCAGCAGCTTAAGCAAGGACACCCAGACTTCCCTCTCCCCAGCCACTTGTTCCAGCTCCTCAGCAGGAATCCCAAGGCGCTCCCAGGCCAGCCGAGAAACATAGTCCCTCCAGCGTGTCCTGGGCCTTCCCTGGGCCTCCTCCCGGTGGGACGTGCCTGAAACACCTCACCAGGGAGGCGTCCAGGAGGCATCCTGACCAGATGCCCGAGCCACCAAAACTGACTCCTCTCGATGTGGAGGAGCAGCGGCTCTACTCTGAGCCCCCTCCGGATGACTGAGCTTCTCACCCTATCTCTAAGGGAGAGCCCAGAGACCCTACGGAGGGAACTCATTTCAGCCGCTTATATCCGTGATCTCGTTCTTTCAGTCACCACCCAGAGTTTGTGACCATAGATGAGGGTAGGAACGTAGATCGGCTCAGCTCTCTCTTCACCACGACAGACCGGTACAGCGCCCGCATAACTGCAGATGCCCTACCAATCCGTCTGTCGATCTCCGGCTCCATTTTTCCCTCATTCGTGAACAAGACCCCCAGATACTTAACCTCCTTTACTAAATGTAATATTTACAAATATAATTTTAATAATCTCAACACAGACAAAATTGTGAGGATCCCCAACAATTTCTAGGGAGGGGGTCCCGGACCCGAGGTTGGGAACCACTGCTCCAAATTTCCTTCCTTAGGTGTGTGTGTGTGGATGAATGTTTTTTTTGTCCTATGTGTCTTTGTGTTGCCATGCGATGGACTGGCGACCTGTCCAGGTTGTACCCCCCTCTTGCCAAATGACCCTGGAGATAGGCACCAGCACTCTTGCAACCCTGCAAGTATAAGTTAAAACAATGGATGGATGATCTGAAATGTTTGTGGAACAAAACAATAGAAACCTGTAAGGGGGCAAATACATTTTCACAACAAACAGAATGTATTTTTTGAAGACAGAGTTGATGAGCAATAGCACCAGAAACTGCTAAAAGTGAAATATTATAAAGGAGATATAAAAAAGGCACAGCAGCCATCATCACTGCAGTAGCAGGATGTTCCATAATTTAAGTACATCATTAGGATAGATTGCTTAAAAGTGTTGATGATGTGGGCCTAATTAAGAGCTTTTGCAAACAAGGAGTTTCCTTAAACCCAAAAAGAAAAGCAAAAAAAAAGGTAGTAAACATAACTTTAACTTTAGCACTTGCTGAAACGAGGCCAAAAAGGGCAAAGTTGTCAACACTGTATCATGCCCTCAGCAAATTGTGCCACTTGTTCTGAGAGACACTAAAGAAGTGTGGTGCACTCATAATGCATGCAGTTAAGGAAGTCTCCCACCCAGTTTCCACGCTTTTCCTTGCTCCCCCACCCGACTCCCATCCTACCCTTAGGCCAACGCTTCCCAGCTCCCCAGAATGGAGTCATTAGCTTGGTGCTAATGGTTTCAGACTTTCTAATTGAATGGGAACCCATTGATCTGTAGGTAGAGAGAAATGGCTCTTTTCATTGCCTCACTATGGTCATTCACAATATTTGTGTGTACTCAAAATTAAAGCCTGTAGATGTTGGACTTACAAGATTGAAGCAGGAGTGCAGACACATGAGCGTGCAGCAACATATGCTTGTAAACACACACCTTTGCAGAGACACTAAAGTTACAGCAGTCCGAGCACACAAACACACATGCAGATGCACACATTCATGCGCGATTGCTCTCCTGTGTGTAGCCTTCAGGGCTCCCATTCTGAGAGGAGCAGACTTTAATCTGTGTTCACTTCCAGAGTTATACTGGTGGGAGTCTGTGTACCTCACATCGTTTTAAATACTGCAACAACAAGGGGTTGCCTGGGGCTGATAGGGTCAAGGAAGCAGCTTAGTAGAGATGTCAAATGCCAAGTCGTCTCTGTGTATGTTGGAGGTTGAAGTGCATAGGGCTTGAAGGTACTATAATACTGATAAGGATTGTGGGAGGTACCCCCAGGAGTTTATTCTCCATGTGAGCACACATAAGTCACACTCTTTTATCTAGCTTCACTGATAACAAGTTCTGTTTATTCATGTGTTGTTTCCTAACTTGGTTCTTTTTTGAGAAATTCTGAACACAAAAAAGGGAGTGGTATGGCTAAAAATGTTAGCAGACACAGCATGACTATTGTTTAATCATATTTTAATGTACAATCTGTTCAGAAAGCAGACATTAGTGCAATAATATTCATAAATTAACCACCAATTGAACTGAAACGAGATAGTTACATACACTGTATAAAATGAACCTCTATTTTCTCATTACATTAAACCACCAGTCCTCCCACCGGTAGTGAAGCACACACCCAACATGGGTGTGTGCTTTAGTGTTTGGCATGGAGTGTCAGACCTGAAGTTCCCCATTATGACCATTTGACCATTATGGCCAAACACTTAAGTTTTGGTTTAGTGCTTTTTATGTCTCTTTTGGAGTAATGGCTTCTTGGCCTTGCTGCACTTATCAATACAGAACTTGTTTCACTGTGGACAATGGCTATTTTACTATCTTCATCCAGCATCTCCACAGTGAATTTTCCTTTTGCTGTAGGTTTGGTGCACACATTTTACCCTAGAACATATTTATGTCTTGGAGAATGGGACACTTTCAGGCATCTGGAAATTGGGCTCAAAGATGAATCCAGTATTGTATAAGACTACAATTAGAATGACTATTATCCTGCATATTTTCTTTTAATTTTATTTATAATGTCACTTAAGGTGCTGTCTTAATCCACAGGCATACATCCATTAAATTTAAAATAACCTAACAGAAGCTTACAAAGTCATGACATTAGCATCTTGAAGTTTAACAAACTTCTCAATGTCTGGAAAGTAATAAATTCTGTCTTTTTATCATTATTTTTGGAATTTGGAAAATATAAATGATTTTGGTAATCCTAATTGACCTGAAGGAGGAATTGTTTATTCTGATTTGATGCCAGACAGTGAGAACAAAAATGTTGTCTTTTTTATACAGTGTATGTAAATATCTGGTTACCTGCAGAGTGAAGTGCGCTCACTGTGCAGTCAGCAGGTTTTCATTCACATCTCAGTATCAGATTTTCTCCAGTAAATGTTTATTCAGGGGACTGATAATCCTGTTTGTTCATGTGTGTCTGAGAGACAAAAGCCAGCTGGTTCTGGTTATAAAGCTGGAATTCACAGTAAAAATCACAACATCTTTTTTCTTTCCTCCCTCCCTGCTCACACCCTCCCCACCCCTTAAACCCTAAACTAACTAACTAACTCTCACTCACTCACTCACTCACTCACTCACTCACTCACTCACTCACTCACTCACTCACTCACTCACTCACACACACACACACACACACACACACACACACACACACGCACACACACACACACACACACACACACACACACACCATGAAATACAACCCATAATTATCCAGCTCCATTGCCACTTTTTGAGGAGCCTCTGCTTCTGGAGAGTATGTACTTAACTGCTAGTCAGAACAGAAAAAAATCACAAGAGACTGAATGTTGTCCAACAAACACCAGTGGACATTGCGTCTGAATTAAAACACAACAATCCTTCATATAAAGTCAAAAAGAGGACGACACTGTACGCTGCATATAATAAAAAGTTGTATTTCACAAGTCTCAGCGTGTGTCAGGTTTAAAGACCCCTCTTATAAGTTGACTGACATCATGTCTGGGAGGGACCTATAATAACATCTCTCTCTCTCTTTCTGTAGATGATCTCTAGATAAGTGGTTTGTGCTTGTGTGTGTGAAGATGTGAGCGAGTGTGCGCTGACTGCATATGACTGTGTCCATATCTCTCAACTGTATGTTTATGAATGTTGAAAGATAGTAGGCCTATTGGCTACTGAGGTGAGTGGGGGTGGGGTGGGGTGAGGGGGTTTACTGAGGGGAAACACCAAAGGTCTTGTTGACATTCCTTCTTGTAACTAGGCAACCAAAAACAGTGAATGTATGAATTGGATTTGTAAGTATGACTGCACCCAAATAAAAAAACAAGAGGGGCCTGCTTTTAAATTTTTTCACTTAGAAGCTTTTTTAATGAATGGTGAGATTTCTTTTTAACAGACACAGACATACTCAAATACCTGTCTCTTTATAATGAAATGTCTTCGCTGACAAAAAGTAATAATATCCCTTTAACTTTTGTAATGTTTTCATTTTCAGATGATGGATTAAACTGTGCTTTGTGAGATGTTCATAAGCTTTAAACTGCTCAACAGCTTTATCTCAGGCTAAATTTTCCTTGAATAGGGACATCTTACTCGGAGGAGACCCCAGGGTAAATCCAGACCATGTTGAATGGACTGGGAAAGCGTTGAGATCCTCAGCAATGGACTGCAGAGTGTTGCTGGAAAGTGGGATGTCTGGGTTTCCCTCCTTGGTTTAACTTGCAACCTGATCTGAGATAAGCAGAAGACAGTGGATGGATGTTGGAAGCTATGAAGCAAATGCCAACTTTAATATCATTAGTGGTTAGCCAGTAAGGGTAAAGACCTAATAAATTGTTTGGATCACTCACCATTTCTTCTTTCCACAGGTGACCTATGATGAGGAGACACACATGATTTAAAACTGGTTTTTCTACATGGGTGTAGATAAGCAGTATTCATTTAGTCTGTCAATACAAAACAGCAACTAAAGTATTTCCTTCATTCTTAATTGAAAATAAGAGTCTCAAACAAATATGCAACCCAGTTTTACCAAATGATGGCACATGCTGAGAGCAACTGGAAAGAGCTTTGCAGGACAGACTTCCCTTTGATAAGAAACATTGTGGATCTCCATGTACCCTGACTGATGACATAACGTTATGCATAAGACTCACTCACTTCAGAAGCAGATTGTTGTGCACAAGATGAGTTAAGTGATGAAGCACTTGGGAAGTTTAACTTAGCAGTTATTTGTAATTTAAAATTTAAAATGTGTTAAAGGAGAATGAAAGAATAAAAGCTGTATAATTGTGTCTGATTGCTGAGTGGGGATGGGGGAGGTCAAAAAGAAAAAACATCCACTTTTAAAAATGGTGGCACAGATGCTCCATTGATGGAGCACCTATGCCTGGTTTGATGCCATAGTTAACATTTTATTACCAACAAGTTTTCTTTTGAGCTTATTAAAAAAGAGGTTTTTCCATCCCTGGCCCCCTTTCACCCATGCCAGCGTCTTACATCTGGTAGCCATTTTGTGCCACAGTTTTCCAAAGAGGTAAAACCACAGCAGCAGAAGGTGGAGAATAAGCACTAGCCCACCCAAGGGTTGACAAGCCACACTGTTACTGTTTGACGAGAACTACTGATCGATGGATTTAGTCAGTGCAGCTATGTTTAATGATAGTAGCACACAACCACCTTAAACCTTCTTCCAGCAACTAATTGAGGAATTTTCAACAAGATCAAAAGTAAACGTGCTGCATTAAAAGCATGCATCTGATTAGAGCAGCAGCTGCAAGGCACACATAGTTATATCCCAGTCATTTCCTCTTTGGATCATTTTATTACCCTACAACAGCTAAAGGCAATACCAGTCTGTGAGCCAGAAGTGTGTTTGGATGTGTTAATTTCTACATGTTTCTGTACACTCATTTCTGTCTTCATCTCTGCATCTTGCCCTTTAAAGTCCACCCTTAGCATCCCATCTGGGGACCGCACCATCCCACTTCCACGGTGAGACAAAACATTAAAGATGTCATTATGTGAAACACCATCATCTGGTGCAAAAAGCATTAAAATGACAAAGGTGTCGCACATGCATCCCTGTCACTGTTGCTGTACTGGGGTAAAGGGTGAAATAAGTGTACAGAAACCTTGTGGTAAGAAAGGACTACAATTATAGTATGAAGCTATTCACATTAAACCAGAGTGTTGACTGAATCTGAGCCAAGTTGTTCTGGCAGCAGAGTGTGCCTTTACAGGCTGCTTACATGAGGAAGCAACATAAGAAGTAGGCCATTAAACAGCCATGTTAGCACACTTAAAGTGGCTTTTCACAGGAGTAAAGCTGATTTGATACATAATACAGTCAAAAATCTGAGCAGCAGTCAAACTCCTGGGATTGTAGTTTGTTTAACCATTACTCGATGGTATAGAGTGGCATGAAATAGACTCTTTCAAAGAATAACCACAGTATTGCCTTGGCCTGTGCTGCAGGATATCCCTTCTAAGGCACCAGCCCTCATGTCTAAACACAGTTCTGGAAAAATGGGAATGACTGAGAGAGCAAAAGAGATATTTGAGGGATGCAGAGTGGAATCAGAAAGTAATGGGGGAAAAAGACCACATAAACAGACAGAGCAAAACAAAAATGGAGAGTGGCTGAAGGTGAATTGCAGGACTGCTCTTGCTCTGGGTCTTGGCTTTGTTTTGGAGTCGCTCTTATATCCATAGTCCATAAATGAAATGAAATGAAATAGTGAATTGCGGCATTACGACCATTAGCACATATTATATTGGGTGCCATAATGTGAGGTATCCATATGTGCTCCACTCTCTCCTGGCTGTATAAAACACAAAGACACATGTTTGTGCTGTTGTCAATGTGTGTAATACAAACTAATTCAATTGATACTTGTCAATGGAGTGTTAAACAGAATAACAAAAAAGGGTGCAGGTAGAAACTGTGGCTCTTAAAAGGATACATACATCTGTTAGAAAACGTTGGACTTTTGTGATGCCAAAGATAAAGACTAGGATAAATCAATGCCAAACATTTTCCACCTTTGATGATGCACATATCCTGTACACTTTAACTGTGGGTGGAGGGGTGTAGAAACAGGAAAAAACTGCAAAAAACTGGAGCACACCCCTAATATTTTGTTGAAGCACCTTTTCAAATCATTTACGGCATTATGCTGTTTTTAGTTCACACCTCCTATCAGTTGTAGTGAATCTTATTAACCCTAAAAAAACCTCAGAGGATTTATTTGAGTCTCTTAGCTAAAGCCATTGCATTTGCAGAGAGATATATTTGCAGTCATATATATTTAGTAAAAATAAGTGAAGTCTTTCTGTTAAGGTGGATGAAATCATAAACAGTTCCGATAAATCAAATTTTTGACTGAAAAACTTGAAGTGTGTGCAAAACAGCTGAAGATAAGGTGTTTTCTTATTTTTTTTATCAACATTACAGTTGAAGACTAAATTTAAAATAACTGAAGAATGGGTTCCACAGAAGAAAATTCGCATTTGAAATTGCATGTAGCTATAGTCCGGAACAATACATGGCTGAAAATCTGTGGGGTCATGTACCTTTTATATGTTCTTTCAGAGGACAACTTTCATATTTTTTCACATTCTTTTGCCCAAACAATTTTGTATCTTCTTAAATTGTAAAGGATATATTTTTGGATATGTAAAAAAAAAAAAAAAGATTTCTAAATAATCACATCCTTTTAACAGGGGTGTGCACACATCTTAGAGCCACCTTATGACACACATGGGGAAGCATGGCATATTATTTTTATCTTACCATATTATTGAACCAAGACATCACATTTAAAAATGTTAATTTTAGCTGTTATTCTGAGCTGTCGCTCCTCTTTCCAGAGGTTCTCCCTCTGCACATTGCTCATACAGCCAGTCCATCATAAATGTCAAACTTTTAGCAAACCATGAAATGACAAATAAAAATGCTTTGTTGTGGAAGTGAGAGAAGTCCAGGCAGATTGAAACCATCATTCAACTCTCTATTGTTGTTTTCTTTTTCTCCATGACAGTCTCTCTGAGCCCACATTATGTTTGTGTGTCTGTGTGTGTGTTTGCTGTGCACATTTGTGTCCTGTGTTGAAGAACAGAAGGTCTCTGCAGGGCTTGCCTGTGTGGGTGGACTCTGGGATTCACCGTGAAAACAACCAAAAAGCCAAGGACATTTCCTAAGTTGGAGCTCACGACTTATAATTCCAGTTATTATTCTGTTTGGGACTTTTGTGCTTTTATTTAAAATTTTTTGAACATTTTAGCTTCCTGTACCATATTTCTAAATGTATCTTAATTTTAAAAATATCTTAATTTTCTTAATTTCCCTCTGGGAATAATAAAGTATTTTTGAGTTTTGAATTGAATCTTAATTGTATTAAAAATCTGAATTCTTTTTTTGTCACCCTTTATGTTAAAAATCTGTAGGGGGGGGGGTGCAAGTCCAGTTTCCAATGAAGGCATCGGTGTGGGTTTGTAAAAACCTCCCTATCTGTCTTGGTTCAGAAGATTACTTTGTCCATGCAGACTGGTTGACAACAAGCCTTTACACAGAGAGCCAGATTGTGTCCTACGGTCTGACAGACAGTAGCTGTTGAAACACTCTGCACCGCAGCCCAAGAAGCAGCCTGATAAGTGGAAGACAAAGACACTATTGTACTGTAACATGTGGCCCAGAGACACTACACCTTATCACAATGACTTTCTTCCACAGCCTGCTGTTGCAAAGAGGCTGGATATGGTTTAGCCACAGATCGGTTTACAGCAATTTTCTTTATCTATTACCAAAATCACTGTGTGATTTATGAGAATGCTTAGAGAAATATGGATTTATTTCCTTGCATGGGAGGCCAACTTTTTGGTCATATTGTCCGCATCGTTGACATGGATATTGTGTTTCAGCATTCCCTAAAATTTGATCTTATTGAAAGGTCAGCTGCACTGATTTTACAATAAGATAGTTTTCAGGTTCTTTATTGTATTTAAAGATTTTCTTTAAGCTTTGGTGACTGGACAAGATGAGATGTTGCTGTTAAACACTTTATGGCAATTCAGGTTTTAGAATATTTAGGTCCAGTTCCTAAGAAAAAAACATTATGACACTTTAATGTCTTGTTTCCTCTGAGTGGTAAGGCTGGAGCCGGTGCGGTTCGGAACGCTATTTTGTCTCATTCCATTGTAAAAGGAGCCCATACAACCGACCCCTACCGCATCATTCCTGGGCCCCCTTCCGTTGTAGGTCCATAATACAAAGGTATAGTACGGTTAGGGCGGAGCTACTGGCGTCACTCAACACAATTCACTGATTGAGTCTTATTGAACTACTTCTGTGCTGTCAAAGTAAGTTCATTTAAGATTTCCAATCTGTTTAGCTAGTTTCTTGTTTTGATAAATAGGACTTTTTCCGTCACAGTACTCTGTATGAAAAGTGAAATATTGAAACTTTTAAAAGGAGCAGCTCAAGATTTTTTGAGTTGGATGTTTCCAGTCAAATAAAGAGATTTCAGGTTTGTGGTTTAAACAGTACTTAAGTAGAAGTGCTTAGCAGCTTTATCAATGATTAAAGTCACTGGGATAAGAATCGAAACATAGTTCATCATTTATATTGAAAATGTGACATCTAGACGTGAGGCATAATTTTTGGACAGAAATAGTGGGTTGCGTAAAATGCTTCTGTCCAAGAATAGAAATCTGAAATCACTTAGAGTTAAATGTGGTTCTACCTCCTCCTGGATATGAGCTGAATATTAGCAGAGGGGAAATAGAAGGATAATGTTGGTGGTAATCAAGGTCTGCTGGAATGGTCCATGATAAAGAGCTAAAAATAGCTTGACTTGGACTCAGATCTTGGCTCTAGCCCCATTCCCCAGCACCTCCCTCTGCTCTGCTGTCCCACGCCTCCATCCTCCCTCCATCCTTTCCCTGTCCTTCCTCAATTCCACCTTTCTCTGCACGTCTCCATCCCTCCCTTGTTTCCAAATAGCACCTGCTCCCACACCTCCTCCTGCCAACTGGCTGATGTCATGCTTCAGTTTCGGACAGACGTCCTCACGCCTAGCTCTGTTTGACTAAACGGCAGCCAGTGCAGAAATGACCAAGTGTGCCCACACACAGACACGCTGCCTCCTGAGGCATGTGTTGATCTCACGACACACACTCCCGGCGTGACTGTTCAGTTTTGCTCTGAATTTTTAAACAACATATTAATCTAGGTTAGGATTCAGGAAACACCTTATCTCAAAGTTTTATTCTCGTAATCTAAGATTCTGCATCATATTTTAATCAGGGTTCGCTCTATAATATTTGATCTTTCGGGGCTAATATACAACTCTTCTTACATTAATAAAGAAAAGTTCATTTCTTAAAATAAATAGTTTTCTCCAGTCATAAATGAATTAGTAATTCCCAGTCAGTTATCCTTGACATGGATGACTTAACTTTTCTGTCTTCACCCCAGATGTTCTTTGTGATCTCTTATCTTTAGGGTTATTGACCCCTTGCTTTAGTATTGCCACACAGGGTCCTGTCTATTCTAAACACACTTAGCATTCTCTGTCTGCGCGCATTTCCTGTCTGCATCCCTTCTGTTTGTCATGCTCTTAAACTCAGAAGCTCTTCCAATGGGGAACTTGGCTGAAGACCCTCTCCACTTCTAACACACTTGAGTCGACACTTGCTGGGAAAGGGGAAACTTTGAGACTCTGTTTGTCTCACTGTTTAGATACTAACAGAGATAAGCACACTCAGCATATGCTTGGTTCAACTTAGCATTATCACTTTTCTTTTCCCATTTTATTAGCGATGCACAACGGATAATTTATGGTTACCATTCCTTTTTGTAAATCTTTGACCTGATGATACTGATTTCTCTTTGAGAACTATAAAATATGGATCCTAAGTATCTAAATAAAAACCAACTGTACTTCTTGTTTCTTGAAGACAGCCTCACCTATATAGTTTTTTCAGTTCTGGGTTGGAGGTTTAAAGTCTTAAATATTGTTGTTAGAACAATAACACTACTTAAGCTATTAAGGTAACTAATGGTACCATAAGGGTAACTGGCCCAACTCTCAGTTTGGTTTGATGTCTCAGTTGTTGTCATTTGACGATCAATACATGTCACCTTATGATGTCAACGTGTTGGTTAATTTGGTCAATCGTCCCAAGGTTTGAAATTTACAAGTCTGATAATTCCAACAAATAGTAGGAACTACAAAAAACAATTGAATATCAGATAAAAAAAGTTAAAATGTGGCAAACTATTTAGGGACCAACAATTGACATGTTCTGATTGACTGAGAATCTACACCAAGGTATGACATAAGAAGATATAATACCTGCATTCAAAATATTTTTCTCTAGCTTGGACCAGTTTGGTCATAAGGACTCATTTTGTTTAGGCCTGTTTTAGAAGCAGATGCAATGTAATGCTGCAGGCATGTGTAACTGTAAATCCGAGTTTTTATGATATTTCAAAACAGTTCACATTTTAAACTATCATTAGCATCCTATTCTACAATTAGCATAGTTAGCCTGGCTAGCATGGCAATAATAGCAATCATAGCATTTATTCTTATTCCCGCCTCTCACCCAATGATCACTGGAGGTAGGCACCAACTCCCCCACAACCATGCAAGGATGAGCATGGATGGATGTATGGATGTATGAATGGATATTCTACATAGAATGTAGATCCTTACCTGAAATCTGACATTTACAAAAGGGTTGTGACATTTCCAACTCCAGCAGCATTATTTCTAATACAACCATCCTCCCTGTAATTTCAATTCATTTTATTTATTTATTCATTCACAACACGTCATCTCACTTTACAAGCAAAGTTGTTTCAATTCAGTTGTACGTACATTCCAATTTATCCTTCAGTTCATTATTCTAATCAGTGTAAAGGTTTTCTATCTAAGGAAATCCAGCAGATTGCATTGAGTCATTGACTTGCTGCATTGACTCCTGCTGCGTTGTGTCACTGACTTTACAACAATCCTTCATACTAAGCAAGCATGTAGCGACATTGGAGAGCAAAAACTCCCCCTTTAACAGGAAGAAACCTCCAGCAGAACCTGGCTCCGTACGAGTGGCTATCTGCCACATCCGACTGGGAGTTTGAGAAGACGGAGCAAAACACAAAAGAACAGAAGAACTGATGTAAAAGTACTTTCTATGTTGAAAAATGTAAAAAGACAGTTTTATCTCTACTTTGGGGTTAAATGCTAAAAACAGGAGAGGGAGAACATTCAGTTACTGGAGGCATCAACTCAGCCGATGCCCCCCCTCCAACAAGGCATCACATCTGAGCAGAAAGCCAGACCAGGTGTTGCTTCTATGGAGAGAAAACACTGAGAAAACACTGATAGAAAACAAAGGTAACAGTTAAAATAATAATCATTGTAACAATTTTTTTAATGGAATACATTTTTATTGATGAAGAACCCCACAAAGTCATTGCTACTGAGAGCTGGGGGAATAGTTGGCTCAACAGAGCTATGACTCTATGTAAGTTTGGCAACTGTACTCAGAAGAAACCTAGGATTGTTCTTATTCTTCTCTATTAATGATAAAAAAAAGTTCTAGCTTATCGAAGGGTCTTTTTTTACAGCATTAGACTGTTTTTCCAGGTTAAATAGGAATTCTCTAGGTTAAATAGGAATTCTCTAGGTGTGTAGAGCACCACTTTCACTCCAATTTCCTAGCACTTTGCTTCAAAGTACGCAGCTCTGAATTAAACCAGACCAGGGTGCCAACGTCCTATTGCTCATTACCTTCTTTTTTAAGGTGTCCACATTGTCTTATGCCAGATGCAATGAGGAAGTAATGCTATGTACTAGATCATCAATTTGTGACGAGTTAGAGATTAAATTGTTGGCCTCTGCTGAGTTACTCTGAGGTAATGTGGAAATTAAGAATGGAACAGATTCTTTAAAACTTGTTACAGCATTGTCTGATAAAGCTCTACAATTATATTGGGGTGCTCAGCTAAAATAAATTCTAAAATTATCAAAAAATTATCAGTCAGGGCAGGGTTATGTGGAAGGACTGTTATTTCTTGACATGTAATGCCGTAAGTCAGTACAAGATCCAAAGTGGGATCACTGGAGTGGGTGGGTCCCTGTACTTTTTGAGTAAAGCCAATTGAGTGCAAGATAGCATGAAACATTGCATTTTAGTTATCACTTCCAGTGTCAACATGAATATTGAAATCCCCCACTATAATGACAGATAAACAAAATATGAGACCTGATCTAAAAATTTAGAGTAAAGGCTTGGTGGGCGATAAAAAACCACAAACAAAAGTGTTTTAAGTGCTTTGCAACTTGGAAGAGGAAAACTAAGGGTTAGATGTTCAAAAGAACTGTAGTTATAAATTGATCTGGGATTAATTAATAAATCTGAATAAAAAATTGTTGCTACATCTCCTCCTCCCCAGTACTTCAAGGAATGTGAAAATGTCTATAATTGGAGGGAGTTGATTCATTTATACTGACATAATCCTCTTGCTGCAATCAGTTAATGCAGTAAGATCAGTTTGATTATCACAAATCAAGTTATTAACAAACAAAGTATTTGAGGGATCTTATGTTCAAAAAATCACATTTAATTGTTTTATTTTTCTGTTCAGTCAAACTTGTACTTATCTTTATGATATTTTCATGATTTGTTCTTAACCTTTAATCCATTTGATTTTGGTTGTGGCCAAGAGACTGTCTCAATGGGGTAATGTGTGGGTAACAGTACAGTAGCTGCAGAGAGGTGGGTTAAACTACGACTCTGCTTTCTGGTCTGGACACTGGGCTTTCAGTGTTTTGGAGGACTAATAAATTCTGCCAGATTCTTAGAAGAGCTGCTCCATCCAAAGAAAGATGGATGCCGTCTCTTCAGATCAGACCAAGTTTTCTCAAAAATGTTAGCCAATCATCAATGTATCCCACATCATTTTCCGGAGACCACCTAAACAACCAACGGTTGAATGACTGCATGCGGGTAAACATGTTGTTACTGGTCAGATTGGGCAAGGGACCAAAATAAATTACAGAGCCCAACATTGTTTTGGCAAACTTACACACCAAAGCAACACTAATTTTAGTGACCTGCGATTGGTGTAACCATGTATCATTACTGCCAGTGTGAATGACAATCTTACTGTATTTATGCCGATCCTTAACCAGCAGTTTCAGGTAGGATTTTTGGTCACCCGTTCTGACCCATGGCAAGCGTTTGACTATGGTCACCAGTGTCTCTAATGCCACGTTTCTGACTATGGAGCTGACAATTACCAGAGTCAACTTTCCAGCTGATGTGTCACTTAATGGGGAAAATCTGTTAGAACACGGAAGAGTGGTTACCCGTGAGATGGGTTCTGGGACTATGCTTTCTACGTACCATAACTCAGTGCGGAGCCTCAGTGCGGAGCCTGTCCTCCAATCCCCATACCCTCACTTCCAAAGCTACAAAACTGCTACATTTATTACCCGTACCATTATCATTAAGGGAGGCAGAGTAACTAAACATCTGACACAGAGAGCAAGAGTGTGGAGGTGACTTAGACAGAGACGGAGAGACAGAAGTAACCATACCAGCAATGAAGCTCAAAATGTTTGAGTTCCCAAAGCGTTGAGTATACCAACAGAAAATGTTTTTTAACGTGCTTGTGTGTTAGAATGACTCAGAAAGGGCTCAGTACAGAGAAACTAGATAAATTCAAGAGAGTCTGAATCCTAAACAGCTCCACAAAGTGCAACAGCAACAACAGGAATTGATGCATTACTCCTTACCCAATCACAGCAGCAGGTCAGCAAAATTATTTTATTTGCTGAAAGTATTGCTCTCCATCCCCACCTCGCAGCCTAAATGAACTGCAGATATCAAAATAGATTTTTCTTCTGAAAAACTTCTAACGTCCCTGCACTGATTTTTTTAAAACACCTAACCGATCCTGAAAGGGTTAATTTTGGGTCTTCTTCCTGTTCTCTGATCAGAAAAAGATCCTGGTTTTGTGTTTCCTACCAACTGCTCTCCAGTTATGATGGATCTAGTTAAAAACTAGCCACACTTGTTTTTTATTTAGGGCAAGATTTTTGTTTTATCTGTTTGCCTCCTTACTCCCCTCTGCCAGGTGTCTTGATATGAAGTTTTGATAGTTCATACAGTTGTGTTTCTCTAACCATTATTTTCCTGCAAATATAATCATGCTGAATCAATTCAAGTTTTGCAGGAAATTTATACTAAGCTAAATTCTTACATTAATATATTTTTCGTTTTTCCTTGACTGTTGTCTGTAATTCAGGGCCTTTTGTTGAACGCAACTACAGTAGATCTGTGTTTATATGTTTTGCAGCTGTGAGGTCAGGGAGGCGAGATCATGTGTCCTGACATGATTAATGTATTTATAAGTCAGCGAGGAAGGAGCAGAGTGAATGACAGTAAGTGAGCAGCAGACTAACATGAGGCCCTCGAAGTTATGGAGCCTGTAAGGCGTACGTGCCTGGAGCCTGCTAGTAAAGCATTTTGACCCCCTCATTACTGGCAATTTAGAGGATATGGGTTACTTAAAACAACTTGTCTGTTTGGTTGACTTCTGCATGTAGTCACAAGGTCGCAGCTTGGAACCAGGTCTGTCTGGCTGAATCTAGAGCCGAGTGCCACTTCCATCCTCTGTAATCCTCACACGGCGGAGACCAAGAGCTTGCAACATCAACAACGGCTGTGGCCTCTGTTTAAGAGGAGGAACTGTGAATCAGAGCACATCTCCTCTGTCTTTCTCTCCGTCTGTCTGCTTTTTATCTGTCTTTGCCTCTTGGAGATATATATCCACATTCACATTTATTTGCGGCCAGGCGCAGTCTGAAATTCCTTCAAAACCACAGTCATCTTTGTTCACCCACACCCATCCTAATAGCCTCTCAGAAGCTGACTTATGTATGCATGCATGCACGCACGCAAGCATGTGCGTGCACACACGCATATTATATGAACCCTGTTTATTTTAGGGAACTGAAAGAAGGCCTTCCTCATGCACTCTTCTTTTTTCTGTAGCAGCTGCCTTGCATGCATGTGAAAGCTGTCTCAAAGTTTTTAAATATACAAATAAACTGTTCTGTTTACATACAAAGACAAACCTATTGATTCATGCACAGAAAGAGCAAGATTTTTATGTTTGAATTCATGTGTTGTGTTTGTTTTTATCATTATGTTACAGTTTGGACTTCATCTAAGTAGAGATTGTGCTGGTTTAGCTCAATTTTAGAATGTTAATGCTAAACATATTTTATTTAGTTTGCTTTTGATTCTAGTCCCATGCCATATTGGTATTGTTTTATTTTAAAGCCATGCATGTACACGCTAACTCACTTTTCATCCTGATAAGATTAAAAAGAGATTTATGCCATACAATACCTTGCGAAAGTCTTCTGGCTCTTGAAACTTTTCACATTTTTTAAATTTTACAACCACAAAAATTGCATCAAAACAATTGTAGTCATATTTTTGTGATTGGCCATCACATAATATCACATAACTATTAAGTGGAAGAAAATGATACATGGTTATCTTTATCCCCCTAAATCACTAATTTGTAGATTACGTTTTACTCCAATTACAGCTGCAAGTCTTTTGGTGTATTCCTCTAACAGCTTTGCACATTTAGAAACTTGTTTTTGTTTTGCTCTTTAAAAAGAAAACTGGTCAAACTGGACGGAGAACATCTGTTAACATCATGTTTTAGGTCCTGCCAAATCTTCTTTATTGATTTTAGATTTGGAACTTGACTGGGCCAATATTACACTTGAATATGCTTTGAACTCAACCATTATGTTGTAGCTCTGGCTGTACGTTTAGTGTTGTTATTCTGTTTGAAAATGAACCTTCAATCTTTGAGTTTTACAGCCTCTGTCGGGTTTTCTTCCAGGATTGTCCTATATTTAGTTCGTCCATCTTCCTATCAGCTCTGACTAGCTCACTAAGGTAGCTACCACCACCATGTTTAACAGTAGGGATGATGCGTTCAAGTGATATGAAGTGTTAGTTATCATTAATACAAAACATTTCGCATGTAGTCCAGAAAGTTTAATTTTGGTTGCATTTTACCAGATCACCTTCTTTCGCCTTTTACCTGTCTTGAGGCAAACTCCTTATAAAGCTTATGATTTCATTTCAACATTGACTTTCTTCTAGCTATTTTTTCATAAATACCAGATCTGTAGAGTGCAAAACTAATAATTGTCCTGAAAACAAATTTCCCAACAAAGCTACAGAGGTCTGTAGATCCTGCCGAGTAACAGTTGGAAACTGGTTGCACTGAAATTTAGTTAGGTTTATCTGATTAAAAGGGGGTGAATACATGCACATCAGGTTTGTTTTTGTTGTTATGTTCTAATCTGTCAATATTGGTTATCTTTTTATCTCTGCTTTGGGGTTAAATTCTATTTTATATTGATCAGTCACATTATGCCGTGTTCAACCCACACGCTTTGTTGCCGTCAAAAACGCTCACAAGGCAACTAGTTTGAAGCGTATACATTTTTAAGTCTGAAGCTTGCAAAGCCTGCCAGTTGTTGAGCAAAAAAAGAGCGCGGGGGCGGGGCTTCCTCTGTTGCCGGATGTTTTAAACAATGGCAGATCATATCTAGAGAGGTCTTGGCTTTATTTGCTAAATAAAGCTAGACAATGTCGTCGTCGGGTGCATCAGCGCTGTTTGTGGATACACCCCATTCTTGTGAGGCTATCTGTGTTTAAAGAGTATAACCATTTGCTCTAGAAGCTGGGTCTGGATGAGGTTCGCTTTCAGCGCTACTTTAAATGTGTAGTGACGTCAGTATATTGACACTGATTGGTTGACACTCAGGGGACAACGCCGAAAGTTCAGCTAGCTCAACTTCTGCACTGCTGGCTTTTGCTGCTTTGAAGCTTAGAAAGCAGCAACATTTTCAAAAATTGCCGTGGCCAAAGCACACCAAGCACCGCAGAGACTGTGACGGCCTCAACCAGGGACTTAACATGTAATCTTGCCGTTCTGGGTGTTGACGTTTTGGACAGTGTGAACGTGGCATTAGTTCCCATCACAGCACACCGTAGTTTGTGTAAAGAGAAAAAAAAGGTATACTTTTGTAGACCACAGAGAAGTTTATATGCATTACCTAACTCATTTGTTGGCTGCTATTTTTTGTTTTTGAATTGTAAAATTAACAACACCTTCACCAGCAACCAGTTGGGTCCAGTTTGCTCCAAATCATCTCTTCCTACTGCTTATTTATAATCTGTTCAATCTGCTGACCCTTCCTATTGCTCTGTTTGACCTTAATTCTTTCTCTCATCACACCATTAACACTTTGTCATTCTTTCCATTACTTCACACATCTTCTTTCCTGTTCTGGTTCTGCCAGCGTGACTGCACACTCTGTCCTGTGAGAACTGCAAGAAAAGTGCTGAGTGAATATCGCTAAAAGATTTTCCACTGAAACCATGATGGTGAGTGCCACCATCGTCGAGTCTCGATGTTGTAATAGGTCTTCTTTGGCTGTCCCTTGGATTTCAAGTGAGTCAGATTAAGAATAAGGAAGAGGTGAAAAGAGAAGACGAATGGAGGAAGCAGACATCATCCACCCTTCTTTCAGTTCAGATAAATGATGGTGTGTGTCATAGCATGTTAACCAATCTTTTGAATCATAATGGGATAGACAGGAAAGCAGAAAACAAGACCAAAAAAAAAAAAAGGAATTTAACATGAAGTGAAATACTGCATTAGTTCTTCAAACAAACACAAATACCTAAATAGGAGTTGAAATGTTTGTTCTTTACTGTTTTCAAAGGTATAGATTTGGTTTTGATAAAATCAGATACCATGAAGTAACTTTTTAAAAAGTGTGGACAACTGACCACAAAAAGAGTCTTTATTCAATGATGCATTATTTCCCATTATATTTGTTTAAATATAATATTATATTAATAATATTTGTTTAAGTTTAAATATATTAGATGAATTATTATTGTCCTTGACTCTTACTCACACACAGCAGAACTCATTCAGCTTCTTATAAGACATACAAGTTTCTTACTATAAAATAGGTGATGCCATCACATTTCAGCACCAGACATACTGGATGTTTTGGAAAGGTAAAGCATTACCTCAGTGGCTGTGTAATCATTCATAGTTGAACAGAAATGTTCACTAGAGCACATGTCAACTGCCAGAGAATATCTACAATCTGTTTTAAAAGTTCCAGTTACTAAAAGGGTTATTTTTTAATGAGATCTTCCCACTTTCCATGGATCCTTTATGGATCTTAAGTTGCATCATATATGAGCAGCAGTGGGTCTTATCTGCATTTGGGACTGACTTTGCATAGAAAAAGGTTTAATGACCAAGAGAGTACGTGCCTCACTTTACAGAATCACAGAGGTAACAGGTGGTGGATATATGATTTGCAACTAGCATAACAGAAGCTTTACAATATTAGTTATATGACATCTTGGAAAGAAAGTTGATACGTTTTTAGTTAGTTCACTGACCGGTGGAATAGGTCCAACATGCATTTTCTTTCTGCTGTTAGCTCAACAAGAAAGCACTGCACGAAATTGTAAGCCTCCCGTATGGGTTTTGTCATTAGCTTGTTACAGAAAATATGGAGAATTTGTAACATGCATTAGCACAAACAAGACATAATTATTGTTCTCTTTATGTGTTTTTTTTTTTTACATTTTCAGTTGACCATCTTTCTGTGTTTTGAAACATACGAGAACAAGAATAGGTACTAGTGAAGTGAATTAAAAAAAAATGCAGCTGAACCTTCTTCATTTGTATGATTTAATAAGATAATTTAAAGCTGACAAAAATAATTTTACATAGCTTGTTCTTGTTTTCTATTTATGATCCTTTCCATAGTAACTGAGAGTTTAGCCTTGTCATGATCTGGCCATTTGTAAATCATTGCTTTTTACTTTGTAATGCTTTCAATATGCTGAATCAACCTAATGTTCAGAGTTGCACTTCCAGTTTTCCATTTTTTTATATTTAGAGCCTAAATGAGCCTGTGTCATTATCACATTGTGTTTTTCAGAGTTCATCCACAGGATGCAGAAGTCAAGAAGGAAAGTTGTTGCTAAATCCTACAGAATCTTGAAGCTGCTGAGCAACTTCCCATTTGATTGCAGGTCGGAGGAGATTAGAGGGTTTAAACAGAAAGCATAAAACTCCTCTGTTTAAAAACTGTGAAATTTTCTTTGCATTCCTGCCTGTCTTTTCAATGTGTTTCCTGAGCAGAGGCTTGGTAATTACTTTGTGCTTCTTCCCTAAAATAACACAACTGGCCGGATTACAGACTGGCTCTCATTATAAAGCTGTGCCGAATGTCAATGAAAAATACTAGATCCCCTAAAAAAAAGCAGGAAACCTGAGATGTAAGAAAGGACAACATTTCGATTGCAGGTGTTTGTTAAACTATACGGTTGGGAGCCTCCAGGTGGCAAAGCTTAACATGGAGCTTGCTATTTCCTGCTCTGCCTAGGGAATGTTACACATTTAATTCGGTTACATTTTTTAGTTCTTTCAGTTTTATTTTAATTTATTGCATCCTTTTCATATTACATTATAACAGTTGCATCTTTTCTTGATTCACACTTAAATTGTTTCTACAAAATGTCACTCACAGTTATTCAAAATGACATTTTCCTTTTTCGAACCCTGGCCTCTGGGGTGGTCAGGGCTGGGTCACGTTGGGTCGATGCCAGAGAAACCTGTTTATGTAACACTCTTCAAAGGGGAGCCAATGAAAGAGGGCACTGTGCAGTGCACAGGAAGTGTAAATATCTAACTGTTGCTGGCATAGCACATGCTCATAATATACATCAGATACTTAAGGTTAACTTAAAATAAAATAATTTATGTAAAAACTGTTTATATGGCAAACCTATTCAACATTTGAAACCCAGCTAAACCTTTAAAAGTTTAAAAGATGGTAACATTTAGGAGCCCCACAGAAAAAGAAGCTTGAACAAAAATATTCCTGAAAACCCAGAGTGTTCCGGTGTAGATATGTTGTTTGACTTGCTGTAATCGTTCAAATTCAATTCAAATTCAAAAATACTTTATTGATCCCAGAGGGAAATTAAGTGTTGGTATAGCTCATATAATGAATTCTTTAAGGAGTTGTTGTAGATGATGATGGCTGTGGGCAGGAAGGATTTCCTGTAGCGGTCTGTATTGCAGCGAAACTGAAGAAGCCTCCGACTGAAGACGCTCTGTTGTTGTGTGACAGTCTCATGAAGAGGATGCTCAGGGTTGTCCATATTTTTTTTTATTTTATGAAGAATCCTTCTTTTCATGATCATCTCCATATTTTCCACAGTTGTCCCAAGAACAGAACCAGCCTTCTTTATCAAGTTAGGCACCATTTTCAAAATTAGAATAACTTCTTTTTTTCCATTACTGACCACATCAGCTTTTCATAAAATGCCTGCTAGCTTTTCCTGTGTATGTGTATATTTACACATCTGCTACTGTGTGCAGTTAGTTTATAGATAACAATGTACAGTATGAGTGTATTTACTTAAACACAAGTGAGTGTAAACTTCATTGTCAAGATAATTGTTTTAAATCCCTTTTAACCTTTTAAACTGAATTGTATGAGTGTGCAGCAAATCTGAAACAGTCTTCAATTTAAACATGCAAACAAGCCTAAAAACCAAATCTGGTTATGCAGTTTCTGTTAACTTTCTTTAAAAACAGAATAATCAAGAATTAAGAATATATGTGTTTACATATAACAATTATCACAATCATATAGTAAGTAAGCAAAATAAAAATGTTTATGCTTGCTTTAAAAAAAGCTAAATAGTCCAGAGTCCTCAAACTAAATGGGAGAAAGTTCTAGAGTTCAGGACTTCAGGTGTTATTACTTTAAACACTTTGTCACCTTTAGTTTTCAGGCTTCTACGTGGCACAAACAGCAGGCTATGGTCACAGACCTTAAGAACCTGCTGAGAATTTATGGATTGAAACGTTTTTAGATGTGTGCTGTTGACTGAACATTCAAAGCATAATAACTAAAAACGCAGATCTTGTAATGTAAACCGAAGTGAATTGGGAGCCATAGGCGAATTAGGAATTGGTTACTTGTTTAGAAGCCTGGCACCAGCTTTTTGTAAAACCTTCAGGTGGTCCAAGGATATTTTATTCAGGTAGGTGAATATTTGCAATAACATCGTAATATTTCTTAAGTTACAAAAACAAAGACTGTACATGAACATCAAATGCAAAATCTGAGTCAAAGTGTGCCCAAAGGTTTTGACACTTTGTCCTTATTAATGTGGAGCAAATTTTCAGCCAGGCTTTTTACAGTGTAAGCACTTGTGTAAGACATGCAGCTTAGAGACCTCAGAGAGGCCTAAAATAAATGTGTAACTAATTTTCCTCTGTGCAGCAGTGATGAAACAAATTTTAAAAATCCCCAAAAATGTGCCAAAGAGGGACAGTGCAAACCAGAAACAACAAGGGCCCCAAAACAGAAATTTGAGGTACACTATAAAAGAATGGATGTTAACCTGCAATTTTGAACAGCAGAGTAGAACTCAAAGTCTACTTCAGCAGTTTGTAAGATAACTATCAAAGGACTGTACATGTAGAACATTATGAATACATTTTTGAGCTGATTTGAGCCAGACTACTAAAGGGTAGTTTTCACTAGGTGGTATCACACTTGCCATGGACATGGACAGACAATATACTAAACACAATGAGAAGAGACAGACAGACAGAAAATCTCTGGCAAGGGTAAGGCTACCTGTTTCTCAGTATTTGGCACCTGACATAAAGGATTTCAGCCATACAGTATAAAACTTAAGAGTCACAAATTGTACTTGTGCATGAGATCATTACATTGGCTATTTTTAAACCTTGCTCTTTTTCTTGGCAGTATTGTTCAGCGTGTTGCTAATTTCTGAGGCGAATAATATCAGCAGTAGTGGTACAATATGTGGAATGGAAATTGTCTTCCTGTTATTAATGTGTGTAATATCTCAAATGCAAAAGAGAGCTTGGATGCATTATGTGACAACTTATAATAGTTTAGGTGGCATGCCTTAAAACTCTGCTTGCCAGTGATATATTTGCTCATGTGGATAAACTTAAACTGTTCTTGATATACATCCATTATGCATATCCTAAAGACCCGGATCTGGTAGCTCAGGGAGGGTGGTAGGGGATCACATGATGATGAAAAGGAAGAGTAGAAAGAAAAATGTGTGTTGATCACAACTGATATTGTCACAGTGATATTCAGCAATAACGTCTCATTGTCATATTTTCCACATTTTGAGGAGCCCTAAAGTGTACTATGCAAAATGACATATACAGAATCTAATGGCTAGCTTTACTCCTACATGGGTGTTCCTTCTTGTTTTCCCAAACTCAGTTCCCTATTACTTCTATCTACTGCAGGTAAGATACTGATTACTTGTAGCTAGAGGTGTAGAGATTTTTTGATTTCTTGGATGCATCTTAATGTCGACCTTAACAATTCTTCACTAATGCAGGGATGGGACATAATTGAGAGCTTGTTGGACACGAAACAATTATAGTGCACTGCAAGTGCGTGGTGTTATTTTTTAATTGTTGGAGAAAATTAATAAGTTCTGTCCAACTGTCAAGAACTTAAGGAAGAATAGCTCACTATGGTTAGCTGATGTCAGAAGAACATGAAAGAAGGTAATATGTAGTGTACCCTAAATGGTATGCTAATGATGTGCTAACTGCTAACATTAGTGAGATCTGCTGGTAACTTCGCTCCTTTGCCTCTCTACATACCCAGTGATGTGTAATACAGGGGAGACAGAGCTCGGCTAGGAAGTAAAAAATAAAATGCTCTTAATGTTTTAAAAGTAAACATTTGAACATGATTTTGAGTTTATGCTCATTCATGAATATGAATTTAACAATGAATGTGAAATTTAGAATATCCATAATATCCATCAATATCAATAAATAAAAGTGCTTGTTTGATCCGACCTCAAGTTTACGTATTATACTTCAAGAAACATGATGAGTTTGACTAACGTGACAAGAATTATGGAGGTTTTAGGCTGAACAGATAACCATAAACCTGAATAACCAAGTGTAGTCCATTGATATCATAACGTACTTTTTATTTTCCTGAAGTAACTTTTAGGCTTTAATAGTTTATGTTGTTTTGCACATCAATAAAAGTACTAGATTGTTTGCCTATAACCTTTAACACATTATGTAGCATAAGCTAAAGACACACATGATACTTTCTGCTGAAATAAATTTTAATAGTCATGAAGTTCTAAAAATAGATTTTTAATGTTCACAGTTGCGCAAAAGATTTGTTTCGGTACTTTTTCACAGTTTTTTGTGAGACTGGTCCTTTATGAACAGACATGACAGAACACGGCCCTCACACCTTAGCTCTTGGAATCTGTTAGAGAGCCTAAGGAAGTTTCTTAAGAAGAAAAAACGTTGATATGATTTAATGGTGTGTTACCTACTGATCCCTATTTTAGGGGAAGCACAGAGAAAATGTTTAAAGATTTGAAGAGGAAGAAACATCTAAATAATTGTTAGTAAATGGTAAAAGAAGCATAGAGTAGCTGTTTAATGGGGCAGGGGGATAGCAGAAAAGCAGAGGGTGCTCTGTGAGTATGTTACACTGCCTGGCACAGCTTGGTCTAGTTAAGCTCTAGGCCTCTCTGTGGGAGCCAAGTCTTCTCTCTAGGCACTGCCAACTCCCTGTGGTATTGTAGCTACATGTTCAATTATGCTTTTGAGCCTGCCTGCCTTTACGTACGCCTCATAGGAAAACACTCCTAGCCTCTCTGCATGTGTACCTGTGTTTGTGGGGAACAGGGATTAATGAAGAGTTCATGCTGCTGCTGCTTTAAATACAGAAGATTTAATTTGGTAAATAAAATCGATCTCTGCATGCAGTGGTTACTGCACAACAAATGACTTACAATAAAAATGCAATCTTTATTCAGTGAGTACAAGATTACAGATTGTTACCAATAAATTGTTACATCTTTACAGTTAGCTTCCAAAGAAATAAAAATGACATTCAAGAGAGCCCATATTGCAGAACTTCAGTATGCACAGCTTGTTGGTATAATAGCGAATAACCTTTTAAAGAATAGTTGTTTTGTGTTTTTTACAGTTCAAGAGATCATCAGTAATCTCTTGAAATGCACATGTTGACGGCATCATTAACCAGGGATGCTTGTGCCTGCGTGTGTGTCTGCACGAGTGTGGATGCATTCCTGTGGGTACGTAAGTGTGTGCACGTGTGCAGTGGCATGCTGGCTTGCTTATATGAAGGCATCCTTAAGTAGGGAGAGCAATTATCACTGCCAATAAAACTACAACAAACAATCATTGTTTTGGACCTAACCTTCTTGTACCACACCCCTCCATAAACCTTATTTCATCAGGACGACTGACATAGAGAATGTGCTGTGCTGTGCTGCCTAAGCACTCTCTCTAAACAACAGTTATGGATTCTGCATGGTGCTTGCAGTTGTACATGTCTGAGTACCTCCATATGTACTATGCTCACTGCACATACTGTACAAATAGTACATAATTACCTTATTAGCACTACAGATGTACAAGGTGTTGCCACAGTATTTCTACCCCTTGAACCTCACTACTTTTTGTTAAGTAACAACCCCAAAAATTATTGTTTACTGGGATTTTATGTTATGCAACAAAAAGTAATGTATAATTGTGAAGTAGATGGAAAGGGCTATATGACCTTCACACTTTTTTGCAAATATATATCTATATATCTATATCTATATATATATATATATATATATATATATATATATATATATATATATATATATATATATATATATATATATATATATATATATATATATATATATAGATAGATAGATACATATACATGTGGTGTGCATTCGGCCTTCCTAAGTCAATTCCTTGTAAATCCACCTTCTCCTGCAATAACAGCTGCAAGTCTTTAGGAGTATTTCTATATCAGCTTTGCACATCAAGACGCTATGATGACATTTTTGCTCATTCTCTTTATAATCGCTTCAGCTCAGTCAGACTAGATGGAGAACGTCTATGAACATCAATTTTTCAAGTTATGCCACTATATTTTCCATTGGATTTATTTCTGGATTTAACTAGACCATTTTAGCACATGGATACACTTTGATCTAATCTATTGCACTGACACTGACTGCATGTTTTTCTGCCCCATTCTTAAATGTTTTGCTCACATTAACGGGTTTTCTTTCTTTGTTGCCCTGTAATTAACTCTATCCAGTTCCCCTTTAACCTTTACTTGCTTCAAAATCCCTCTTAAAAAGCACTCCCACAGCATGGTACTGCCAAGACCATGTTACACTGTAAGGATTGTGTGTTCAGGGGAATGAGTAGTCTTGGTTTTCTGCAACATTTAGCATTTGGAACATAGGCCAAAAAGTATAATTTTGCTCTCATCTGACCATAACATCTTCTCTCACATATTTGCTGTGTAGCCTAAATGAATTTTTGAACAGGTCTGCTCTGGTCAACATTTAGCCTGACTCACCAAAGATTTTTTTAGATTATTATTATTAAGCCAATGTTGCTCTTTTTGTTATAGGTAAGACCCTGACTGATCATAACTCTACATATCCATATTAAAATTGTGGATTCTTCCTCTAAAGCTTTTGAACGCCAAGTAGTCAATTTTAAAAGGTAGTA
Organism: Valencia hispanica; assembly: GCA_963556495.2. NCBI lineage: Eukaryota > Metazoa > Chordata > Actinopteri > Cyprinodontiformes > Valenciidae > Valencia > Valencia hispanica. The sequence continues at coordinate 33,456,352 of OY747709.1, forward strand.
TGTTTAGCCGTTTTACTGCATTTGTGAAGATGAAATAGTTTGAAGCTGTCCTGAATGGCAGTGTTGGAAAACAGGTAAGAGTGATTTCTCATTGTGAGGCACTACATGTACAATATGTCACAGGATAAAATTGAGCATTTGTACTGTATATGGGAGACATTCAGATATGTTAGTTGCCCTTAAACTAGGAGAAGTTGGCTTTGTCACCTTTCCTTTTAAACATGGTGTTCTTGAAATTATTTTTAAAATTCCAGCTCCTCTCAGCCAAATATTTACAGTACTCTCTAAATTACCCTTTCTTTCAAAAATATTGTAGAGTTCTTTCTGAACAATACAAACTTTTTGATAAATACCTTTCTGGTTTTTGTTTTGTTTGTTTATTTTGTAAAATGCATTAAATAGGCAAGGCAAGGCAATTTTATTTGTATAGCACACTTTCAACAACAAGGTAATTCAAGGTGCTTTGGAACTGGTTTGCTTCAAGTGTTCAGTGACATCATGGAGAGTTTACTGTTTCAGTTTTGTTAGACCTGTCAGCAACATTTGATACTGTCAGTAATACCATCTTAATTATTAGATGTCATAGTTTGGTGGGGATCTCTGGGATTCCTGTAGAGTGGTTCAGATCTTACCTTCTAGATACATGCCTCAGTGTCTGTATAAACCACTTAATGTCTGATTCTTAGGATCTAGTATTTGGGGCAACCCAAAGGTCTATTTTGAGCCCACTTGTTTTTTTAAATTTATATCCCTTCTTGCATAGATGATTAACACTTTTCATAATAAATATCACTTTAATGCACATGGCATTCAGCTGTACTACCTCCTTCAAGGATTCAAAGATCTTAAAACGTTCTGGATTAAATAGCTAAATAATATACAAACAAATTGGCAAAAATAATTCTCAAACTTTAAGAATTTCGGTTGTCTCTTGAATGTCACTCAAAGCTACTAATCTGAAATTGTTTTCGTTATTTGAGAGATATTTGAAAACTAAGACGTTTTGTCCAAAACTCTGTAGTAAGACTGTTAACTGAAACAAACAGAGGAGCTTACACTGCTTACCAGTTCATTTTAGAATTCACTTTAATATCCTGACTCAAACCTTTAGGGCCCTACATGGGCAAGCTTCAACCCATATCACTAAATTGTTAAAGCCGCCATTCTAACTTGAGCCCTCTATCCATCCATCCATTTTCTGTACCCGTCATTCCTATGCAGAGTTGCGGGGGGGCTGGTGCCTATCTCCAGCTGTCATGGGGTGAGAGGCGGGGTACACCCTGGACAGGGCGCCAGTCACAACACAGAGACATACAGGACAAACAACCATGCACACACACACTCATACCTAAGGGCAAATTAGAGAAACCAATTCACCTAACATGTTTTTGGACTGTGGGAGGAAGCCGGAGTACCCGGAGAGAACCCATGCACAGGGAGAACATGCAAACTCCATGCAGAAAGACCCCAGGCCGGGATTTGAACCCAGGACCTTCTTGCTGCAAGGCAAAAGTTCTACCAACTGTGCCACTGTCCAGCCAACTTGAGCCCTCTGATCCTCAAAATAAAATATTTTATATCTGTAGTCCCAAGGACCAGATATAAAACTTGAGGAGATCGCTCTTTGCAGACTGTTGCATCTTAACAGTGGAACCATCTTTCTTTGTTTTTAACACTGTATTTAGAGTCTTGAGTCATTTAAAAAGCAGCTGAGCAGAATATTATTCAAACATATTGTATTTTTATTTTTTTTTATCCCATGGTTTTTTCCCATTATTTATCACCCAGTGCTCCTTAGTTCAGGTCCTGGGGTTCCACTCTCCCTCTGCGCCGGCCCCGGGAGGGGCCCTTCACTGAAACCCAAGCCTCCTTTGTGCTTTGGGAGTGGGCAGGCCCTTCGTTTCACCCGACGGGGCGCGGTTTCTCCGGCTGGACGTAGCGCGTGGAAGGATCACGTTATTCCAGACAGATCCTCCCCAACCCTTTGGGCACCCCGGCCGGCCAGGAGGAGGCAGTATACAGCCCCAGGACTAATGCATGTTTTTGTGGGAGTAGCTCACATTAGCTGCTCAAGGGAACATGGGGAGAACATGCAACTCCACACAGAAAGGCCCTGTCGCCAACCCCACCCAGGGTGTGGGTGCCGATGATGTGGGGGAACAAACACACCCTCAGCACCCACAGCGCCCCCGGCAGTAATCGAACCCTGGACCTTCTAGCTGTGAGGTGAGCCAGGCTACCAGCTGCGCCACCGTGCCCCCCTCAAACATATTTTTTAATAAGTTGAGCCAGTCTAACACCTTCTGTGATATTAAATATTTGTGGATCATCTCATGCAATTTTCTCTTTTTTCCTCTATTTATTTGTATAGCCCATTTATTAAAACAAACACCATGGACTTCTAAAACCAAAAATATGGCACTATTTTGTTTGTTTTAAGAACAGGTTAAAGTAAAGCTGGTAGACATAGTACAGTATATACCGTGAACAGCTTTTATTGATTTGTAGTTTTCACTTAACATATGGCTGTTTCATTGTACCAAATTCAAAGAAAATCCTAAATTGCTAAATAAATTTGACCTCACACGCTATGATACTTAATTTTTCACATTTGTCGAGCAAAACCCCAAACAACACAAGTAGATTTCTAAAAATGAAATAACCCACACTATAACAACACTACTAACAAATTTATTTACAGGTTTTCCTTAGATGCTTTTCAATTGTCTGCCCACCTGCTGGAGTGCACCTATGATTACATCATCTGTTAGGGCTGCTGTTTCTTAAAGAAACAGTACATCTACCTGTCTGCTTTAAATGGGATTGTTTAGTGTTTGGTACATGATTCCTAAAATGAATGAACCTTGGTATGCTTATTATGTGTATGTCTGTGTGTGCCCTTTTTGTGGTATATCCCTATAGGCCACTGTTTTGTTTAGGACTTTATTTCCCCTGTAAGCCCAGTCACTGGGGAGCTACATCTGTAAACATGCCTGGAGAAGCCTGCCTCATGTATGTTTATGTGCTCTCATTTGAACATGAAGTCTCAAGAGGTAATTTCACTCAGTTTGTTTTTTCCCTCTTGAACAACATGCAGTATACAACTAATGTGTGGATAAGTTGGGGAGAGACAGAGGGTATTTTGACTGCCTTGAAGCAAAATGTTTGGAGAAAAAACAAACATGGTTAAAATATCATGTAGAATTTCATTTTTTAAACAGCAAAAAAGGGAATTTAAGCTCCTCTGGGAACAGTTATATGAATAAACATGGCAGGTTCAGCTAAAAACCATTACAGGCGACGTATAGGTCAACATGTTCGGGACAGAGTGAACCACTTCCGATCAGTGAAGTCTGTTCAGCTTGCAGCCTTTCATGAAAAGCGCCCACTTATGCCTCCAAGGTATTCTGTGTCAGTGCATGCTTGAAGTGTTGAACTGGGCTCCTGCCGCTTTGTGTGGAACTGTCCAATCAAGCGTGCGGGATATGGAAACAAACTGACATCAAAGACAAGACACTGCCACCATTCAGAGTCATGGCCTACTTATCCCTGGCTAACTGTATCCCTGTCCCTCTCCGTCTTTCATTCCCTGTCCCTCTTTTTCTTTTGCAGCCTTTCTTCAAACACATCATCTAACTGTGTCAAAAAAAAACACTTAAGTTAGCCAAACCTACTTAAAGAATTATAACTGTAATGGAATGATAACATTTATATGATTGTCCACAGTAAATAAAAGAATATTTTAGGCTGTTCTTTTTTTGCTATCATCTACATTTTCAGTGTACACCAGAAAAAGAGGATGGCCTTGGTGACCGGTTGTGTCACGGCTATGCACATGGGGCACATGGCCAAGCACCAGCAGACTCCACCCCCAACTGGTCTATGTCTCTGCCCTGACTGGCTGGATGAAAAAGGAAGAAGAATTACCCCTATGCTACTATTACTGGAAGTTTCACTGAGGGAAGCTTTTTTTGTGTGTGTGGGAACAAAACTGTTCATTTTTAATGTGATAGAATATACAGTACCATGAAAAAGTTGTTGTTTCTTGCTGATCAATAAAGTTGTTTGCTTTTATAGCATACCTAAGTGCTTCAGATCAGAAAATTAATTCTATTATCAGACAAAGATAACCTGAGTAACTACAAAACACATTTTTCAACAGATTATATTTTTAGAGAAGAGTTTTCCAAACCAACCTGACCCAGTGTAAAAAAGTAATTGTGTATGATAGTAAATGAACTGTGGTTAGTCACATTTTTTGTTCAATTTCAATAGCCACACCCAGGCCTGATTTCCTCCAGACCCATAGACTCAATAAATCATTGAAACAGAACCTGTCTTGACAACATGAAGTGGGCTTAAAGATAAAAAAAAAAAACACAACACACATTGCCCAGAATCTGAAGAAATTCAAGAACAGAAACAAAGTCACTGCCATTTATCAGTCAGAAAAGGCCTTAGGACTCAATCAGGCCACACTGGGAGCCATTGTCCACAAATGGAGAAAACACTCAGCAGTGGTGAACGTTCCCAGGAGTGGGTAGCTGACTAAAATTACTACAAGAGCACATCAGCCAGTCATCTACAATGTCACAAAAGAAACAAGAATACATTTTAAAACACTACACCCCTCTAGTGCCTCTGTTAATGTCAGTGTTAATAATTGAACAACAAAAAACAGACAAGGCAAAAATGGCCTTCATGCGTGACACATTTGTCAGAAAACATCTTGATGTTCCCTAACACTTTCAGACGTTTTTCATTCTGTGGACTAATGAGATAGACATGGAACTTTTTTGAAGGTGTGCATCCTGTAATATCTGGTGTAAAAGCAACACAGCAATTCATAAAATCCTAACGAAGAATGTCTGCCTATGAGTTCATGACCATATGCTGAAGCATTTTTTGGTACATGCAGCAGGACAAAGATCCAAAGCACACCAGCAATTAATGGCTTTTTAGAGCGGGCTAAGCGAGGTCTGGGCTTAAATCTAATTCAGATGCTATGGCATGACCTTAAACAGGTTATCCAAACTTAAAGAGTAACTAAACACCAAAACAACTATTTTTGCTTATAAATTGTATAAATTGTACTTTACCAATGCAGTCTTTCAGTTTCTGGGAATTTATTTTACATTTTCGTGTAAACTTGTTTAATTCTACACTTTTTGGTCTAAAAACGTCTTAGTGCTGCCCTCTTAGGGTTGAAGTGTGGCTACTGCATTTCAAATTTGTGATTGGGCGGAGAGCGGTACATCTTTTCCACTCTTTACGTCACAGGCATGGTCTCACAGTCACACCCCGTGGGTTTGGGTATAAAACCATCTCACTTTAAAAACATTATTTTGTAGCTGAATTAAAAGTGGGTAAAAGACCCTCCGCTGCTATGCAAAACACCTATAATCGTTGTGTGTGAAGGCATATTGGCAGTTTCTATGCCTGAAGGTTGCATAACTATTTATTAGGAGGGGGCAATTAGGTGGCAATTATTTTTTAACTCAGAGACAGATTGGTCTGGATATCTAGTTTCCCTTAATAAATGACAATTTAAAAAACGCCTTTTTGTATTTACTGAAGTTTTCTTTCACAACTTTATTTGATAAGTAAGCGTGAGAAAAAAAACAGAAGAAAATTGTAAGGGGGCAAATACTTTTTTAAGGCACTGTACCTTTATTGGCTTTTGGTGCGCTGGTGTAGATTTTCAGTGATGTAGGACACAACAATCCTAAGTGCTAAAGTAGAAGGCAACTGGACTTCTCTAGTTTCTTAAGAACGTTTCAAACTCTCCTCCAAAAGGCTTCAGCTTTTCTGTTGATTATATTTGTACACCAGATAGAGGGGTTATTTGTTCATCAACACAGCGGATGCGCGTGCAACCTGGGTGGGGAAAGAGATGCTGGCGCTTTACATAGCTCCTGTTCCTATTGTTATTATTTGTGTGTGAAGTGATGTCCAGTGAATTCAAAACATTGCTGGGGGAAACAAAAAAATTAAAATGCAAATATCGGGTCATGAAGGAATACAACGGCTGGAGTGGGGCAGACCGCACTGGAAGTACTTTGCAGAAATGGACTGCATTTATGGTGAAAGGCCGGCGAGTAATAGGAGAGAGAGTCGGCTAGATACTTCCGCATCGGCATCTGTCATGTCGGAAAACGGTGAGTGATGACTATTTTTACTTGAACATTTGCTATGCTGAGTCACCCATGTTCTCGCCCACTACCGCGTTCCCTAGATAGCAATGGAAACACCACCCGGCCGCTCTGGGCCGAGTGGCGCTACACGGCCTAGGCTGAGGGTGACCCTAGTGGAAAAGGGGCGTATCTGTCATTTACTAACAAGCACACCCACCGACATCTGACTTGAGCCCACAGCAGAGGGGGGGGGGCGGATCAGAACAAAACAAGAATGCTTAATATTGAAGTTACATAAAACCAGTGGTTTCAGATACCCCCCTTGCACTCCTCCCCAAACACAGAAGCAGTTTGGAAACTTCAGACTTTGAGTTTAAAACGCTGCTCCAGTACATTACAAAATGCTCAGTTCACTTGGAGAAAAACAATTATGCAGCTTCAGTCGGTCCTTCCACTCTGCATCAGGCATCCTCTATCACTTAAATATAAAGAAACGGCACCCCAACTGTCACCTGAAGAACACACCTCAAAGCTTAGGTTGCCAACTTTCGGTTCGCTTTCTGCCCCTTTCACTTAACGTTATCAGGCACATCCTCACCGCTGCAGTTCAGCGCTCCAAGCCAAGCGTTTAGGCCACAACAGGTGAAATGTTCATTATACATGTAGTTTAGTAATCTGCTTGATGTTTGATGGCATAATGTGAATTCTCTGTTCAGTTTGTTTTGGTTGAATATGAATTAAAATGAATGAACTTTAAATACTACTGAACATGTCCGTATTATTATCAAAATTTTTTTGACCTCGTCAGTCAAAAGTCAAAAAAAATTGTAGCGCACCCTCTGGCCAAAACTAACCTGATATGAAGTAATCTCTGCAGATTGTTGGATTTTTAATCATCTGCTCATTACAATTGCTTTTTCTGATAGCTTGCAACCAAATACATCTCTTTTTTGCCTTGAAAGGGGTGCGAGCCGATTGAAATTCTACAGAACTTACACGTTTTGTTGTTCTTATCAAAGTGATTTGTGCAAGCAGCATTACAAGACATGATCGGTTTCTTTCTCCACCCAACATGCGCAGTAGAGCAGGAAGTGACTTAGACCAATAATCCCTCTATAAAGACCCTTAAAGGATTAAATTTTGCAACTTTGAAAAAGTGACAATAAATATAAATATTCCACCAGATAGTCTTAAATCACATGTTTTATAATCGCACCATTTGCCAGTTTTTTCTTTTGATTTTTATGCCTTGTCCACACGTAGCCGGGACAAAACGAAGATATTTTTCTATGCCTGTCATCCACACGAAAATGCAGATTTATTGCACCGAAAATTAATCTTTTTGAAAACTCCGGCCAAAGTGAAGATCTGCGTTTTCTCCATTTTAAGCGTTTGCTTGTAGACAGAAATAACCAGCGCTTCACAACATCACTTTCCAAAACAAAAATGCTCCGACATCACTTTTGCGACCTGTGTTTACACTCAGAAACAGCATTAATGCCCTTAGAGATGTGTTGGCATTATCGATTGTCCAACCGCTTTTTGCTTGCTTGTTTTTACAAGCTCAATTACTGCTCTATGTAGAAGTTAGAACATAGAAAGTTACTTTGAGTGGATAGGATTTGGGGGAACTACTGCCCCCTACAGGTTTGTCATGTTTATGATTGTGCTTAACAACACACTTACGTATGCGGTTAGGTGTGGACCGAGATTTTTTTTAAATGAGGTGGTGAGAATATTTGTTGTTTTTTTTAACCCGGCTACGTGTGAACATGGTCTTAGTCTATCAATAAAAGCTTTTGCTTTATTGAATGGCTTTCAATGTTCACAAGTTTTCTTTTCTTTTTTTATAGTAACATATTTAGTCCTCTGTTTAATCAGTGGCCACAAGTGTTCCCCTTCAGTGACCAACCAGTAATATTTTGACTGATATTGCTCCAATAGACTCTTTTCCACTAGACAAGTTCTGGGACATTTCTGCCAGCAGGGAAGGTGACAGGGAAAATATGCTGGCTCGTTCCTCCCAGTCGTTGTGTCTTCATAGAAAATTGGTCCTTTAAGGAATTTGCTAAGATGCCAGCATATCGCGACTGTTTCAGCTGTTAATGGCATCATTGATCAATGCCAAAAGGAGCCCACAGCCGCAGAGAACAACAACAGATCAACAATGGAAGAAGCAGGGGTGGATGCTATATTGTAATACACAGTGATGGTTGGTCCACTTGTCGTACATTTTCTTTTTTTTATTTTATTTCCATTTTCCTTTGTCAGCAACTCTTCCAGTTTTAGAAATGCCAGTTGTTTGGCAATGTCTGCTGATATCATTTCTCTGAATTACAAACAATTAGCAAAAGTTAACCAGAAGTCCCGCCCAGCGACTCTACCAGGTCATTTCCGAGTACATATCCCAAGGTAGGTCCTTGTTTGGTTCCTGAAATGTCCTGGAAAGTGGTCCTATTGAGCGAGACGAGAATATTGCGCCATTCGTGTCACCAAGCTTGATAGTAATATTAGTGCAATGCCAGACTTGACCACATATGAATGACCAAAGGTTCTTTGATGCCACCTCCGCTTTGCCGCAAAGTGGGTGCCATTCTTTTTTGAAACAGGCTACACCAGTGTTTCTCAAACTTTTTTTATCATTCCCCACTTTGGACAAAGGAGCATACACAAGCCCCCCATGCTTTTATCGCCCCAAAAGAATGGTGACCATGCCTGATTTTTAAAGTATTTTATTTATTTAAATAGCCAAGTTAGTCTACAAGTTTTTAAGGGTATAAATTAGTTTGAAAAAGGGGTTGCACACTGGTATAAAACCGGCTCAGAAATATATGCTGTCAGTAGTTGCTACATGTAGAACTTCAGCTCACAGTTGGAGAAAATAAAAGTTGTAGTTTTATCAAATTCACAAAGCTTTCAAAAGTACAAAATAAAAAAATAAACAAAATAAAAAATAAAGAGGAAGATACTCATCCCTGTATTTCCTCCGTGGTTGACCGTGTGACTTCTCTTACTCTGAAACGTTCCCTGATCTTTTTAGATATTTGCCCATTTTGCAGATGGAATCTCTGATAATGCGGCTACTTCATCTTGTTTTGTTCTGCTGCGATATATTCCAACGTCAAACTCCCAGCCCGATGTTCCAGGTCCCGGTTCTGTTTACAATGATGATCACAATTGCTAATTTATTTGAGTGTGTTTAATTTTGTGAGAGGGGGGAGCTGGTTGATTTGATTTACAGTGCAGTGAAACATTTACAACGACAGAATCTAGGGGGGAAAAACTATTTAAATCCCATTGATGTCCCGCCCCACCTGCAATACCTCTGCACCCCACTAGTGGGGCTCGCCCCATAGTTTGAGAAACACTGGGCTACACAGACACACTCATACCGTGAAGGTCCGATAAAATTAGCCAGAAGTTTTGATAGTGGAAATGGACCTATTATAGTTGGTTCCTCTCACATTAAGAAGTCTTTTTTTAAGTCAGAGCTTTAACTGGCTGATAAAAACAGATCTATGAATTAACTTTGGCCAAAGGCCATGCTAACACAAAAATAAGGGAAACTTTCTCTTACAGCTGTCACAACTATTAAAAGGTTATGTGGTCCAAAATACTTTATAATGAGTGAACTGTGGGTTGAGCTCACTCTTATTAATTTCCTACTCTTTAATCTTAAAGTGAAGTGAACTATATACTTTGATTCACCGAAGAGACTTTTGTATTGGTCGGGATTATTTCACAAAGACTGATTATTATGTAGTGCAATTTGCTTTTAAAAAAAAATACAGCTTAATGTTTTGGCGAAGTGGAGACAGGAATCATATCAAAAGGAAAATGAGGAATGAAAACACATGTGAGAACTTTTTGTCAGTTGCTTAAATCATTCCGCCTTCTGTCATCCTGAGGCCTGTAAAGAAGAGGAACTGGGTAAGAAACAGTTAATGAGTCTCCTAACGGTGAGTAAATAATCTGTCTCACTCTCTGTCTTTCTCTCCATGTCTGTCTGTGTCAGTCAGCGCACGGTGGAGTTATGCAGCCTGCAGCCTGTTGCTCTCTGCACAGCATTAGTGAGGAGGTGAACAGGGTGACACACATACTCCCAGATTGCTCGAACTGTTCCCACAACAGGGCCAACATCAGGCTGTTTATTTAACCATTAGTCTGGGGGAGGGGAGCCCTGAGCTGACTGAGCAGAGGGAACATATTAGCAAATGTTTTACTTTAAACAGAAGCACTTCGATATGTAATGGCAGACAGTAAAACATTTTAAAACATTGCTTTACTTGAAAATTATAAATCTGGAAGAAAAGAGCAACTATTAATGAATAATTTACACCTCAAGCGGACAAAGAAGCACTTAAAATCATTTCATAGTTGTATTAATAGCCACCTAAGAAAGACAAGATCTGTTTTGATTTCTTATAGCCTCAGGGGAAATGTTAATAAACAGTGTTGACCTGTTTTGGAGGTTTCCCCATGTTGCTTGGGCTGGGCAAGTTGTTTACAGTAGGTTCAGCAAAGAGTGTAACAAACAGTACCAGTAGAGTATATGATAAAAGGGAGCATTTCAAAAATACTACCCTGAACATTTCTCCCATGGAACCTATTTATTCTAAACCCATAGGTTGTTAACACACCTGATAGTCCGGTAGACTCGATACGATTGGGGACTAAAGGTTCAACATTGTTGCTTTTTTTTTAGACGCATTCACACTGCACTTCGTCAAACGAACCAAACCTTTTGAGTAACTTATTTACCTCCCCGCCTGTGGTGGCGCTGCACCAAAAAGAACTGTACACCGGTACACTTCCTGTTGTGTGAAATGTTAACTAACATGGAGTGGCATCAGATTTTAGCAGTTTTAGGACTGCTCTGTTGTGTTTGATAAATGTACCAGATACATACGTTGCAGCAATGGGCTCAGCATGAGCAGAGAAGGAGGCAGAGTTATTCTTGTTTGGCCATTTTAGTTTTATTTACCCTGAATGGCTTGCGCTATACTCTGCTTCCTGCTTTTGGAACGTTCCCCGGCCCCCTTGGCTTTCACATATGAAATCAAATCACACCAGAGATCACTTCAAACGAGCCACGACCTAGGTTTTTAGGCAGGTCCAGAGTTCGCTTTTTGGAACGCATCAGAGTTTGATTGCCCATTCACACCTCTCGAAACAAACCGGACATTCTGGGCAAACGAACTATAGTTCGATTAAAGGGGACTAAACAGGGCTGGTGTGAATGCACCCTTAATCTCCCCTGGGCTGTTTGTTTCCTGTGTTAATACTGTTGTGCCTTTTGAAAGAAATATTAAAAATATTAATAGAATAGAATAAGGGAAAAGTTACTGTAGGAAATTCCTCAAGATAACACATGTAATCTATGTGTATGACATAGAGAAAGCTCTTCAGTTTTTGAACATTATAGCAACATAATCCAGACCCACATGCATTCTTCAGCCTTTGCACATTTTAACATCGTTCCTTTCAAACAAACATGTACAGGTTGACATGTTCAAAAAAACTACAAGTACCTGTGCTCCTCCACCCTGTTATTCTTTTAAACCAAACCTAGCTATATCACATGCAGTGAGAACTGCAACAACTGCTTCAGCTGAAAAGCAGTCAAACTATCTCAGACGTCATGACAGCTGCTGAAAAAAAAAAGAAAAAACACTTGTCTCAGATCAGGTCATGATCTCTTTTAAGGAATCCTTTCATCATCTCTGACCTGTGACATAAAGCCCTGTTAGGTTAATGCTTTAAAGAAAGGCTTCTCTTGGAGGAATACGTTGATTTGTGTTATTCCCCATGTCATCTTTTGTTTCTGTTGAAAAATGTTTTATTTCCCAGGTAAGACGCTTTGAATTTCTACATTGAATTTTTAGGAAGCTCATGCTGATGGCAGGAACTGGGAGGAAAAGAAAATATGGTGTATAATCACACAGACTGGATGACATTTCAGAGCTCCAGGCCAGCTCTTACAAACATCATCTTACAAACACTGTAAATCTACGTGATGTTCCCCTCTCAGACTAACTCCACACACACACTTAAAACTAAGCATGTTTGAGGGTATGAATACTGCCACTGGGCTTTCTCAGGTTGAATAATAATTCCTGGCCTGTCAAAGCAGAGTGTGAACTATCCAAAAATCTGTCAACAGCCCACTTACCCTAAAACCTGTGCCACTATGGTCTGTTCTTACTGGATCTTTGCAGGCAGTCTTCCCGACACAGTTTAGCTGACACATACCGCTACAGGTCCTGGAATCACACGCAGCCCTCTTTTTTGTTCTGATAATATAGTTTGTTCCACTATTTTCATCAAAGTTAATTCTTTACTTTGGAGGTGAAACTGTGCAAGATCACACTTTTACAATGGTAAATGCACAATTAGTGTAAATGTTGATACATTACAAACAATAAACTTAGCTGAACTCACGGATAAGAAGGGATGGGGGCAAAGGACTGAGTCAGTAATTTATTATTCTTTTGAGTTTTTACTGCTCAGAACATATAATCAATCAGAATACAGCATTGATGGTTTCTAAACATGCATTATTTTAAAAGACAGATTTCCCCCCTTAAAAAAGGTGACTCTGCAGTTGTTGTTAGTATTTTTGCAAAGGCATGTCTGTGTTTTTGCTACCAAACTGAGGAGGAAAAATTACATCAGTGAAAATCTACTGTAAGTTGTGAATTATTTCTTTAAGGAAAATACATCACAAGGTATTAGGATTTAACTGTTGTGTCCTTTGTTAGCTAGTCAAAAACAGGCAACATTTTTCATGATTTATTTAACTGAAGAAGCATGTCACCCATTTGTCTAGTCACTCTGAAATGGTAATGTCTGTAGGCTCCTCCAGAAATCCTACTGAATGGTCAAAACACAAACAAGTGTACAAAAGCTAAAACGATGTATACCCTGCACATGCTTTATTTATGAGAGGTATAGATCTTTCTGATTATTTAGTAACATTTAGTTTAGAGCTTGCAAAGTATTTTATGATTCACCTAAAATGGTTCAGTTGTCACTATTTCCATGCAGGAAGCTCTAACAAGCAGCAGTTGGTGCTATGGTTAAGTAAAACTCCTTTGACTTCTCCAACCACTCTGTTTCCATGATATGATGGATAATACATGTACCATGCAAGTATTTAGCCTTTGAGTGTATTGTGTGTTTTGAAACCAGCTAGTACAGATTTTTTTTCTGCCTATTCCACAGCCTTATTGTAATTTATAAAGTTAGGTCATTATGCTTAAACCTAATTTGCCAGCAACATTTAGCATCTCTATCTTGATCTTTGTGAGAACGTTAAGTTCAACATACACAAATTAAGTCCTGTGAATTATTTGGAAAATTAATAATGTATAATATTTACTCCATAAAAATATGTATTATGTTCAAAGGATTAGAAATAGATTAACACCAGGTTAATATTGAATTTCTTAATTAATCAAACACAATATTCTTTTATTTTGAGGAACTGTTCCATTTGTCCACTATTTTACTATACAGCACATTTTATAGAGTAGTAAAGCTTTTATCCTTCTAAGTTTTAGCAAGAGGAGTTGCAAGATTATTAATAAACCTGGTCTAATTCTGGATTTTAAAAGTTTTGTGGTCACGTCTAAGCAGTACAGATGTTGCAAGGTATGCTACTGTACAAGTACAGAATAAAAATCAAACTGCTATAGTGAGTGGCTAAGGGTTTACTAATAACAATGTGACTATATTTATTTATTTCCAAACCTATTCCCTCCTTCCCTTTTTCTATATCTTTTTTTCACTTCTCTTTCGTCCCAGTGGCCACATCCAGGGCTGTATGAGAATATGAACTTAGAGAGAAGTTAATCTCCCACACAAACTCAGCGCAGCCCCTGTAACTCAATACAGTGTACTTTGTAGGAGGCCAACTTGTGCTCATCTAAAAAAAGTCAATACAAGTTGTCCACTTATGAGGAATAAGATTAAAATCCAGTTATTAAACCTCATGATGAACAGAGAGGCATGAAGGATCTCCATGCACGAGCGCGAGAGGGTTAGAAGGCGAGGATGTGTATCTGTTTGAGTGTGTGGTGTGCATTAGTCACAGTGTGTGTGTGTATGTGTGTAGGGCGGGTGCTTAAGATTCCCAAGCAGGCCTTATTGGAGATGATTACTCTCATAAAACCTCTGCTCTCTAAATTACCTCCCTGCTTCCATTTGCAGTCTAAACACACTTAATCAAGCGCAGGTGTGTCCTGATGCGTTTACAGACGCCTCGCTGTCAGACTGTCTTCGACAGCCACACAACAGAATACAATTCGCTCCCTTTTTCTGACAGATATGAGTGAAAACATTCAAGCGAATAAATGTTTCACTTATTAGCTTTCTTTGACTTTCTCACCTAATCTTCTCCTCATCATTCTGTCTTCCACCCCCCTTGGTCCAGCATCTTAACATACAGGATGAGCTAGAGATCCGTGGGTTAATATGGTTACCGAGGATAACAATCTCCTCCAGCATCGCTTCATGATAGATGGCCGCTCTGTGTGTACTCGCTGAGTGATTGAGCAAGTGGGTGAGTGAGTGAGAGATAAAGTAAGCGGGCGACTGTGTTAAAAAATGTGTGTGCGGTCCCCAAGCGGGAGTGTGAAAGCGAAGGGGAGCCATGGTATCCGTCAGAGGAGAACAATGGCTTTTAAATGAATCTGGGAGCTCGTAAATCACACAAAGAGAGAGCCCAAATGCAGTGCTGATTGCCTGGACGTCAGAGTCAGTGGACGACAGGAAGGAACGAATGAACAAGAGCCCCAGTGAGACACCTTGTTAACGCCTGAACAAAACGCCTCCATTAGGAGCCGATGGCCTACTTATGCAAATGAATCCACATAAGCACACATTCTTGTCTCAAAGTTCTGTCCTTGGGAGGCACACGCAGTTAGTCAGTCAGGACAAATGTAAATAAATCAAAGGACACAGCCCTTTTTCATTAAAGAGAAGAGAACGTGAAGTGGGCCTTGTCAGGTATAACTGCGCTGGCATAACTCTGTTTCCTAACCCTAAAGTGGAAGACAAAGGTATTTCCTCGCTTGTCTTTTGGGTGCGTGTTTTTGTCTTTATCTCATATAATTTAATTGGTTTGATAACGATGTAATTTTGCTGTCTTTTGTCATGTCTGTAGCTGTTAGTGTATGTGTTAATGCTAAGCAGTTGTAAATCATTAGAGCCAGACTTCATTATGGTTTAACACAAGTGTTGCCACAGACAGAGACATGAGTGGTAGGCAGTGTGTAATTACAGGTATGTGGGGAGAAAACATGCAATTAGAGATGTAGAGGCGGCCGTTTGCATTTTCTCCTCCAGCTCATGGACTCTGAGGGCTTGTTTATCTCGCCTCTCCTCCAGTGATGTAAACTTTTTCAGTACATTTATGCAGGTGTGCCAGTTGACAGATCAGTTTCTGTAATGAAATGTTAGCATCACGTGTTTCTGCAACCAACAGAGGTATAAATCTCAAAATTTTTTGTTATTTCTTTTTATTTAGCGCCACTTCATGTAGTCCTAGCATGCTCAACGCTTTACGACATCCCTGGTAAAAAGTGTAATCCAATCTTTATTCTGGGTACATCTTTCATATCAAACTTATTTGGAACCTTGTTGTTATTACTTTGTATTTTTTTAAATACCAAAGACCATACTTTTTCATTTTTTTGTCTCTAGATCATCTTGATGCCTAGACAATCTGTTCTAGTTTTCTTGTACAGTCCACCAGACTAGAATGTCCTCAGATTAACAGGGAACCTGTCCTGGGTATACCTTTTTCCTTGTCTAAAGGACAGGCATCAGCTCCACAGTGACCCTGGAAAAATTTGCAGATACAAATAATTGAGAGTGCTGGATGGATGGATAAACGGTAAGAAAATATTTTCAATTAAAATTTTTTCAATGTCTTTCCTTTTTTTGTCCCCATACAAACATCCTACATTTGGGGTGGCAGTGGCTCAGGAGGTAGGGGTTCATCCTGTAAGCGGCAGGTTGCCAGTTCAAACCCCTGCTGCATATGTCTCAGTCACTTTGCCGTTGTGTTCTTGAGCAAGACACTTCACCTGCTTTGCCTGTTGGTGGTGGTCAGCAGGTGAAGTGTCTTGAACCCCTACCTCCTGACCCACTGCCACCCCAAATGTAGGATGTCTGTGTGGGGAAAAATGCCTTGGGTTTCAAAATAAAGCTAATGTTCTGCACAAAAAAGGAAAGACATGGACAAAATATTAATTGAAAACATTTTCTTGCCATGTAAAAAATATTTGTTTAGATCCATGGGGCAGATTTTATTGCAATTATAAAAAAGAGACACTGGCTTCACAGCAGACTTTTTTTCCAGGATAGTCAAAAATACGTAATAGACTTTCCATGACATGCAACACTCACAGTGACTGCCACATGTGTGCATTTTAGTTAGTGGTATCATCTGGTTGGTTGCATTTTAAAGCATAAGCCACGACAAAGGAATTATAGGAGACTCAATTGAGCACACACCAGTTATTAAATGTAAAATCTTGTCTTTACCAGGGGTGCTAAAAAGCATAGAAGACATTCCAATTTTAAATCTTTTAAGCCAGAAGGAAACTAAATAAAATGTTTTCGTTTTATATAAACAAGTAAAACATTTTAAGTATTGAAAGTAATGATGGTAAACTGTAGAATGTCTTTCTAAAGAAAATATGTTAACAAATAATTTTAGATGTCTGCTTATCTGCAGTATCCAGTTTTGTTCATAACAGCTACTTTGCATGATTAATCACTTCTTGAGCCTTTTCCAGGCAGTATGTGTACTGTTGCAGGCAGAAACCAACTGGCAGTGACCCTGGGTCACTGTTAGACTTGAGGTCAGGTCAACACATTCGGCCACCCAGAGCAGATTAACTGATGAGTCAAGTTGCAGGTGAGAGGTCAAGAGTTGGGGCATTCTGGTTAGCTCCTTTTCTTTCACCTGTCTGTTGTGAGCGACAGGAAACAACAGAAATAGAGACGAGAGAAAAGCACTGTGTGGCTGGGAAGACAGGTGTCTTTTGCTGTTGTCTCAACTTTCTCTAGTTGCTTTGTATTTACTGAGACATTTACTGGTAACGGTTTCTGAAGTTCCAGAGAATTTATTCTGTCTTCTGTAATTTTTCTGCCTTTTCTTTCACTGCTATAACAATAAATGCGTTGACTGATTGGGACTTTAACGATGTAACCCAGGGCAGCCACCCAGACAGTTAGATTAGTTAGTCCGGTTTTTGTGGTCAGACTGTTTGGCTAGAGAAAAAAAAAAACTCTTCCTTTAGCTAAACCTAGCTTTGCCGCAAGTGTCATTTCCACACATGCACAGTGTATGGACACACACACCTGCTTTGAATAAACAATGATGCAACTAGATTGCAGAAGAAAATATAACATGCATTTCTTTTTCATGGAGTAATCAGATAGATCTGGTTGGGATATAGGAGGTCCTGGGACAAAAAGGAGGACAAGCTAGGAAACAAAAGAACAGTCCCTCTTGAATTGCATATTCCTGAGACATGTGTGACTCCTAAAGCAGAGGTATGTGGCAGCTGAGCTTTTTCCCCATTTGTATTGAAGAAAACGTTTTAAAAAGAGACAAGGCTCTGAGGGAATGTGGCTGTCTCAGGGTATAAAAAAAGCAGGTGGATATCGGAGGTTAGCAAGTTTAGTGTCATACAGAAGGCAATGACAACAGTTGGAAGACTCTTTAGAGCACAGTTTCCCACAAAGCACACAATCTCTATATTTTTCTCTGACGCACACTGGACACATAAATACATACCTGTGCAAGGAGACACTCAAATGCATAAACAAACGCACAATATTTACAATACTTAAAGTATTTGGTGAAAGGTTAGAGGAGGCGTGACTGACCTGCTCACTCATAATTAAGAGCCTAGGAGAGCAGAGCCTTTAGGCCAGCGGGGGCCCTGCCCAGACGCACTCCCTCAGACTGTGCTGTTTATGTTTCATTAGAGCACAATTATACGTCGCATCCCTCTCTCGTGCAGCATCTCGCTCTCACACACTTTCCCTGATTCTTTCTTGTGGGCTTTTTTGCTCTCGTCAGGAGAGAACAACATGTGCTTGGCGTCATTGAGCAATGAGCATATCCTTATCGCAGGATAAACAAGCTGCTGAGAGGCCCTTATCCACACAGAGAACAGGAGTGGACAGTGAGATTATAGAACACAGAGAAAAAAATTATGACAGATGAATAGTAATTGTAAAAATGTAGCAAAGCGGTTTTGGACAAGTGAGGAAGAAAAAGGGGGAGATCCTTCCAGGAAAAGGTGGTCAGCTCCCAAATGGCAGCAGCACAAAGAAATTAGCAACATATAAATTAGAAAATGAAACACTTATCTAAAACGTTTTTAAATCATACTTAAATACCTAAAACAGCTAAAACCCTTTTTTATCACATTTTGAAACAGATGATGAAAACGTGCATCCCTGCCATGTATGGAAAATAATGCAAGATGACAAAATCGATTTTGCTAGCATATAGCGTGACTTTTGGAGGGATTGGGATTATTTTGCATTTGCCTCCACAAGACACATGTCTGTTTGCTTGCTTGTTCGTTTTCTTGGAAAATGACAAAATTTTGAGTGTGAGTATACACGAGCCAATCAGTATCTGTCACATTTGCTGATGCCAAATCAGCCCTCATCTGCTTCCAGTGTTGAATCCAGTTTTAGTTTAGAGTTGTGACACAAATATTTGTTAAGAGGACCAGCATGTTGCAAGCACATGTAATTCCTTCCTTCAGACTTATTATAATAAATGGTAAATGGCACTAACTTTTCTTAGCCTATTCCTGTTAGATTTGTAGTCATGAAGGACAGGGTTTAAGAGCTTGATCTAGGCCCCCATGTACATGGGAACCTTTTTTTTTTTTTTAATAGGTTGCCATTTTCAGAAACACTGGTGTCCACATGGGATGTTTTTCTGAAATTCTGCTATCTACATCTAAGCACCAAGAAAAAAACATGTGGATGGGGCCTAAATGTCCTCCCAACTCCAGAAAACCCTGTGCCATTTGTTTACATTAGTATGCATGGAAAGCTCTCTTCTCAATTAGCATAATAAACAAAATTACTACAAATTACACAACATTCCAACCTGCCTCCTTGGGCATCAGCTGCTCCGTCAGCTTAGTTTTCCCATTGTTGTGACTTACATAAGTACCACTGCAGCCCCTATGATCCCAGAAAGCAAAATGAATATTAGAAATATTTGCCATATTCTAGCTGTAATTCTCCTCATCGTTAAGTTTATCATGAATGCTATTATGCTTTTTACAGCATGGTTGTCTCGTATCCACCACCGTCCTCCTGTTGGCGATCTTAGGTGTTTGGCCATTTCTGTATTCTTGTAAAATTGTTGTTTTATTTTTTCTAAACCAGTGCACTAACTGCTTAGGATGTGTCAAAATAGGTCAAAAATAAACAAAGCATTCAAGTGCTTCATATTTAATTGCAGAAATTTTTTTTTAAAACTGTAAAGTATTTGAATCTTATGGTTTTAATATGTACTGAAAAGATGAGAACTTAACAGACCTTTGTCTTTTGGGATAGTGGACAAACAATAAGGGAAAAATCTAAAAATTAAGAAAAAGTAAAAGTTATAATGTTAAATAGCTAGACTAACTCTTTCTGTTATGAGAATATTGAAGAGTAATTAGTATCCTTAAATCAATATTTACTGATTCATAGTTGTTTATTTCCCTCAGCTGTCATCAAACAACACAGGGATGCTCACATATTGGAGTCATTGGGTCTAGACAGCCAGTCACAGTGTTAACCCCCGTCCATGACCGGAGGGCAAAAGCTACATGCCACAGACCCACCCAGAGTCACCGCAGTGGTACCACAGTATGCAGCTGTAACAGACAAACACACACTCACACAGAAGATAAATAATTTCCATCCTTTCAAAGGTTGGCGTTAATTTGATCTCAAGATAATTGCGGGAAAAGCTGAGACTGTTGCCGCGAAGTGACCACAATCCACTCTGAGGGTTCAGCCTGTGAGTCAACAACCACAGGTAGCTGTGTCAAAATCCAACAGCAGTGTTATGATGCTGATTAGTTTGACTATGTTAAACAGTGGAAAGTATGTGTGAAAGAGTTGTCAGAGGAGAGGATTTTAAGTCCAGTGCTGTGCTCACTTTGAGCCATGATCATTTTCTTTGGTTATGTTTCACTCTCCTCTCCTTGTTCATTATGACAATATTGTTTGGCGTCTCAGGAATTATCATTTTATTTCTGCCTCTCCAGCTCCTGGTTTCCCCCTCTTTCTTTTTAAACATTTCCTGTAAGATCAGGAAAGCCCCTTCAGACAAACAGCCGCAGTTTGTCCATCCAGTCCTCCCTGCCTCTCGCCTCGCTCTATCTGCTTTGTCCAACATGCAATGTAAACACACTGGGTGGACTACAGCCGGTGTGGAGGCCGAGCAGTGTGTACGTGTTGAGTAAGTGTGGACATATTTATGCAAGTGCATGCTGGAACCCTTTATAAAATTAGAAATGACAAGATATTGGCTGAAATATGTGTGGAACAGAGTTCTTTGAGCCATTAGAGACCAAACGGTTGAGACACTGCTGAACATTTAAAGACTCTGCAGCTTGTGGGGGTATTGAATGGCTCATTAAGTGTGTGTGTGTGTGTGCATGTGTGTGTGTGTGTGTGTGTGTGTGTGTGTGTGTGTGTGTGTGTGTGTGTGTGTGTGTGTGTGTGTGTGTGTGTGTGTGTGCGTGTGTCTGCGTGCGTGTGCGTGCGTGTATGTGCATGTACGTGCACAGATCCAGCTGTGGCAAGCTTATATAGTGCTGCACAGGAAATCAAAAGTTGGCAGGAGATATCCAAAATCAAAGAGCACGTTAAATCAAAGTTGTGCTACTGACCACTAGCGTGTATTTTTAGCTCAATGTGCTGGATTTAATTTATGTATGTGAATCTGCATGCCGGCGCTATGTAGCCCCCAAAAACCTTGTGTTTGCAGAAGGAAATTCCTTGACAGGTTTCTGGAACACCCGTTTGGGTAGTCCTTCTCCATTTCCCACTTTCTTCCCTCTCCTTTTCTTCATCTCCCTCCTTCTGTCTGCAATGTTTTAGTGTTATTTTACACTCACGCCCTTCCTATGGCCCAGAGCAACACTCTCCCTCCCTATAATTGTTATTATATGACTGCCATTCTGCAATCAACTTTTTTTGGACTAGATTAAGTGAAAAATGATCCCCTGATTCTGAGATTTTAGAAATTTTATGATGGCATCGGTGAAAGTAATAATGTTCATTATTTGTAATAGGTACATTTTTGTTATTTTGATCATGCATAGTGAAAAGTCACAAAAATCTATATTTGATGCAACCACTGCTTCTAAAATGGCACACAAATTACTGGCAAACTTGGTAAAAAGATATTTTCATGATGAATTGTTGAAAACATTTGAAATACTGTATTTTACCCTAAGTCTAGTTTAGTTAGTTAAAAAACAGAAAGGCAGCAAAGATCCCAAAAAGCTTGCAGATGTGTGACGTTCAAAGCCGGTACGGTTTTAAACAAAACGATTATCTCAACCTGTTTGGGGTGTAAGTTATGTTGATATGTTTTCTTACTTTCTTTCATGTTTTTTATATGCCATTTCAAAAAAATTCAATTTACAGGTGCATTTCATCATGTGATCAGCCTGTGGTTATGCTGAGCTGTTATGGAAGCCCAGGTTGCTTTAGTAGTGTCCTTCAGCTCATCTCCATGGTTGGTTCTAGAGTCTCTCATCTTCATCTCGATAATTAACCTAAATCCCATAGATTTAATGCGAATTCTCAATTGTATTTGGGTCAGATGGGTTTGCTGACTATTCAAGCACAGTGATACCATGGTCATTGAACATTTGGGAAGGCTGTGCCTCCATGGGAAAAGTAGTTGTTTTGCAATCAGTGAGATGTGAGTTAAATTCCTGCTTCCCCTGCCACATGTTGAGGCATTTACCCTATCAGACAGTGCATTTATATGCAGCAAAAGAAAGCTGAATTATCGCCTCAGTCTGACTGAAATTGGACTTTGAAATGCATGTATACACCTTAGCCTGAACCAAACCAGAGTTAGAGTAATTGGACTAACCCACCCAGATAATGCGATTGTAAAACCAAATTTCTCTGCATCCCACCTCCAACCCCAGCTTTAGCCGGGCTTTTAGCAGGTAGTGACAAGACTGCGGAAGTGGGAGTAACAACACTGGTACACAACAACTCAGCAGCAACAACCAGTATAACACAGCCACACAGTACAGTACTTACAAAATGTATCGTGCTGCAACGTTGTTGTTGTCCATCTCTTCGCTCATTTTGCATATCCTCCTTTTACTCCATCAGCATTACTGCTGCCAGCATTTGTTTACTATCTGTGTGACGCTCTTGGCCAACTGGAAAAATCAAATGTGAAAGGGTGCATGTTGCCACCTAGCGTCTCGGTGACGAAGCACTTCTTTCAATAGTTAGATTTTCAGAGTGAAATGTAAACTGGGATAAAGGCTCCCATTCTGGTTAGGCTATTAGTTAGATTTTTGCCAAAAGCTTGATATAGATGTGTATGTAAACTTACTGAGTGTATGAATGTGTAGAAATCCAAGAGAGCAGCTGGCTAAGTTTGACTCTATTGTAAAGTGTTTTGAGTTTTTGGTATGATTAAACAGATTTAGTCCATTTTCATTCTAAACCAAGTATTGGCTTTGGCAGTATGGGCAGATGCAAAATTATTCTGGAAATAGAATCTGCATCTCAATAAAGCTTGTCAGCAGAAGGAAGTGTGAAGTGCTCTAATATTTTCTTGTAGAAATCCTTGCGCTGCCTTTGGGCTCAGTAAAACACAGTGGAGCATCACCAGCAGATGACTTGGCACACCAAATCATCACTACCTGCCGAAACTTCACAATGGACCTCAAAAAACTTGGATTCAGACTCTTATTGATACAACTAGATCCTTTCTGTTTTGTTTAAGCTTATTTGACTCAAACACTGCCAAAATTCAATTCAATTAAATTCAGTTTATTTATATAGCGCCAATTCACAACAGATGTCATCTCAAGGCACTTAACAAGTCATTTCAATACATTTATACAAACATTCCAATCAGTTAAAAAGTTTCCTATTTAAGGAATCCCAGCAGATTGCGTCAGTCATTGGCGTGCGGTTGGGCAGACTTTCCAACCACAGCAATCCTTCAGCAATCCCTCATACTGAGCAAGCACGTAGCGTCGGTGGAGAGGAAAAACTCCCCTTTAACAGGAAGAAACCTCCAGCAGAACCAGGCTCAGTAGGAGCGGCCATCTGCCATGACCGTCTGGGGGTTTGAGAAGACAGAGCAGAGACACAGAAGGAACAGAAGATCTGATATAAGAGAACTTTCTATGTTACAGAAAGTAAAAAGTTGATAACAGGACACAGTGGATGTTCAGTTACTGGGAGCATCATCCCAGTCGATGCCCCCCGTCCAACAGGGGATTGCAGCCAAGCAGGATACCAGACCAGGTATATCTTGTATGGAGAGAAAATACTGAGAGAAAACCAAGTTAACAGTCGAAATAACAGAATGTACTGTAATACAACTGGAGAGTCGTAGGAGAAAAGGAAGTAGCAGAATGAAGAAAATTGGTAAGTCTGTCCCACAGCAGTCTAAGCCTATAGCAGCATAACTACAGAACTAGCTCAGGATGACCTAAGCCACTCTAACTATAAGCTTTATCAAAAAGGAAAGTTTTAAGCCTGGCCTTAAAAGTAAACAGAGTGTCTGCCTCACGGACTTAAACTGGGAGCTGGTTCCACAGGAGAGGGGCCTGATAACTAAAAGATCTGCCTCCCATTCTACTTTTAGAAATCCTAGGAACTACAAGTAAACCTGCAGTCTGAGAGCAAAGTGCTCTGTTAGACACATATGGAACAATTAGATCTCTGATGTATGATGGAGCTTGATTATTAAGGGCTTTGTATGTAAGAAGGAGGATCTTAAATTATATTGTGGATTTAACAGGGAGCCAATGAAGGGAAGCTAAAACAGGAGAAATGTGATCTCTCTCTTTAATATTCATCAGAACTCTTGCTGCCGCATTTTGGATCAACTGAAGGCTTTTAATGGCATTTTGTGGACTTCCTGATAGTACAGAATTACAGTAGTCCAGCCTTGAGGTAACAAATGCATGGACTGGTTTCTCAGCATCACTCCCGGACAGGATGTTTCTAATTTTAGCAATATTCTGGAGGTGAAAGAAAGAAATCCTAGAAACCTGTTTAATATGGGATTTAAATGTCAACTCTTGGTCAAAAATAACGCCGAGGTTCTTTACGTTATTACTGGGGGCCAATTTAATGCCATCCAGATGAAGTGATTGACTAATCAGTTTCTGTTTAAGAACTTCTGGTCCAAAGACAGCAACTTCTGTCTTGTCAGAATTTAAAAGCAAAAAGTTTAGGGTCATCCATGTTTTTATGTCTTCCAGACATGCCTGTAATCTACCTAACTGACTGGGTTCATCAGGATTTATGGATAAATATAGTTGTGTATCATCGATATAGCTGTGGAAATTTATCCCATGCTGTCTAATGATTCTACCAATTAGGAGCATATATATGGTGAAAAGAATTGGTCCAAGCACAGAACCCTGTGGAACTCCACAAGTAACCCTTGAGAGTGAAGAAGATTGATCATTTAGATGAACAAACTGGAATCTATCAGACAAATATGATTTAAACCAGCCTAGTGCTGTTCCTTTGATCCCTGCAACATGTTCAAGCCTTTCTAAGGGAATATTATGATCGACTGTGTCAAAAGCAGCACTGAGATCTAACAAATCCAGAACAGACACCAGTCCATTATCTGAGGCCATGAGAATATCATTAGTAACCTTCACCAGTGCTGTTTCGGTGCTATGATGAGCTCTAAAACCTGACTGAAGCTCTTCAAACAGCTCGTTACTGTTTAGATGCTCACAGACTTGATTATCAACAATTTTCTCAAGGACTTTGGATAAGAAAGGAAGGTTAGATATAGGTCTGTAATTCACTAAGTCATCTTGATCGAGGGAAGGTTTCTTGAGTAAAGGTTTAATTACAGCTATTTTAAATTCCTGTGGTACGTATCCGTTTACCAAGGATAGATTCATCATATCCAAAATGGGGCCAGGAACCAAATGGAACACTTCTTTAAATAATTTGGTTGGGATTGGGTCCAACATACCAGTTGAAGGTTTAGATGAGGCTAATATTTTTGATAATTCTGAAAGCTCGACTGAATCAAAACAGCCTAAGCACAACTGAGGTTCTACAGTTCATACAAAAGCATGATCAATTTTCCTTCACATTCAGTTACTGACTAGAAGTTCTCCAAACATGACATAACATTCTGTCCAGATGGTGTTTGTTCAGAGTTTATACTTTAAAATGCATTGACCTTGTTCAGATATTAATAAACTTTTAAAGCTACATTTTGTGCAGAGAACTCAAAAACTTGTGTTCTCATGACTATTCCTTAATGAACAGGGTTGATTCACCTTTTTTAGTTAAATTCCTACATTCCATTTTCAAATCTTAAAGAAGAGCAAAAAACTGTGTTCCTTTTCATTCTGTCACAAATTCTTGTGGGCATCAGTTCTATTTTATTATAAGTCTTACTGTATCTGCAGCATGAACTACGCACTGCAGAGCAGCATATACACCAGCAGAGAAACTGTGAAATTTTGCTATTTCTTCATACCACTTTTTTCTCTTTGTGAACATTTTATTTGAAGTTTTATGCTTTCAAGTTTTTGTACAATTTTAAAAATGTAAATTGCTTGGCCATGCAAATGTGCAAATGCTTAATACTCTTGCTTTGATTTAAATTTGAAAAAAAAAGAAGTTTTTCTTTTGGCAATGATTTATTTCAAAATCATTTCTTCTGTGGTTGCATGATAATTATCCTGTTTGTTCACTTTTCCTTGTACTTCGTGTCGTCCTTTTCCACACAATCACTGCCACTGATATTTTAAAAGCAGACTGGAAGGCTCTCACATTTTTTGAGTGTAAATGATGTAAGGTGGCCTTCCACAGAACTCAGAGCAAGGAGACAGGAAGCACAGCTCAAAGATCACAGGAAACAGGAAGCAACCAAGGATGAGCTTTACAAGTCACTTACGGTTTCATTGTGAGGCTTGGGAAGTTGTCAGAAGGTGAGGTGCAAATGCAGATTGGAATAAAAATGTTTACGCTGATTTAAATTGAAGGCAAATAAAGCTGAGGAGCATTGTGTTGACAATGTGCAGAAGGAGAGTGGAAGGAGTTGAGCTGGAGTGCTAGTTTTTTGCTGAAAGGATAAAGTCAGGCCTCAGATCTGAAATTAAAATGAAGCATTGCTCTTACACCATTCCCGCCTCACTACACCATGAAAAGAGGGATCTGGTGTGCCGAATAAGAATAACACCACCTGTGTACACACTTTGCCCTCATTTCCCGCTGTTTTATGTGTTTGGGTTTCTTATAAAAGTATTTTTATGTAAACATGTGAAGTTTATATATTACAACATCTGAGGAAGTATGTACAGCACACTGTCGTCATGTCACTCTACTTTTGTGGCATCACCTTCATATGCTCTATATGTTAGGACAGCTGTGTTTTATGTGATCTCTGATTATTTTTGTAAATGTTACTCCAGCTGAGGCTTAGCATTGGAATAACCCATTCAAAACCTCTACTGGAAAAAAATGCTTAATTACTCTAACTGACCTGCAAATAAAAGGCAGATAAACTTCTTGTGTTATTTTCAATTCAATTCAGTTTATTCATATAGCGCCAATTCACAACAGATGTCATCTCAAGGCACTTAACAAGAAGTTATTTCAATACAATTATACAAACATTCCAATCAGTTAAAAAGTTTCCTATTTAAGGAATCCCAGCAGATTGCGTCAGTCATTGGCGTGAGGTTGGGCAGATATCCACCACAGCAATCCTTCAGCAATCCCTCATACTGAGCAAGCATGTAGCGACAGTGGAGAGGAAAAACTCCCCTTTAACAGGAAGAAACCTCCAACAGAACCAGGCTCAGTAGGAGCGGCCATCTGCCACGACCGTCTGGGGGTTTGAGAAGACAGAGCAGAACACAGAAGGAACAGAAGATCTGGTATAAGAGTAATTTCTATGTTACAGAAAGTAAAAAGTTGATAACAGGACACAGTGGATGTTCAGTTACTGAGAGGATCATCCCACTCGATGCCCCCCATCCAACAGGGCATTGCAGCCAAGCAGGATACCAGACCAGGTATATCTTCTATGGGGAGAAAAACACTGAGAGAAAACAAAGTTAACAGTCAAAATAACAGAATGTACTGTAATACAACTGGAGAGTAGTAGGAGAAAAGGAAGTAGCAGAGTGAAGAAAATTGGTAAGTCTGTCCTCCAGCAGTCTAAGCCTATAGCAGCATAACTACAGAGATAGCTCAGGATGGCCTAAGCCACTCGAACTATAAGCTTTATCAAAAAGGAAAGTTTTAAGCCTGGCCTTAAAAGTAAACAGAGTGTCTGCCTCACGGACTAAAGCTGGGAGCTGGTTCCACAGGAGAGGAGCCTGATAACTAAAAGATCTGCCTCCCATTCTACTTTTAGAGATCCTAGGAACTACAAGTAAACCTGCAGTCTGAGAGCGAAGTGCTCTTTTAGGAACATATGGAACAATTAGATCTCTGATGTATGATGGAGCTTGATTATTAAGGGCTTTGTATGTAAGAAGAAGGATCTTAAATTCTATTCTGGATTTAACAGGGAGCCAATGAAGGGAAGCTAAAACAGGAGAAATGTGATCTCTCTTTTTAATATTCATCAGAACTCTTGCTGCCGCATTTTGGATCAACTGAAGGCTTTTAATGGCATTTTGTGGACTTCCTGATAGTAAAGAATTACAGTAGTCCAGCCTTGAGGTAACAAATGCATGGACTAGTTTCTCAGCATCACTCCTGGAGAGGATGTTTCTAATTTTAGCAATATTCCGGAGGTGAAAGAAAGAAATCCTAGAAACCTGTTTAATATGGGATTTAAATGTCAAGTCTTGGTCAAAAATAACGCAGAGGTTCTTTACGTTATTACTGGGGGCCAATTTAATGCCATCCAGATGAAGTGATTGACTAATCAGTTTCTGTTTTAGAACTTCTGGTCCAAAGACAGCAACTTCTGTCTTGTCAGAATTTAAAAGCAAAAATTTTAGGGTCATCCATGCTTTTATGTCTTCCAGACATGCCTGTAATCTACCTAACTGACTGGGTTCATCAGGATTTATGGATAAATATAGTTGTGTATCATCGGCATAGCT
This sequence comes from Valencia hispanica, assembly GCA_963556495.2. Lineage (NCBI taxonomy): Eukaryota > Metazoa > Chordata > Actinopteri > Cyprinodontiformes > Valenciidae > Valencia > Valencia hispanica. The sequence goes on from OY747709.1 coordinate 33,484,853, forward strand.
GTGGAAATTTATCCCATGCTGTCTAATGATTCTACCAATTGGAAGCATATATATGGTGAAAAGAATTGGTCCAAGGACAGAACCCTGTGGAACTCCACAAGTAACCCTTGAGAGTGAAGATGATTTATCATTTAGATGAACAAACTGGAATCTATCAGACAAATATGATTTAAACCAGCCTAGTGCTGTTCCTTTGATCCCTGCAACATGTTCAAGCCTTTCTAAGAGAATATTATGATCGACTGTGTCAAAAGCAGCACTGAGATCTAACAAAACCAGAACAGACACCAGTCCATTATCTGAGGCCATGAGAATATCATCAGTAACCTTCACCAGTGCTGTTTCAGTGCTATGATGAGCTCTAAAACCTGACTGAAACTCTTCAAACAGCTCGTTACTGTTTAGATGTTCACAGACTTGATTAGCAACTATTTTCTCAAGGACATTGGATAAGAAAGGAAGGTTAGATATAGGTCTGTAATTCACTAAGTCATCTTGATCAAGTGAAGGTTTCTTGAGTAAAGGTTTAATTACAGCTATTTTAAAATCCTGTGGTACGTATCCGTTTACCAAGGATAGATTCATCATATCCAAAATGGGGCCAGGAACCAAATGGAACACTTCTTTAAATAATTTGGTTGGGATTGGGTCCAACATACAAGTTGAAGGTTTAGATGAGGCTAATATTTTTGATAATTCTGAAAGCTCGACTGAATCAAAACAGCCTAAGCACAACTGAGGTTCTACAGTTCTTTCCGATACTGACTCATTTACTGAGGAAGAAGTAATCATGTTTGGGAGGGTGCCAATGATTTTATTTTTAATAGAATTAATTTTATTTACGAAGAATCCCATAAAATCATCACTGCTAAGAGCAAGGGGAATAGTTGGCTAAACAGAGCTATGACTCTGTGTAAGTTTGGCAACTGTACTAAAAAGAAACCTAGGATTGTTTTTATTCGCCTCTATTAATGATGAAAAATATGCTGTTCTAGCTTGTCGAAGGGTCTTTTTATACAGCAGTAGACTGTTATTCCAGGTTAAATAGGAATCCTCTAGATGTGTAGAGCGCCATTTTCTCTCCAACTTCCTAGTATTCTGCTTTAAAGTACGCAACTCTGCGTTAAGGAGTCAGCCTCCTATGGCTAGCCACTTTCTTTTTTAATGGGGCTACACTATCTAATGCCAAACGCAATGAGGACGTAACGCTGTGAACCAGACCATCAATTTCTGAAGGGTTAGAGATAGAATTGCTGCAATCCACTGTGTTACTCTGAGACACTGAGGAAAGTAAGAATGGAACAGATTCTTTAAGAATTGTTACAGCATTGTCTGATAAAGTTCTACTATAATGAAATTTTCTTTCAGATTTAAGATGGTCAGTTAAAGTAAATTCAAAAGTTATCAAGAAGTGGTCAGACAGGACCGGGTTATGTGGGTGGACTGTTATTTCCTCACACTCAATACCGTATGTGAGTACAAGGTCCAAAGTGTGTTTACCTGAGTGGGTCGATCCCTGTACTTTTTGAGTAAAGCCAATTGAGTCTAAAATAGCATTAAAGGCTGCATTTAGGCTATCACTTTCAGTATCCACATAAATATTGAAGTCCCCCACTATAATAACCCTATCAGTATTTAATACTAAATCAGATAAAAAATGTGAGATCTGATCCAAGAATTGAGAGTAAGGGCCTGGTGGACGATACAAAACCACAAACAAAAATGGTCTTAATGTTTTGCAACTTGGATGAGGAAAATTAAGGGTTAGATGTTCAAAAGAACTGTAGCTATCAATTGGTCTGGGACTAATTAGTAAATCAGAACGGAAAATGGTTGCAACTCCTCCTCCTCGCCCAGTATTTCTAGGAATGTGAAAATTTAAATGACTGGAAGGAGTTGACTCATTTATACTGACATAATCCTTCTGCTGCAACCAGGTTTCTATGAGACAAAGCAAATCAATGTGATTATCACCAATCAAGTCATTTACTAACAAAGTCTTTGAGGAGAGAGATCTTATGTTCAATAAACCACATTTAATAGATTTTTTTTTCTGTTCAGTCAAAGTCGTATTTATCTTTATGAGATTTCCATAATTTGCTTTTGTTGGCTTAGCTTTTAATCCATTGAATTTTGGCCATGGGCAAGACACTGTTTCTATAGGGTAATGGGTAGGCAACAGTACAGAAGCAGCAGAGAGGAGGGTTAAACTACGACTCTGCTTCCTGATCTGGACCCTGGGTTGTCAGTGTTTTGGAGGATTAATAAATTCGGCCATATTCCTAGAAAGAAGAGCTGCTCCATCCAAAGTGGGATGGATGCCGTCTCTCCGGATCAGACCAGGTTTTCCCCAAAAAGTTCTCCAGTTATCAATGTAGCCCACATCGTTTGCAGGACACCACCTAGACAACCATTGATGGAATGACAGCATGCGGCTAAACATGTCGTCACTGGTCCGATCAGGCAGGGGACCAGAAAAGATTACCGAGTCTGACATTGTTTTAGCAAACTTACACACCGAAGCAAAACTAATTCTGATACCCTTGCCTCCAAAGCTAAAAAAATATTACATTTATTACAGTTACCATTATCACTAAAGGAGGCAGGGAAGTAACTAAACATCTGACAGAGAGAGCAAGAGAGAAGAGAAGAGTTAGAGACAGGAGAGAGAAGAGTAGCCATAGCCGCAATGAAGCTAAGCTAACTGAGCTAGCGAGACCTTCCACCCAAAGAAAAACTGTGTGAAACACGAGGAGTTCCCAAAACGTATAGTACACCACCACAAAATGTGTGTTTTACTGTGATTGTGTGTTAAAATAACTTAGAAAAGCCTCAGCACAGAGAAAATAAGATCAATTCAAGAGCGTTTGAACACCAAAACAGCTCCACGGAGCACAGCAGTGACAACAGGAAATGACGCAATACGGCTTACCCCGTTATTTGTGCCCACTGGTTTCGAAGATCCTCATGAGTCATCATTTTTTGATATGTCAATTCATCTTGTTTATTATGCTAGAACCTAATTACAGCCCATCAGTGTTTTTACTAACCTAAAAACAAACTTTCTGAATTAATTGCAGTGAGGTTCTGTTGGACCATAGATGATCAGAAATTTCTATTGGAACAAATGTTGAAACCACTTGTCATGATGAGATTATTTTTCCCTTGTTCTGGTCATTTGTTTCGGTTGATTGTTTCCAGCTGCCCTGTATTGTCCTGATTGGTTCCCTGTGTATATACACCCACTTGTTCCCCATGTTAGGGCCCGGTTCATCGTCGTGTGTTGTCAGTGCTCGTCGTGTCGTCAGTGCTTAGCTACGCTCGTCCTGTCCCCTGATGGTAGAGTCTGTAAGTTGAAGTGACAATACATTTCCTAAGTGTTCCTTGTGGAGTTACTATTAAAGTCTCTGAATCTCAGCCTGTCTGCGCCTGAATCCGTCAACACAAATCATGACACCACTGTGTAAATGCTTGGTTTAGGGTTAATATTTGCGCTCAACAAAGACTATTTAGTAAAATTCAGTTGATCATTGCATGCCATTTTATAAAAAGTTTACTTAGCAATTCCTTCACCTTTGCATGCATGTGGTGACAGTGGAGAGGAACCGATCCTTTCTATCATGAAGAAACCACGAGCAGAACCAGGTTCAGAGGGAGCAGCCCACTACCATAATTAGCTGGGGATTGGGATGACCACAGAAATAACCACAGATTCAATGGTAGTAAAAACTTTGTGAATGGCTGTCTCCAGGGAAGCAATTCTGCTAAACACTGAGCAAGCAGTACTTTCCATTGACAATATAAATAAAAGAGACTGAGCAAAGATAATGGCGGAAGTGGCTGTGCCAGCGTCTTCATTCAATACATAGACAAAACAGACCCTTTGAGCCTGGAATATTTTCTATAGGAAATGGAAGTCAAGACCATAGACATGGTACCAAATGTTTACTGGACTTTCCCTCCCATCCTTTTGACACCTTCATCAGATGTTTAAGTGCATTAGTCTCAAATAGTTAATAGCTTAAATGTTTTGTTTATCTTGTAATTTAACTATTAGTTTAACTTCTGGTCTTTAACGCAGAGAAAATTAGAGAACCCCTTTGGTTGCTTCTTCATAATGCTAAGGACAGTTATTTTCTACTTTAGAGCCATGACAAATGTTTCATACTGGATTTTAGATTGTTTTTCAAGTGCGAAAATACAAATTAAGCTGTTGTTCTTTCTGAGTTAGGGTTGACTTTATTTTCTCAAAATAACTGTAAATAGCCTCTGTATTAGATGTAACAAGCCTTAATTGAATGATTAGAGAAGATAAAATGTACCCTGCTTTCCTATCATGACATAAACCTTAAAATAATTTTGGAACATTTTAGAGCACATTTACAAGGTAAGACACAGTTCAAATGAGATTTTAATTGCTTAGTACATAACCTAGTGTTCTGTTAACTCAAAGGCTGTCATGGTCTTAATGATGCTGTCATTCAAGCAGACATAAACATTGTGTAACATGGGTCAAACAGAGTAATTTACACAAGCTGACTAAACTTTTTAGAACCCAGAAATAGTCCAAAACAGTCACAGTTTTTTTCTTTGGGTTTCACCATGTCTTCCTGACTTGACTCTGTGTTGTAATGAGTGTTTGTGAGACTGACAACTCAATAACTGAAAGAGAGCAACTGAAATGCTGTTGAGAAGTGGATGGGCTCCAGCACTGGGTTAAATGGGGAAGCAGGTGAATGGTTGCCTGCCAGCAGAGAGTGCCAGGTGCAGAATATAGGGCAAAATGTGTCCTTCCTTAGCCCCTCTGTAGAAGAAACCAGCCCATGTTTTATATCCACTGTACTAGTACCCTCCACTGCAGCGGGACTGCTTTTCCACCCCAAGAAATCCAGCTGTTTCAAGGATCTTGCCCTCAATTGCTCCCTGCCTCTATCACAGTAGAAAACAACCATGTTCCAAACAGAAGAAGGCGACTGTGTCAATTAAATGGTATGAACTGCATGCCACAAATCACACACACATGTTCTGCACTCTCAGCTACCTCATCTCTCTCTCTCTCTCTCTCTCTACCCCCCCCTCCCACGCCCTCTGTGTCTATATGTTGGCTGGAGCCATGCAGCTTTATGGCTTGTGTGTGCCGTGACAGTGTGAAAGGCACAGGAAGGAAAGGCCACACTTCCTCCGATGCTCCCACTGCTGTGGACCAGAGGAGATAAGAACACACACATACACACATGGATGCACACCCGGGCATGAACAAACAATCATAACACATATCCATGCTGCCTGCATTAACACCCCCTCCCTTCTCTTTGCCTCCCTTGCAGATCAGCTTCCATGCGGTTTGGCCTTAACTCCCTGCACAGCCCCGCCTCCACCTTCATCCCACATTTTTTGGTTCTGTTCATCCCGAAAATTATTTGCACTCCAGAGAATGACTCAAAGTGTTCCAAAGGCCTTTTATGGCTGTTAGTGAAGGTAAATAATCACTACATTAATACTGATTAATACTGCAATTGTCCCAAAAACTGATGGAGGTTCCTGGAAAGTGGATATGGTGTGATTGTCAGGGTTGAGATTGATGCCGGGAGTGCATCTTGCTGTTTACTGCTGTGTGTGTCCGCTGACGTAAGCCCCTCTATCTGATGATGCCCTTCTAATCCCCACAGTGATGTGTCATGAATATGGAGTTTAAGACTCAAATCCCCAGGGGATACATTGGCTATAGATAGCTTGTGCCTTCCTCACACCCATGCACACTGCACCTGACCAGTTTGCATTGGAGAAGCAAAACACGGAAAAGGCACTAAAAGGTGATTGGGAAAAAAAGCAACACAGTTAAAATGAATAACTAAGGAGAGAAAAACATAAAGGGAAGTGCTCCAGGAGCTGATGATTGGCTGATAACTTTTAATGTTATCTGATGAGCATTGAAATTTGAATTATCAGTTTTAAATCCCATCGCTGCAAATTATCCTGCATTTCATTTTTATGTAATAAAACCCTCTTAAGATTATACTTTTATTAAATGGGAGTCAGAGTTTAGAATTGTTATCATCAGTAAATCTCTCACTTATAAAGGAATGTCTTGTTAGTGCAGAACTCCTTCTGCTCTGGATTTGAACTTCATAGAACAACACTGTAGGATGATGTTGGAAACCTACAATGGCCCAAAAGGTTCAACAAAATGCCATAAAACAACAACAACGGCCACAGCGCAACAACAAAAGTCACCATGGAAGTTATGCTATTATGGAAGTTTTGATAAACTCACTAGCATAACTTCAGTTTTAGCATAAGTTCCATTGTGGCTTTTGTTGTTGCATTGTCACTTTCACATTTTGTCGACGCTTCAGGGCCACCGTACACATACATAGACTATGTGATAGCAGTCAGCACTTGGCACTGTTGTCTACAGACAGCCCATTTTTAACAGAATCTCTTTGAATCAACCTTTAGTATGAATTGGCACTATTATGTTTGCTTATTCCTTTGTTGACTTTGAAATTTTTTTTTTTTTTTTTTAATTATGTGGTGTTATGTTGCAGGGAGGAGAGAATTGTAATGGTATTAGGGAAATACAGAAGTCTTTCTTCTCTGAAATCATTAATGGAAACATTAATAATGAAACACTAAATTCCACCAGGGCCTGCAATAAATTTGCCAACTCTTTCACTGAAAAGATTCTAACAATTAGACGGTCGGTCTGTACTGCAGCACAGAACCGACTACCAATGGTATACCCAACTAACACCAATGTAGAACAAAATGTCAGAATTCCATGAATTAAACCAAAAAAACCTAGAAGAAATCATTAACCAGTTAAGCTGCTCCTCCTGCTGTCTTGATATCCTACCCACAGCTTTCCTTAAGAAAGTTTTACCTGTCATTGGGTCTGATCTGATTGAAACACATTATGATGTCACCATGTGACTTTGAACCCATCCAAACCCTAAGTAAATGCATCGAGCAAATCAATGGATGGATGTGCCATAACTTTCTCAAACTGAACAAAAACAAAACAGAAGTAATTACTTATGGACCTAAAAAGGAACAATCAATAGTCAGCACACAGCTTCAGTAAATATAGCTAGAAATTACTGATCAGGCCAAAATTTAGGTGTAGTAATGGACTCAGACCTGAACCTCCAGGGTCACATAAAGGCAATAACAAGGTCAGCCTTCTATCACCTGAAGAACATTTCTAGGATTAAAGGACTGATGTTGCAAAAGGACCTCAAAAAACGAATCCATGCGTTTATCTTTAGTCTGATTGATTACTACAACAGCGTTCTCACAGGTCTGCCTAAAAAGTCAATTAGACAGCTGCAGCTGATCCAGAACGCTACTGCTTGCGTACTCACTAGAACCAGGAAAGTAGAGCACATCACCCCAGTTTCAAAGTCCTTTCACTGGCTTCCTGTAGCTCAGAGAATAGACTTTAAAACACTTTTACTAGTTTATAAATCATTCAATGGCTTAGCACCAAAGTATGTTGAAGATCCACTGTTATTATACCAACCCACCAGAACACAGGTCTTCTAATTCCAATCCACTCAACATCCCTAGATTTAGAACCAAACAGGGAGAAGCAGCTTTCAGTGTCTTTGCTCCTCTAATCTGGAACAAACTTCCAGACAACTGCAAAGCTGCTGAAAAACTGAGTTCTTTTAAATAACAACTAAAAACGTATCTGTTTAGAGCTGCCTTTGAGTAATGCTTTGATGTATCATGTGTTTTGTGTATGTTGTTGCTTTATTGCTGTTTTTACATTATGTGCTTTGTGTTTTACTGCTATTTTCACTTTACCCCTTAATCATGTAAAGCACCTTGAATTACCTTGTTGTTGAAAGTGTGCTATACAAATAAAATTACCTTAACTTGCCTTACTGAAGCACCATCAGTATTTTTTCCACCTGCATCTCTACTTTTCAGTATTAGATATACTTTATTTATGACTAATGGCTTAGAGAGTATACCAACTTAGCTATCCTCCCATCATACTGGTTGATTTTGTTTATATGCCATAGAATATGCTGCCTTTGGTAAATAACACTACAACATCACAACCCTATGCATCTAACTTTCTTCCAAAACAAAGTCACAAGTCCAAGGGGATATTTAAACATGCTGAAAGATTCTGAAGCATTAAGGGCAATTTATGTTTCAAATCTGCTCAACTGCTATGGTAGTGATGTAAGTGCTACATTACTACCGTAGCACAGTACTGTTACAGTACTGACCCGATAATAATAGCAAATTTCATACTATGTTATGTAGATGCTCTGTCTGCATCAATAAAGATTCACTCACTTCAACATGCCAGCTCCCTTTAAGTGTCAGCAGTAGAGTCTATTTTCTTATTAATTTTATAAAAAAAATATTTGAACACTTTGGAAAACTCATAGATCACTGAACCTTCATCAGCTGACAGGTAAAAACAGCTGTAAAACCCTGTGAATTTCCCCCCTTCATCAAAATACACAGGCTCCATACAAAACAGAGTTGGAATAAAAGCAGCACATACAGTACATGTGTTGTTTTGTTCCTTACATGAACAGTTCCTTAAATGACAGGAACTGACATTCTACTAAATACACAATTTCTTCACTTTTAGACACGTTTAACAAGTTTTAGATTATCTGACATAAATGTGCCAAAATAGTCTTAGGACTTTGATTGCTGATAAAAAACTATTGTTAATGGAATGGGTGTTGCATTCAAGTTCAAAGTGTATGCATAAATTTTGAGGGTAGAGCAAACTATCAAGATAATATTGGTACAACATTGAAAATGGACACATGATGAAACAAGAGGAAGTAGCCAAAGAAAGAGTTGCACGTGATCAGTCTTTTGAAAATTTGAAAGACATAAATTTAGATTGTGGTTCACCAATATTTTTGAAAAAGTAGAGCTTACAACCAGCTGCACTGAAGTGTTTACAAAACCATTGCAAGAAATCCCAATGCAACACATTGAATCCCTTCCAGGACTAAATGTAAAAGTCCTCAAATGCTGTGATTACTTTTGCCAGGCACTGTAGTAAAGCCATTTTATCTTTATATCTGAAAGAATCTGAACACAATCTACTGAGTGGGTCTGGTGACATAGAATAGAATAGAATAGAATAGAATAGAATAGAATAGAATAGAATAGAATAGAATAGAATAGTCCTTGATTGTCCCACAAAGGGGAAATTCGGCTGTAATAGTAGGAAATTGACAGATAACAGAAGCATTCACGATCACACGAGAATGTTAGAAAAAGTATGAAAACAGAATTAAGAATTATATATGTACATAAAGGACACAATTACAAAAACCAAAGTATTGTGCAGTTATTAAAAATAAAGTGCTATATTCAGATTAGAATGTGCAACTGAGTAGGATATTTTAAATTTTAAAAATGTGTATGAGTAGTTGTGCAATAGAAACTAAAAAAGTAAACATATTATTTACAAGTAGTTAACAGAATACAAACTGAGAAAAACAGATGTGCAAATAGCAGCCACAGAAATGTTAATTAAAAAGTCAAATAGTGCAAGTTACAGCAGGGATGTAAACATTATTGATTTTGTTGGGAGCAGTTTTGGTTGTAAGGTCTAACAGCTGCAAGGAGGAAGGACTGCAAAAATGCTCCTTCATGCACCTAGGATGCAGCACTCTGTCACTGAAGGAGCTCTGCAGCTCAGCAACATCTTCATGCATGGGGTTGGAGACTCATCAGTGATGTAATTTTGGCCTGGGTCCTTCTGTCTCCCACCACCTGCACTGGATTCAGGGGGCATCCTAGAACAGAGCTGGCCTTCCTGATGATCTTATCCAACCTCTTCCTCTCAGCTGTAGCTAAACTGTTGCTCCAACATACTTTACCATAAAAGATGGCTGATGCCACCACAGAGTCAAAGGAGGTATTTAGGAGTGCTCCCTGGACTCCAGAAGACCTCAGCCTCCCCAGCAAGTAGAGTCTGCTCTGACCCTTCCTATAAAGAGCATCAGGGTTGTGGCTCCAGTCCAGTTTATTGCTTAGGTGAACACCCAGGTACTTGTAAGACTCCAGTATTTGAATATCCACTCCCAGGATGTTCACCGGTGTCAGTGTGGTGGGTCTGCGCCTGCGGAAGTCCACCACCAACTCCTTAGTTTTCCCCTCATTGATCAGCAGGTAGTTCTGCTGGCACCAGTCCACAAAGTCCTGAGTCCACTGTGTGTTCTCCGAGTCGTCCTCACCTGTGATGAGGCCGACAATGGCAGAGTCATAAGAGAACTTCTGAAGGTGGCAGCATGGGGAGTTGATGGAGAAGTCTGCATTGTAGAGGGTGTAGACCTGTGGGGCCCCCGCACTGCAGACCAGCCTGTCAGAGACACGGCTCTGTGTCCTCACATACTGTGATCGTCCTGTGAGGTAGTCCAGTATCCACTGCGACATGTGGTGGTCCACTCCTGAAAGCTCCAGCTTGTCCCTCATAAGTCCTGGCTGGATGGTGTTGAAAGCACTGGATAAATCAAAGAACATGATCCTCACAGTGCTTCCAGGCTTTTACAAGTATATCAGAGCTCGGTGGAGGCGGTAGATGATGGCGTTATTCACCCCGACGCCAGGCTGGTAGGCAAACTGCAGCTGCTTCAATAAATAACAATAATAATTTGTTACTTCATCAAACCTATGTTTATATGGCCTTAACACTCATCAGATCTGTTCTATAATAGCAAAGCGATGCACCTGAAAGAATTTGATCACCAGAGATTCAACACAATTCTAAATCCATAGAAGATTTTTAGCTAAAATATTAGAGCAAGACACCTCAGCAGTTAAGGGTTTAAGCCCAGAAAGAGAAGAGCTTGTTTTGGTTGTGTGAGTGGAATTCAGATCATTTAGGAAAGTTGTTTTTAACATTGTTGCTTATCAAGGTGTAATTAAACCAATACATACTTTAAATTTCATAAATAAGATAAAAAAGCTATAAACTACTCACTTGTTTATACATTTGTGTGCTTTATTCCATAGAACTTGTAATGTTGCCATATACCAAGAAGTCAGCACTGAGTGTAGTGACAAATGTACCAATACAACTGGGATTGGTGATGGCCACAGCAAGTCAAGATCCCAGTTTCAGTAAATGTGAAATTTCCTTTATTCTTAAAGCTATCAGAAAGCACTGAATGACACAATATCCTCATGTGACTGTGATTACTTTGCAGTTAATTTCATTATTTCTCAAGTAGTGATTCTTGTTTCATCAAATCAAACTTTATTTATAAAGTGCTTTTCATACAGGAGTTGCAACCCAGAGATTTAAAAGCCTGATCACAGGTACACCCCCCCCCTACCCACAACCCAACTCCCATGCACACAAACACTTAAGAACAACATTAAAAAGGACATAAAAAGGACATTGGGCCAAGTGCAGATGAGTCAGGTAAGGAAACGCCATCTGCGCCAGTGGCAGCAGATCAACCGCAGCAGCCGAGGCACACAGGGTGCCCAGAGGAGGAAAGGCTGAGACCCCCACCTCCACCCAAGCGCTACCTGGAGAGAACCCAGGCAGCCACAGCTGACCACCAATCCAGAGGCAGAGGGCTCCCAGAGGAAACACTGACAAGAAGATTAAAATAACAGATTAAAGTATAAAAATAATGGGATACATGTGATAAGACTAGGTAGTAAAACACTGAAAATAGAAGCAATAATCAGCTAAAAGCTAAGCTAAAAAGGTGAGTCTTGAGCTTGCTCTTAAAACCATGAATGTTCTCTGCGACCCTGAGGTCCTTCGGCAGCCTGTTACAAGGTGAGGACCATAATAACGGAAAGACGCCTCACCATGAGTGTGTATCCTGACTGTTCACGGTTATAACTCTGTAGTATGTATTGTTAAATAGGTTTAAATAAACTGGAAGGGCTTTTATATAAAAAAAACAATGATCTGGAAAAACTTTCAGTTCCAAAGAGAGAGGTTATTGTGGTTTAGAACACACCGATTTATATTGTATGTGACAAAAGACATAATGTAAATTTAATCACACTCCCAACTTACCCTGACTTATCCAGACACACATGCACAGCGCACACACTGATGTATCCCACCACACCCCGTAAGCCTGCCATCCCATATGGCTTGGGGATAATAAACTGAACAGCCAGCAACACGTCTCCTGCACTCCAGAGCCAGGCAAGCCAAAGGAATGCACATCCCTCCAGTTAACCCCTGCTCTTTATCTGCCTCTTTTTTCCCTTCTTCCTCTGCTTGTTTGTCAGTGTCTTTCTTTTCCTGCTTGATTGTGAGACACCCAGCAAAAGACCCCTCTGTTGAAGTGGGAAGGTATGTGTCTGAGTGTATGTTGGCACCCCAGCATGTGATTGTGTGCACTATATGTGCCAAAGAAACCAGTCCGACGGGTCTGCGAAGAGCTTGCCCTTGGGATGGAGGGAAAAGAAGGGAAGTGGGATGGAAAAAGAGAGGGAGTCTCAGGATGAAATAAAAAGAAAAATAAACAGTGTAGTTAGGGAGAAAAGGAAAAAGTGTTATTCGAGGAGGGAGAAGAGTTGCTCTCATGAAAGGATTCTCATTCTCATGCAGAATCTCCTGCTTTCGTTTCTTTTTCTAAAATGTTGCATGTTAAAACAGACCAAACACCTCTCCCTTGTCTTTTCCCTTCTCCGCACCTGCCCCCACCCACTATCTTCCTCTGCTAGGCCCCCCATCGTCTTCTTGGTGCAGCAGGACAGCCAGCGAGGCCTGCGGCATAAGTGCTAAGCTCAGGACTGGATTTAGAGCTAGGTTGCTCTCGGTTGAGCGGGATCCAGGTCCCCCGAGGGCTCAAGGGTGGAAGCGCAGGGTGGAGAGTGGGGGTTGAGGGATTCGGGGAGAGGGTGGTTTAGGGCAGAGAGGGAGGAGAGCAGAAGGCAGCAACAGCAGCATAGTTCTGGATCACCTTCAAAGAGCTCCAGTCCCAGCGGAGAGACTGGATTCCTCTGTGGAGAGAGGGAGAGAAAAGGGGGAGGTGTAGAGGGAGAGAAAGAGGCAAAGACATGGGAGACAAGAGGAAAGTGTGAAAAGAGAGCCGATTGGGTTGTAACTTCTTTCCCACTCTTTCACTGTCTTCCTCCCTCCCTCTTTTTCTCTTTCCAGCATGCATGCACTTGCCCTTCATACAGAGGGATACACTCAGATGATCTATCTGTGTGCCGGAGCAGGGAGACATGGGAAATCTGGCATGCACAAAGGCATCGTTGTGCCTGCCTGGAGCTTCTTTTTGGGGCCGTCATCTGTATATCTTTGGCTATGTTTGTGTGCATGAGTTTACCTTCACAGGTCTTACCATCTCTAAAAACGTTCTTCTGACATGGACATGCACATAAATTTGCAGATGTTCTGTAAAGATCCAAGGACATTGCAAAGCACCTTCAAGGTGAACTATTCCTGTTCATGGGGAGGAATATTTACAAGATCTGACCATAATGTGTGCATCCCAATTCACAATCTCTCAGATTTGTTCCAGTTGAGCTGTGCAAATTCACTTTTTGTAAATTTTAGGACCAGCAGCAGACTTTATAGTTAGTTCAGGAGTGTGTTTGTGTGTGCACATCATTGACAGACCTTCGAACTGAGTTTGGGTCAGCAGTTTGTTTAGCATCAATTAGAGCCTCTGTGTTCCTCAATGCAAGCGTGAAGGGAGAATTAACGTGCAGTGGCACATTCCCATCAGCACATTACGACACACAGCACATCAGCTGGAACACTACAATGTGTGTTTTTGTTTCTGCATTTTTCTTGTGTGTGTGTGCATGCCCATTTGTCCAAATGATCCAAATGAGAAAGTTCTTTAGTTTTAGAATTTTTTTTCCCCTTTATTGCAATCTCTATCCTCCTCCCCTTTATTTGGTCTCTCTTTCTTTTTCAAGGACCATGGCCTGACCACAGCCATTTCCCTCCGCCTCTGCTTCGCCTTGCAACACGCAGCGCATACTTTCCATAGAACATGCGTTTAATGGGAGAGAAAATATATAGATACTTGAGAAAGTCTCTTATAAAGAGAACTTGCTGTCCTCGCACACTAAGACTGAAAAACATGTGCAGAGGCTTTCATGCAGAGTTTTCTCTAAAAAAAAGTTGTTTCAACTTTGTATAGAATTCTAGAGTTAAGTTGGACCTAATTACATCAACAAAGACAGTAAAGATGTCCAAAATAAAGGTAAATAAGGTGATGCAATGTTGGTATACTTTTTTTCTTTTGTTGTCAGGCTGTTCAGTTGTCTGTTCAGTGGTGGGAAAAATGTTGTCGTACTTAACATGTTTCACCATGTTTGACTGTTGGCTTGTACCTGAACAGACGACCTGGATAAAGTCTTTCTTTGGCATCTTGACCCTGGAACCAAAATGGGATAATGCAGATAATTCTTCCGACTGGCCATAGTGAAGCAGATGTAGTAAAAGCAGGTTAAGCACAATGAGTGAAAAAATGGATTACAACAATAGTGCAGCACAGTACATTTCATAAGTACTGTGCTGTTGTATTGTCAGTACGTTTACATGCACATCTAAATCTAAATCTAAATCGAGCTTTTGGCAAAAATCGGACTAATAGCTTAACCAGAATGGGAGCCTTTAGAACTGTTTCCATCATGGGAGAAGAAGTGGAGGTGGTTGAGGAGTATAAATACCTCGGAGTTCACCTTGACAACAGACTGGACTGGAGGCGCAACAGTGAAACTGTATACAAGAAGGGACAGAGCAGACTGTACTTCTTGAGGAAGCTTAGGTCCTTCAAGGTTTGCAGCAAGATGCTGGAGATCTTATACAAGTCTGTTGTGGTGAGTATAATCTCTTCAGCTGTCATCTGTTGGGGTAGCAGCATCAGAGCCAGGGATTTAAATAGGCTCAACAACCTGATAAAGAAGGCTGGATCTGTTCTTGGGACAACTGTGGAAAATCTGGAGATGATAATGCAAAGAAGGATTCTTCATAAAATAAAAAAAATTATGGACAACCCTGAGCATCCTCTTCATGAGACAGTCATACAACAACAGAGCGTCTTCAGTCGGAGGCTTCTTCAGTTTCGCTGCAATACAGACCGCTACAGGAAATCCTTCCTGCCCACAGCCATCATCATCTACAACAACTCCTCAAAGAATTAACTATATGAGCTATACCAACACTTAATTTCCCTCTGGGATCAATAAAGTATTTTTGAATTTTGAATTGAATTTTAAATCCCAAATTATTTGTCACTCACAAGATCGAATTATCGAACGCAACCGTTGGCCTAGAGCGTCACATAGGTAAATAAATGCTGACAGCAGTAAAAGCAGGATATGAAAATGAGCGAGGAAATGGATGACAACAACGCTGCAGCACAACACATTTCGTAAGTATTGTGCTGTTGTGTTACATTCGTTGCTGCTGTTGTTGTGTACTGGTGTTGTTACTCCTGCTTCCACGGTCTCGTCACTTCCTGTGAAAAGCTCAGCTGAGGCGGGGTTGAAGTTAAATGAGGGAGAAATTCGATTTTATATTCGCATTATCTGGGTGCCTTAGCTCGATTACTCTAACTCTAGTTTGGTTCGACTTTAGTCGGATTAAGATGTATACATGCATTTCAAAATTCCGATTTAAGTCGGACCAAGGAAATAATTTGGTTTCTCTTGCTGCATGTAAACGCACTGTGTGTTACACTCATCGTTGCTGCCATGTTGTTGTCATATGGGTGTTGTTATTCCCGCTTCCTGTCTTGTAACTTTTAAGTTTTAAGCTGATTAAGCTGACTGGTGGCAGTGTTGGTTGGTACTCTGTGACCAGGTAAGCCGTATTGCGTCATTTCCTGCTGTGCTTCGTGGAGCTGTTGTTCAGACTCTCTTGAATTGATCTTATTTTCCCTGTGCTGAGCCCTTTCTAAGTTATTTTAACACACAAGGACACTAAAACACACGTTTTGTGGTGGTGTACTTTACGTTTTGGGAACTCCTTGTGTTTCACACAGCTTTTCTTGGGGTGGTAAGGTCTCGCTAGCTCAGTTAGCTTAGCTTCATTGCGGCTATGGCTACTCTTCATTCTCCTGTCTCTAACTCTTCTCTTCTCTCTTGCTCTCTCTGTCAGATGTTTAGTTACTTCCCTGAATCCTTTAGTGATAATGGTAACTGTAATAAATGTAATATTTTTGTAGCTTTGGAGGCGAGGGTATCAGAATTAGAAGCACGGCTCCGCGCTGTTGAAAAACCAGCAGATAGCCGAAGCCCATTAGCCAGCGCGGAGCCAACAAGTATAGAACCCCCTAGCTGTCCTCCGTTAGAGCCCGCGCAGCCGGGATCCCATGCCGGCTGGGTGACGGTACGTAGGAAGCATAGTTCTAGGACCCAGCCCACGGGCCACCACCAACTGGTCCGCGTTTTTAACAGATTTTCCCCGCTCAGCGACACACCCGCTGAGAAGCCGACCCTGGTAATTGGCAGCTCCATAATCAGAAAAGTTGCATTAGAGACACCATTGACCATAGTCAAATGCTTGCCAGGGGCCAGAACGGGCGACATCAAATCCGACCTGAAACTGCTGGCTAAAGATATACAGTAAGATTGTTATTCACGCTGGGGGTAATGACACCCAATCGAAGGTCACTAAAATATGTGTTGCTTCGGTGTGTAAGTTTACTAAAACAATCTCAGACTCTGTAATCTTTTCTGGTCCCCTGCCTGATCAGACCAGTGACGACATGTTTAGCCGCATGCTGTCATTCTATCAATGGTTGTCTGGGTGGTGTCCTGCAAACGATGTGGGCTACATTGATAACTGACGAACTTTTTGGGGAAAACTTGGTCTGATCCGGAAAGACGGCATCCATCCTACTTTGGATGGAGCAGCTCTTCTTTCTAGGAATATGGCCGAATTTATTAGTCCTCCAAAACACTGACAACCCAGGGTCCAGACCAGGAAGCAGAGTCGTAGTTTAACCCACCTCTCTGCTGCTTCTGTACTGTTACCCACCCATTACCCTATAGAAACAGTGTCTTGCCCATGGCCAAAATTAAATGGATTAAAAGCTAAGCCAACAAAAGCAAATTATGGAAATCTCATAAAGATAAATACGACTTTGACTGAACAGAAAAATAAATCTATTAAATGTGGTTTATTGAACATAAGATCTCTCTCCTCAAAGACTTTGTTAGTAAATGACTTGATTGGTGATAATCACATTGATTTGCTTTGTCTCATAGAAACCTGGTTGCAGCAGGAGGATTATGTCAGTATAAATGAGTCAACTCCTTCCAGTCATTTAAATTTTCACATTCCTATAAATACTGGGCGAGGAGGAGGAGTTGCAACCATTTTTCGTTCTGATTTACTAATTAGTCCCAGACCAATTGATAGCTACAGTTCTTTTGAACATCTAACCCTTAATTTTCCTCATCTAAGTTGCAAAACATTAAGACCATTTTTGTTTGTGGTTTTGTATCGTCCACCAGGCCCTTACTCTCAATTCTTGGATCAGATCTCACATTTTTTATCTGATTTAGTATTAAATACTGATAGGGTCATTATAGTGGGGGACTTCAATATTCATGTGGATACTGAAAGTGATAGCCTAAATGCAGCCTTTAGTGCTATTTTAGACTCAATTGGCTTTACTCAAAAAGTACAGGGATCGACCCACTCGGGCAAACACACTTTGGACCTTGTACTGACATACGGTATTGAGTGTGAGGAAATAACAGCCCACCCACATAACCCGGTCCTGTCTGACCACTTCTTAACAACTTTTGAATTTACTTTAACTGACCATCTTAAATCTGAAAGAAAATGTCATTATAGTAGAGCTTTATCAGACAATGCTGTAACAATTTTTAAAGAATCTGTTCCATTCTTACTTTCCTCAGTGTCTCAGAGTAACACAGTGGATGGCAGCAATTTTATCTCTAACCCTTCAGAAATTGATGGTCTGGTTAACAGCGTTACGTCATTGCGTTTGGCATTAGATAGTGTAGCACCCTTAAAAAAGAAAGTGGCTAACCATAGGAGGCTGACTCCTTGGTTTAACACAGAGTTACATACTTTAAAGCAGAATACTAGGAAGCTGAAGGGAAATTGGCGCTCTACACATCTAGAGGACTCCTATTTAACCTGGAATAACAGTCTACTGCTGTATAAAAAGACCCTTCGACAAGCTAGAACAGCATATTTTACATCATTAATAGAGGCGAATAAAAACAATCCTAGGTTTCTTTTTAGTAGAGTTGCCAAACTTACACAGAGTCATAGCTCTGTTGAGCCAAATATTCCCCCAGCTCTTAGCAGTGATGATTTTATGGGATTCTTCATAAATAAAATTAATTCTATTAAAAATAAAATCATTGGCACCCTCCCAAACATGATTACTTCTTCCTCAGTAAATGAGGCAGCATTGGAAAGGACTGTAGAACCTCATTTGTGCTTAGGCTGTTTTGATTCAGTCGAGCTTTCGGAATTATCAAAAATATTAGCCTCATCTAAACCTTCAACTTGTATGTTGGACCCAATCCCAACCAAATTATTTAAAGAAGTGTTACATTTGGTTCCTGGCCCCATTTTGGATATGATGAATCTATCCTTAGTAAACAGATACGTACCACAGGAATTTAAAATAGCTGTAATTAAACCTTTACTCAAGAAACCTTCCCTTGATCAAGATTACTTAGTGAATTACAGACCTATATCTAACCTTCCTTTCTTATCCAAAGTCCTTGAGAAAATTGTTGCTAATCAAGTCTGTGAGCACCTAAACAGTAACGAGCTCTTTGAAGAGTTTCAGTCAGCTTTTAGTGCTCATCATAGCACTGAAACAGCACTGGTGAAGGTTACTAATGATATTCCCATGGCCTCAGATAATGGACTGGTGTCTGTTCTGGTTTTGTTAGATCTCAGTGCTGCTTTTGACACAGTCAATCACAATATTCTCTTAGAAAGGCTTGAACATGTTGCAGGGATCAAAGGAACAGCACTAGGCTGGTTAAAATCGTATTTGTCTGACAGATTCTAGTTCGTTCATCTAAATGATCAATCTTCTTCACTCTCAAGGGTTACTTGTGGAGTTCCACAGGGTTCTGTGCTTGGACCAATTCTTTTCACCATACATATGCTTCCAATTGGTAGAATCATTAGACAGCATGGGACAAATTTCCACAGCTATGCCGATGATACACAACTATATTTATCCATAAATCCTGATGAACCCAGTCAGTTAGGTAGATTACAGGCATGTCTGGAAGACATAAAAACATGGATGACCCTATACTTTTTGCATTTATAATCTGACAAGACAGAAGTTGCTGTCTTTGGACCAGAAGTTCTTAAACAGAAACTGATTAGTCAATCACTTCATCTGGATGTCATTAAATTCGCCCCCAGTAATAACGTGAAGAACCTCAGCGTTATTTTTGACCAAAACTTGACATATAAATCCCATATGAAACAGGTTTCTAGGATTTCCTTCTTTCACCTCCGGAATATTGCTAAAAATTAGAAACATCCTGTCCAGGAGTGATGCTGAGAAACTAGTCCATGCATTTGTTACCTCAAGGCTGGAGTGCTGTAATTCTTTACTATCAGGAAGTCCACAAAATGCCATTAAAAGCCTTCAGTTGATCCAAAATGCGGCAGCAAGAGTTCTGATGAATATTAAAATGAGAGATCACATTTCTCCTGTTTTAGCTTCCCTTCATTGGCTCCCTGTTAAATCCAGAATAGAATTTAAGATCCTTCTTCTTACATACAAAGCCCTTAATTATCAAGCCCCATCATACATCAGAAATCTAATTGTTTCATATGTTCCCAACAGAGCACTTCGCTCTCAGACTGCAGGTTTAATTGTAGTTCCTAGGATTTATAAAAGTAGAATGGGAGGCAGATATTTTAGTTATCAGGCTCCTCTCCTGTGGAACCAGCTCCCAGTTTTAGTCCGTGAGGCATCTGTTTACTTTTAAGGCCAGGCTTAAAACCTTCCTTTTTGATAAAGGTTATAGTTAGAGTGGCTTAGGACATCCTGAGCTAGCTCTGTAGTTATGCTGCTATAGGCTTAGACTGCTGGAGGACAGACTTACCAATTTTCTTCACTCTGCTAATTCCTTTTCTACTACTACTCTCCAGTTGTATTACAGTACATTCTGCTATTTCGACTGTTAACTTTGTGTTCTCTCTGTGTTTTTCTCTCCATAGAAGATATACCTGGTCTGGTATCCTGTTTGGCTGGAATGCCCTGTTGAACGGGGGGCATCGACTGGGATGGTGCTCCCAGTGGCTGAACATCAACTGTGTCCTGTTATCAACTTTTTACTTTCTGTAACATAGAAAGTACTCTTATATCAGATCTCCTGTTCCTTCTGTGTCTCTGCTCTGTCTTCTCAAACCCCCAGACGGTCGTGGCAGATGGCCGCTCCTACTGAGCCTGGTTCTGTTGGAGGTTTCTTCCCGTTAAAGGGGAGTTTTTCTTCTCCACCGTCGCTACATGCTTGCTCAGTATGAGGGATTGCTGAAGGATTGCTGTGGTTGGAAAGTCTGCCCAATCTCATGCCAATGACTGACGCAATCTGCTGGGATTCCTTAAATAGGAAACTTTTTAACTGATTGGAATGTTTGTATAAAAGTATTGAAATGACTTCTTGTTAAGTGCCTTGAGATGACATCTGTTGTGAATTGGCGCTATATAAATAAACTGAATTAAATTAACTTCCGGAAGGGGGAGTGCCCAGGCTGGTAATAGCTCGACTAAGGTGAGATGATGTTTATTTGCAGAGAAATTTGGCTTTCTAAAGGCATTATCTGGGTGTGTTAGCTTGATTAAGAGTAGCTCAGTTTGATTCGACTTCAGTTGGACTAAGGTGTATACATGCATTTCAAAAATCCGAATTCAGTTTGACTAAGGAAATAATTCGGTTTTCTCTTACTGCATGTAAACGCACTGTGTGGCCTTCTTACATATATTTGCAATTCATTTTCTTGCTTTCAAGAAACTGTTTCAAATATGATTGCCATCTATCCATTTTCTGTATCTATGGAATGTATATGATGGAAAAGAAAATTGGATTCAGTGTTCCCTCGCCCGGACACGGGTCACCGGGGCCCCCTTCTGGAGCCAGGCCTGGAGGCGGGGCACGTTGGCGAGCGCCTGGTGGCCGGGCCTCTACCCATGGGGCCTGGTCGGGCTTAGCCCGAAGAGGTTACATGGGTCCCCCTTACCATGAGCTCACCACCTGTGGGAGGGGCCATAGGGGTCGGGTGCTGTGTAGGATGGGCGGCGGCCGAAGGCGGGGACCTTGGTGGTCCGATCCTCGGCTGCAGAAGCTGGCTCTCGGGTCGTGGAACGTCACCTCTCTGGTGGGGAAGGAGCTGGAGCTGGAGTGCGAGGTTGAGAGGTTTCGACTGGACATCGTTGGACTCACCTCGACGCACGGCTCTGGCTCTGGAACCCGTCTCCTCGAGAGGGGTTGGACTCTCTTCCACTCTGGAGTTGCCCCCGCTGAGAGGTGCCGAGCTGGGGTGGGGATACTTGTTGCCCCCCATCTCGGCGCCTGTACGTTGGGGTTTACCCCGGTGAACGAGAGGGTAGCCTCCCTCCGCCTACGGGTGGGGGGACGGGTCCTGACTGTTGTTTGCGCTGACGCACCAAACCGCAGATCGGATTATCTGCGCTGACGCACCAAACGGCAGATCAGATTATCCACCCTTTTTGGAGTCTTTGGAGGGGGTGCTGGAGAGTGCTCCTCCCGGGGACTCCCTTGTTCTGCTGGGGGACTTCAATGCTCACGTGGGCAATGACAGTGAGGTGTGGTTCGGTGGAATGGCCCCCCCAATCTGAACCTGAGTGGTGTCTTGTTATTGGACTTCTGTGCTCGTCATGGATTGTCCATAACGAACACCATGTTCAGGCATAAGGGTGTCCATATGTGCACTTGGCACCAGGACACACTAGGCCGCAACTCGTTGATCGACTTGGTTGTCGTCTCATCTGATCTGCGGCCACATGTTCTGGACACTGGGTTAAGAGAGGGGCTGAGCTGTCCACTGACCACTACCTGGTGATGGGTTGGCTCCGATGGTGGGGGAGGACGCTGGACAGACCTGGAAGGCCCAAACGTGTTGTGAGGGTCTGCTGGGAACGTCTGGCAGAGTCTCCTGTCAGAAGGAGCTTCAACTCACACCTCCGGCAGTACTTCGAACACGTCCCGGGGGAGGCGGGGGACATTGAGTCCGAGTGGGCCACGTTCCGCGCCTCCATTGTCGAGGCGGCTGACCGGAGCTGTGGCCACAAGGTGGTCGGTGCCTGTCGCGGCGGCAACCCCCCGAACCCGCTGGTGGACACCAGCAGTAAGGGATGCTGTCAGGCTGAAGAAGGAGTCCTATCGGGCCTTTTTGCCTTGTGGGACTCCTGAAGCAGCTGATAGGTACCGGCAGGCCAAGCGGAGTGCGGCTCGGATGGTCGCGGAGGCAAAAACTCGGGCATGGGAGGAGTTTGGAGAGGCCATGGAGAACGATTTCCGTACGGCTTCGAAGCGATTCTGGTCCACCATCCGGCGTCTCAGGGGGGGGGGAAGCGGTCTGCTTAAAAAATAGGTTTTTATCATCTAAAGAACATTTCCAGAGTCCGCCCCATTCTCTCTCGGGCCAACATGGCAACACTGATACACTCTTTTATCAGCAGTAGAATTGATTACTGTAATGCCCTGCTTTCTGGTCTTCCCAAAAAGAATATCTCAGGTTTACAACTTCTGCATAATTCAGCAGCACATGTCCTGACGAAGACCAAGAGGCAGGGGCACATTGTCTTAAATCAAATCAAATCAAACTTTATATATAAAGCGCTTTTCATACAAGAATTGCATTACAAAGTGCTTTAAAGATTAAAATCACCCCACATAAAACTACATTCCCATCCCTCCCCCACAGATTTAAAAGCATGGTCACAGTTATACCCCCCTCCCCCCAACCCAACTCCCATGCACACACACAGTTAAAAGCAACAGTAAAAAAGGACATTGGGCCAAGTGCAGATGAATCACGCAAGGAAACGCCATCAGAGGAGCCATCTGGACCGGCAGCAGTACATCAACAGCAGCAACCGAGACACCAACACAAGGCACCCAGTGGAGGCAAGGCAGAGACCCCCAACTCCACCCAAGCTCCACCTGGAGAGCACCCAGGCAGCTACTGCCGACCACCGCTCCCGGGGCAGAGGGTTCCCACAGACGAAACCCTGGAACAGGGATTAAGATAACAAATTAAAATCTAAAAATAAGCAGTAAATAGATGTGATAAGATTAAATAGTAAAACACTGCTAAAATATAATAATGTAAAACATGCAGAGCAATTCACTGCATTGGGTACACATATGTTTTAGAGTTCTTTTAATGGTTTTTAAGTGTCTTAATGGTCTTGGGCCTTCCTATCTTTCAGAACTGTTTTTACCATATGAACCTTCGCGGTCTCTCAGGAGACACACTTATGAGGCGTATTTCTGTTATTATGTCCCTCACCTCTGGAACAGGCTGCCGGAGGAACTCAGGGCAGCAGAGAATGTTCATGTTTTTAAGAGCATGTGCAGGACTTACCTTTTTAGCCTAGCTTTTACCTGATTATTGCTTGATTATATTTTCAGTGTTTTATATATATATATATATATATATATATATATATATATATATATATATATATATATATATATATATATATATATATATATATATATATATATATATATATATATATATATATATATACCTTGTTATTTCTATACTTTAATCTGCTATTTTAATCTTCCTGCCAGTGTTTCCTCTATGGGAGCCCTCTGCCTCGGGAGCGGTGGTCGGCTGTTGCTGCCTGGGTGCTCTCCAGGTAGCGTTTGGTTGGGGGTGGGGGTCTCGGCCTAGCCTTCTCTGGGCGCCCTGTGTGCTCTGGCTGCTGTGGTTGATCTGCTGCTGCCGGCGCAGATGGCTCCCTTTATGGTGTTTCCTACCTGACTCATTTGCACTTGGCCCAATGTAATTTTATTGTTGTTCTTAAAGAGTAACTAAACCCCAAAACAACTTTTTTTTGCTTCTAAAGTGTATAAATGGGTCTTTACCAATGCTATCTTTCAGTTTCTGGGAATTCTTTTACATTTTCGTGTAAACTTGTTTAATTCTAAACTTTTTGGTCTAAAAACGTCTTAGTGCTGCTCTCTTATGGTTGAAGTGTGGCTACTGCATTTGAATTTTGTGAGTGGTGGAGAGCGGTACATCTTTTCCACTCTTTACATTACAGGCATAGTTTCACAGACACGCCCCGTGGGTTTGGGTATAAAACCATCTCTCAGACACACTCGCCCCATGGCGAGTTTGGAATTGGCACTTAGTTACCATAGCTAACATACTGTTTTGAACGTCAGCCTATGTTAGTATTACCACTCAGAGACTGGACCCATCCTGTCTCCCTCTGCCTTAGCAGTACCGGCAGCGCCGGCCTCGGACAGTGCTGACTCAGCGCCCTGAGCCAGCGGCTCGAACTGATACTGCTCGGGGCCGCTGGGCTCCATAAAGCCTCCCTCTATCCCTCCACCTCCGGTGACGTCAGAGGAGATCCGCCGGCTCAGGGTGCTGAGTCAGCACTGCCAGAGGCCTGTGGTGCTGAGGCAGAGGGAGACAGGAGGTGTCCAGTCTCTGAGTCGTAATGGTAACATAGGCTAACGTTCAAAACAGATGAACGTCGATCAGTCGCAAAACTGCCAACGTCGCTTTGGTCACGGTCCATGTTTCAGTGTCAGATTAAGTGAGGTGTCACTGTCCTCTTGACCACACCCCCACGTTCCCCCCTACACTCATCCACCACACTTGGCCACAGCACTCCATTAACTTCCATCATAAAATAATTAAAATACTGAGGCTACACCAAACGATGTGAATGTTATTATTAACAATATATGAAAATACAGAGAACATTGGATTTTTTTTTTTAAATGTTTATTCATTTCGATACTTTTCATAATTTTCTTTTTCATTCAGCTTTTGGCTCTGGTGTTAATAATTTGTCCCAAAATAGGTGGGTTGCCGGTTCAAATCTCTGCTCTGTCCGTCTCTGCCGTTGTGCCCTTGGGCAAGACACTTCACCCCGTTGCCTGCTGGTGGTGGTCAGAGGGCCCGGTGGCCTGTGTCTGGCAGCCTAGCCTCTGTCAGTGTGCCCCAGGGCAGCTGTGGCTACAATGTAGTAGCTTTCCCCAATCAGCGAGCGTGAATGGGTGCGTGAATGGGTGAATGACTGAATGTAGTGTATAGCGCTTTGTGGTCCTCTGACTGAAAAAGCGCTATACAAATGCAAGCCATTTACCAATTCACCATTTGTGAGAAAAAGTACAGTTGTATCCTAAGAAGAAAAATCACAAATCACTATAAAAGATTACACCAACTTTAAACAGTGCGTTTGTCACCTAACAAACTTCATGCTTTCATTCCACCATCAAGATTAATTGTCTGGGTGGTCTGGCTGTTGATCTCCCACTCGAGACTTTTGTCGTGTGTGGTGCATGAACTAAAGGGATGTTCCTTCTCTCAGCGTTGGGTTTTCATTACCCTTGAAGACTGCATAAGACTTGTTTCATTCTCTTGTGACAGCCTTTATTTAATTCAAATAACAAATGTTTTGTAGAAAATGAGACGTCTGATCTTTTTAGTTTATTGCATCTCATGCACTTTTGTCACCCAGTTGTATCCTTTGAGAAAATATGGATGTTCACTTTATTTATTAATGTATCACACCTTTTAG
Organism: Valencia hispanica; assembly: GCA_963556495.2. Classification (NCBI taxonomy): domain Eukaryota; kingdom Metazoa; phylum Chordata; class Actinopteri; order Cyprinodontiformes; family Valenciidae; genus Valencia; species Valencia hispanica. The sequence goes on from OY747709.1 coordinate 33,510,607, forward strand.
GGGCTACACATCAATCAATCAACCAATCAATCAATCAAATAATCAATCAATCAATCAATCGATCAATCTATCAATCAGACTGCCTCAGTCCCCTACTTTTTGCATTAAACATTGAACCTCTGGCTGCCTCAATTAGGTTAAATGTTAATATTACTGGTATTAGGGATAAAAATAATAAGGAACACAAAATCTCGCTCTTTGCTGATGACATTTTAACATATGTTAGTGAGCTGGCTACCTCAATCTCTGCCCTTATGAAAACTTTGGAGGAGTATGGCAGTCTCTCAGGATTCCGTATCAGCAAGACAAAATCTGAAGCAATGATACTAAAAGGCCAACTATTAATGAGCTTATGAGATCAATTTGAATTTTGTATATCCAACCAAGGATTTAAATATCTAGGAGTCTTTCTGACACCTCAACCCTCACAAATGTTTAAAACTAACTATGGAAATTTAATGAAAGAATTTAGAAAAGACCTGATAAGTTGGGACATCCTACCCTTATCAATTGTAGGAAGAATAGAAACAATTAGGATGAACATATTACCAATAATGCTCTTCCTTTTCCAATTCTTACCAATTAAAGTACCTGGGTCTATATTTTCTGTACTTAACAAATGGCTTTCAGAATTTATTTGGCAAAACAAACGGTCGAGGATTAGATTGAAAGTACTTATGTGTGCTAGATAACAGGGTGGCTTAAATATGCCAAACTTAAAACTATACTACCGGGCTGCTCAACTTAACTTTATGACTGCATGGGTCCGTCAAAACAAAGAAACCATCTGGTATGAGATAGAACAAGGTGACTGCCCCAGAGTGTTTCTGGACACCATACCATTTCTAGATAAAAACGTAGGATCAAAGACAGGAATTGGCAAGGAATGGGTTAAGACAACATTGTTGATTTGGCAAAAGATCAACAGGGAAATGTCTCTCCCCAACTCTATGTGGAGAGCAATCCGAATTAATCATAACCCCCACACAAGGATTACAAAATTGGACTGAGAAGGGTTTAATCATATTTGATCAGTTGTTTGATGGGAGAAGTTTGTTAACTTTCTAACAATTACAACATAAATATAATCTTCCAACTGATTTTTTTTTTATACTTGCAACTCAGACATTATCTGTATGGACATAAAGTTAAAGATACGTTGCAGAATCCACCCTCAGGCATAGAAAAGTTTTTTTTATCTCAGTGATTAAGGGGACCATTACTAAATATAATTCCCATATCTACAAGAAACTACAAGAAGGAAGAGAAATCGGAGCAAATGTTCAGAGATGGAAGCATAATATCTAGCAGTCCAACACTAAAAGAATTTGACTGGACCAATGGTCTCCGATCCATGCATTTATTTTAGGCAACTGACCGCGATTGTGGAGAAAATCCTCACCTCTGAAAATAGGAAGTGTGTGTCAGAGGACATGTAACTGGAAAGGATGTAAAAAAAAAGGGGGGGAGAAGAAAACTGGAAAATGGTATGATGCACTTGTTGATGACTGACAATGGCATGATACCTGTATGATGTAAAATGTACTGAAGATAATGAATAGAAAACCAAGTTAAAAATCAATCATTCAATCAATCAATCAATCAATCAATCAATCAATCAATCAATCAATCAATCAATCAATCAATCAGTCAATCAATCAATCAATCAATCAATCAATCCCCCACAGCTTTAAAATTATGATCACAATTGACCCCCCCCTCCCCCAACTCCCATGTGCACACTCAATAGCAACACTAAAAAGGACTTTGGGCCGAGTACAGATGAACCAAGTAAGGTAAGGAAAGGCCATCAAAGGAGCCACCTGCACCAGCAGCAGCAAACCCATTAGAAGAACCTTAAAAACCCTTACCAATGCCAATGCAATTAATTTATGATGTATGTAATGTGCTCCCCCCTCCTGGTCTTCGTCAGGACACGTGCTCCTGAATTTTGTCGAAGTTGTTAACCTGAGATACTCTTTTTGAGAAGACCAGAAAGCAGGGCATTAAAGTAACCAATTCTACTGCTGAAAAAAGCATGCATCAGTGTCTCCATGTTGGCCCGAGATAGCATGGGGCAGACTCTGGCAATGTTCTTTAGATGATAAAAACCTATTTTGGTGATATTTTTAATGTGAGGGATAAAAGTCAGCTCAGAGTCAAAAATGACACCCAGATTCTTCACTTGTAAAGAAGGATTAAAAGAGTGATTGTAGTTTTGGTAAAAGTTTCTCTCTCTGAGCCTTAGGACCGATGACTAACACTTCAGTTTTGCCAGGGTTGAGCTGGAGAAAGTTTTGTCATCCAGGATTTGATGTCTAGTATGCAGTTAAAAAGTGCATCCATTGGCCGTGTATCATTGGGAGGCATGGAGATGTACAATTGTGTATCATAAGCATAACTGTGAAAGTAAACTCCATGTCTTCTGATGACAGTGCCAAGAGGTAGCATTTAAAGGTTAAAAAGCACTGGGCCTAAAATTGAACCCTGGGGCACAATACATGTAATCGTGTGTACCTTAGAGGGGCAGGTATAAACTTACCATAAAGTCCTGTCTGAGAGATAGGATGTTAACCATTTGTGAACAGCACCAGAGAAGTCATTCTGTTTTAAACAGGTTAAAAGAATGGTGTGGTCCACTGTACCAAAGGCAGCGATTAGATCCAGTAGAACCAACACTGTCAACCTGTACATCATAGTTTAATCGGAAATCATTTCAAAATCTTCAAAAGGGCCATCTCTGTGAAATTTCTCTAGGACATTATGAATGTTAATAAAATTATTAAGTTTAATTAAAACAAGTTTTTCTAAAATTTTGCTTAAAAACGGTGAATTAGATACTGGTCAAAAGTTGTTAAAATCATTCAAATCTAAGTTGCTCTTCTTTAGCAGGAGTCTCACCACCGCCCCTTTAAAAGCTGCAGGAATGACCCCCGTCAGAAGGGAGGAATTCATCAAGGTTAAAATCTCATCTCTAAAGGTCCATAACACTGCTTAAAAAAATTTAAAGGTAAAAAGGTAGAATTGGGTAGAATATTACATCTGATGGTGTCTACCTTCCCTCTGAAGGGGTCTGCAAACTCCTCACAGAAAGCGTTTGAGGGGGTTTTCTGAAATGTATGAGAAGCACGATTACATTTTTTGTCAATGGTGGAAAAAATAATTTTGGGATTATTTTCATGATCTGAAATAATTTTGGAAAACTATGCATTTCTTGAATTTCTTACTGTGTTATTGTATGCATTGAGAAGTTGTGTGTATATTTGATGGTTTACTGTGATTTTATTTTTCCTCCATTTTCTCTCGTCCACTGCAATTTCACTTTTGTTTTTTGAGGTCTTAATTTCTCCATGGAGATGCAAGTTTTGAGTGTGAACTTTTAACTTTTTGTGGAGCAAGCAAGTCGAGAGTGGACTGTTAAAATCATTGACAATAAAATCACAGAGAGCAGGTAAACTAATAGGATGTATCTTTTCTAAAACTTCAAGAAAAGATGCAGCCCCTTCAGGGGTTAGATGATGTTTCCTGACAGTTCTTACAGAGGTCTCCCGCTGGATAAAGCTGGTGATGTTAAAAAACACACAGTAGTGGTCAGAGACAGCCAAGTCAACAACAGAGGACACACTCTTGGACAGGCCATACATGATGGCCAAGTCCAGGGTGTGTCCTCTGTTGTGAGTTTGCTGCGTGACACCCCTTTTGCTACTCCTTGTGGAATGGTTGAAGATCAAATTTGGTGGGTATGCCTCTTTAATTACAAAAGGGGCATCTGCACTCAGCCATGTTTCCGTTAAAAATAGACAATCAAGATTATGGTCTAAAATCAGATCGTTGATAGTAAAAGTTTTTGTTCAGCAGAGAGCAAAAATTAAAAAGTGCCATATTAATAGTGACTGTAGATGGAGTGACTGTATGAGATAGGGAAAGTTGGACTTTTGGTAACTGTTTGAGATTATTAGGGTTACATTTGTTGAGTTTATAATTTGTAGTCCGCTCTCTGCTGATAATGACAGGTATGAATGAGGCAGGGCAAGGTCCAAGTCCAACATGTGAGTTACTGTTAAAATCAGAGCTGAGTTCATAGAAGCAGAGACCAGCTGGAAATGAAAATGTGGCGAAGGGGGCAGAGAGGGCTGAGGCAGCTCGGGCCTGTGTGGTAGACAGGGGGGTCATGCGGGTGTCCTGTCTGTTTAGGTGAAGCCCATCCGCCCCCAAACAGGTGTCTCCTGCTTCAGAAAATGTTAAAGTTGTCAATAAAACCGATGTTGTCCATCACAGTGGCAGAGGAAAAAGCCAAGTGTTCAGAGATAAAAGTCTGCTAAAATGACCAGTTCCTCTGCCAACTGTGGGAGTTGGGCCAGAGATAAGAACAGACACGTGAGTTTTTTAAAAGATTAAAAAGGTGGATAAAATCATACTTCAGGAGCTCAGACTGCTGCTTATGGATGTCATTGGTGCCAGCGTGTATTACAACTTTACTCACACGTGTGGAGTTGAATGAGTTGAATGAGTTCCAGAATGGTGGCTCTAGGGAAAGAAAGAGTGAGGGGTCCTCTCATCCCAACATTCCTCACAATTGAGTCGCTGATGATGAGCGTGGTGGGGGGTTTGTCTGCAAGTTGTTGACTCTGGTCGGAGGTTTGTTCACCATCTAAGATTTGCTGTATGCCAGGCTGAGAAGCATCCCAAGCACTGCAGCGATGTGTATTCAGCATTGTGGGCTTGTTCCATGGCTTCGGGAGGAAGTGTAGCACCCCTCAGTTAGTTCCAGCTACGGTCCTGGGTTTGGTGCGATGTGGAGGGGTGCGGGAGTCGGGTTGCTGCACCGTCTGCTGGAAGGGATTAAGCGGTGAGCCTGGGGAGCGACGGGGTCCAGGGCTGTAAGAGGAGGAGAAACCGGGTCCATGGCACTGTATTTGTTCATTAGTGGCAGGCAGGTGGGAGGAGAGCAGTGGCAACTGACCCATGCACCCCCACTGCGGCCGGACCTAACCATGGGCCAGGAACCCAGCAGGATCTGGGCTTTTGAAACCAGCGGTCCTCCTCTGCAGCAGAAATCACATGGACATTTGGCACCCCGAGTCCGTTTGGAGACCCAGCATTGTATCCCCTCTCCACAGCTTCATCGGGCTGGTAAGAAATTTGTGTCAGCCAGCTGAGCACTATTGGTGGCAGCAAGAGTCCGACCTGGGATAATATTCACGTCACGCACATGCTCCTGCATTTGGTGTAGTGTTGAAATCTTCTGCTCCAGCTCAAGAACTTTCTGACTGAGCTTGACACAGCTTCACACCCAGGGCTGCAAGTAAGTGAATGCATGGTGGGGGGAGAGAAATACTCCACACACTGCTTACGTATTGAAACACCCCCGATAAAAGCATCTGATGTTTAAAAAAGTTCACGGAGCCAAATCTTCTCTGTCAATGCCAAATAACTTTTGGTTTAGGCACTGTGATAGGGTGATTTTCTCCTTTACTGGAAAAAAGTTAGCAGTATCTCCTTTACTGGAAAAAAGTCTTGTCAAGAAATTGAGATGAGATTTTACAAACAGTTCCAATCCCATATCTCCACAGTCTGGAATTAAATTATATCATTCAGTGCTCACCCCCAGGTGGCAGGGCTTATAAGAGCCTCCCTACAGATTTTGAAAGTAGAGTGGATGGAATGACCTGCCTGCAGTCCTGACTTAAAATCCAATGAACACTTGCAGGATCAGCCTATCATGCAGTTCCGGTCACAGTAACCTACACAACCACATTGGCGGTCTTTCAAGAAATGCTGGTTGAAGAATGGGATGGGAAGGAGACCCACTGCAACGTGTGACCAAGCTAGTGACCAACATGAAGAACAGGTACAAGCCTTTTGCGGTTGTGTACTGTGTTTTACTGCACTACAGAGGCTGCTGGTTTTTCTAATGAATAAATTATCAGTATCAGTATGTCTTGTTTCTTAAAACGTCAATAATCCAATCCAATCCATCCATCCATCCATCCATCCATTTTCTGTACCCGTCCATTCTATGCAGGGTTGTGAGGGGGGGGGGTGCTGGTGCCTATCTCCAGCAGTAACAGGGCGAGAGGCAGGGTACACCCTGGACAGGTCGCCAGTCCATCGCAGGGCTAATAATCCAATCCAAAAATGACAAACAAAAGTAAATAGCTGATGTGAGCTGTTTGGTCTTTTAGGGGCCATACCCACACGGTGAACTCTGCCATTTAACCCATGAAGGCCTTTTGCTTAGAAATGTAACATCATTTAAAGATAAACAAAAACATTATTTTCAACTGTAAAAAAATCATTGCCAAGAAGCCTGTGTGCAAATATTTGATCAAAGACGGGCCTCCTTGCTATTTGTTTGTCCTCCAACATACATTGCATCTAATACATAGAAGGGTCATTGTTAGTTCATGTTTTTAAGAGGTGCTTCATCATTCAAGATATGCATCATTCATGTTTATCCCTCATCATTATGTTATTATTTTAGAAGTAATTAGAACATGTCTAAACCTATTAGGGTTTATTATATCGAATTCATGCCTGGAAATAAACCACACAAAATTACAATATTGCCAGAATCCATTGGTGAGGTACTTTTTCTTTAGCTATATTCCTTACTTTAATTGTACTCTTTGAAAAAATGTGAAAAAATGTGTTTCCCTTTTGTATGATCTTTGAAGAAGGATGAGATGTCATCAGACCTCTGCCCGGAGAAAGCCTTTCCAGGTTTGCCAAGGTATACCCTGGTCTCTTCTGTGTACCATTTGAAGCATGGCTCTGTGCTAGCTTGTAAATAGCAAGATAAGTGTGGTTTACATGTAGATGGGGTGTAAGGTGCACTCAGCGCCACCCTGACATGCCTGTGCCAAAAGCCCAACAGGGGTGTAATTACCTGAGTCTGGGTCAGCAATTTATCCTAGATAAAAATACCTGCCTACTTATAGAAGGAGGAGCTGAGAGGTCAACGCTATGCACAGGGTAGCCTGTCTTCACACATCCAGCAAAATTGTCCACTTTGATGGTTAATCCTGTGGCTGTTTCTCCACAACTGCTTTAGAATAACTGCATACTAAACTATAAGATTTTTTTTTTAAATAAGACGTGCTACTCAAATGTCCTGTGCTTGGTGAACTATTTAAAGTCAGTTAACTTCTCTACATTTTGTCATTTTACAGCCACATACTCCTAGACAGACTCCAAGTAGTGAATTAAAAGGTGAAACACTTAAAAAAATGTTTGACATGCATTGTGTTGACCTCTTGAGTCAATACTTTGAAGAACATGATTTTGTTGCCATTATGCCAAATCTTTTGGGGCTATGATTCCACCAGCTTTGTACATTCAGAGACTGATTTTTTCTTTTCTTTTGCCCATTAAATGCAAAATAGCTCAGATTGGATGGCAGGCATCTGTGAACGTCAATCTTTAATGCAGGTTCTTGGTTATATTTAGGTCTATTCTTTAACTGGGCCATGCTAACATGTTAATTTGGTTTGACCCGGACCATTCCAGTCTAGCTCTCTATGTTTCGGGTTATTGTTCCCCTGCAAGGTGAATCCCTGCCTGAGTGTGAAGTCCTTTTCAGCCTCTAATAGCCCTTTTTCACTAGCACCTAGCAGTGCGGCTTGACTCAGCCCAACTCTACACAGTTCGGGTGGTTTTCCATTACAATTGAGAAACAGCTCTAGTGGGTGAGGTTGTCATGCAATGGGCGGCCCTAGAATCCAAAAGGTAGCAACACATGATCCGTACGCCACATAAGCACACTATGGGTACATGGAAGCTATTTTGAACAGTCTGCTGAAACTGTGGCTTTTTGTCTAACTTAAAAAAAAAGAAGAAAGCCAAAAAAGGCTGCAGGTGGAGTAGTTCGGGAGAGTGTTAGAGTCACTCTTGTGACACAATCAGTAACTCAACTCCCTTGCCAATCAGTGACTGACAATCTTCTGACGTTTTTTTCAGACCGACTCCGCACGCTTGAACCCCCAGTGAAGTAGAGTCTAAAAAAGGGGTTGGTTCTATGTGGCCATTACTAGTGGAAAATTATTATTACAGTTTAGGATGATTTCCACCATCAAGGAGGTGCTGGTGGAAATGGCCCATAGCAGCTTTTTTTAGGGAGTTCCATTTTATTTAACTCTATCCAACTTCTGTTTCTTTGCTAAAGAAAAGGATCCCCACAGTATGATTCTGCATCTTCCATGTTTTGCCACGAGTATGTGTTAAGGGCAATGTTCTGTGATATTTTCTGTCACATATTGTGTCACAAATTTCAGATTTATCTTTCATGTTTTGGCTGTGTTCCCTACATTGCTTATGGCAAACTACAAGTAAGTTTGTTTTAACAGTTGGTTTCTTTTTGTCACTTTTCCAAAAAAAAAGCCAGATTTGTGAAGCACACCACTTATTGTGTTCCTTTTGATAAATTCTCCCATCTGAACCTAGGGTCTCTCCAACTCCTCTAGAGTTCTCGTAGTCGTCTTGGCTGCTTCTCAAAATAATGCTTTCCTTGCTGTCTGTCGGTTTAGGCAGATGGCCACTTCTTACTAGGTTTGCAGTTGTACTATCCATCCATCCACCCATTATCTATACCGTGTATCCTATGTAAGATTGTGGGGTGGGGCTGGTGCAGGGTAGGGTACACCCTGGACAGGTTGCTAGTCCATCGCAGGGCAACACAGAACACACAACTATTGTGCAATACTTTTTCTCATTTGAGCTGATAGATTGAACAGTGCTCTGTGAAATGTTCAAACTTGGGATATTTTTTGGTAATTCATTATGCTTTTTGTTCACTGATGTTCTCTAGCAAACCAGAGGCCTTCACAGAACAGCTGTATTTATACTAAGATTAAATACACACAGGTGGGCTATATTTACTAGTTGGATAACAGACAAAGGCAAAGGGCTGCATTGGATTCCACATATTTTAGATTTTTTTATTTGTAACCAGTTAGAAAACTATAAATTCATTCCACACACAACAACACTCTTGCATCAGCATGACAGCAACAAACTTTCTTCAGAATCTGTTTATAAAAACAGGCTGTAGCGTTTATCCAGTCTCTAAAATATCCAAAAACCAGTCAAATGGGCTCTGACAGGATCTGGGGATAGCAAAACCCAATCCATAGCAAACCTACACCTCAAACCTATAGTCTCCAAAGGATCTGTTGATGACAACCAGGTACCAGATATGCTGGGTTTCCGGACAGTGTCTGGTCAGAGTTTTCTTGTTGGTATAATTGAGACCTACTTAAGATATAAAAAAAGTTATGGCTCATTGGTGTAATAAAACTTTGTCGTTGGGGCACTCAGACAAAACCTTTCCATCCTTGAGTCTGACCCACAAAACTCACATCCAATATTCCAGTCTCTACCTCTAACCGCAGCCGACTCTCAGCCCAGTACCTTTCCACACTCGCTGCATGCACTCCTGCTCTGCTCCCCTTTCACACCACATCTGTCTGTCTACCCTACGAGTCAAGGACGCAGAGGGCCAAGCAGACATGCAGACGACAGCTCTGCGCCAATCATAAGACACAGATAGCTTGTGTCAAATAAATGGTATGTGCTTATGCTGCTAATCACAGACACATGTTACCCCCCACTCACCCCTCCCAGTCTGAGGCTGTTGCCACTCTTCTGCACCACCTATTACAGGGTAATCATCCTCATTACCTAATGAGACCCCACTGTACACAAAAACCCTGCCTCTCCCCCTTACACATGTTTATGGAGAACAGCCAACAGCTCAAACAAAAAGTGCACAAACATCTGAGCTTCTGCTACACTGTCAACAAAGTAGCTCCTAATGCCACAACAGTGTAAAGCCTCTAATGCCTAATACTATTGTATTGTGCATTATCAACAGGACAGTGAGCACTGAATTAAGCTGGCAGCTGGGGAGGGGAGAAACCCCTCATTAGCTCCCTTCAATGTATCTACTTCTTTTAATCGCTTGCAATAACATAATCTCTTTAAAAGTGCTGCAGCTTAGGACCAATCTGCCTAAAACTCGACACGTGACTGAGGTCAATCCCCAGTAAAACCAAAGTGTGGGGTCTCAGGAACTCAAACCCATCTAAACCTCAGAATAGTAGTTAATATACTGTTGTGCACTCAGCAAAAAAAAATTCAACAAAAATGCTGAACATTATCTCTCTGCAAACTATTCTTTCGGTCAAGACGGAGCCAGGTCTGCTGCCTGATCCCTGTGCAATTTGTAACCTTCTCAAAGCCTCTGTTTCTATCTAACCCCAGTAGCGTAACACCATTCTGCTTTTTATTTCTTGTTTTTCCATCGTGTCTCTTGCCTGCAAACCACTTACAGATGTTGGCAACGGGAAATATCATGGCAACTCCAAACTCTGAACAAGGAAATCTAAATAGAGATCAGGGGCTGTAAAATAAAATAGAAAGCTCAGGCTTAAAAAAACGAGGTGGAAAGCAAAAAAGAAAATGTAAGAATGAGATGAATAGCAGAGAATGAAAAGGATAGTGGAAACATTAGCATTAAATTAGCTGAGAAAAGCATTCTTACAGACATGTTCTGTGTCTGATAGGATGGGATTTGATGAGTGTTTTACTCCAGAACTGTGTCTTTTATTTCAGCACATGAACAACAGACAAGTATACACATGAACACATGAAACAGCATATTACTGATGCCAAGGTAACAGCTACAATTTTAGCTATTTCTAAAATATTTAGACCAGCCAATCAATTGCAAAAAAACCATGTTTTGTTCAAAGTCACTTAGAATCCCTTTTTCTTCTCATTTTAATGCTGGTTTTGATCCACAGTAAGTCATCTTTACCAGATCTGGATGTCGTAATGCACTGAGCTACTGCTATTTCTACCTAGTAAACATTTCAGTTAACTTATGCGAACTTAACTTTGGTTAAATTTAACAAAAATATGCATATTACTGAAAGAAATGTTTGTATCCAAATATGATACAAAAAGATAGATTATAGGTTTAAACAAGAAAGGTGGTTTTACTCATTAATTAAACACACCTGGTGGCAGACAGGTATGAGAGGGTATGAGTGGAGAGTCTTTTTTTATTTTAACATGTAAGAATTGTGAAAGGATGAAAAACTGCACACTAGAAAATGTAAAAACATTAAAGTTTAAAAATACTTCTGAAATAAAATGTAATCATCAGACATGAAAAGGTTACATAATCTTTTGTCAGGAATTTGATTTACACCAGTCCAGAGTAACGATGTAGTCAAACTGTTCTTAGAAGTTTGAAATTTGAGTTTCAAGTTGGAAAGTGAAGTGGAATCCCAGCCAAAGTTAAAATTCCAGCCTTTGAACAGCCAATGCAGCTACCGCTCATCTATAAAATTGTCAGAACTGCAAGAATTAAATATGCTATTGCGTTTCTGATGGTTTGTATCACCTAAACCAGTGCAAGAGTATTGTGCATTCTCTACTTGTGGACATGCTCCACTTACACCTAGAACAGACTCCAGACATATCATGAACAAACCTAAGTTTCAAAACAAATTAATTGTAGTGTAAGACTAGAAATTTAAAACCATTGCTACCCCTCATTGAGAGGAGTTCACCAGCAAAGCTTACTTTAAAAGCTAAGTCAGATGTAGTTTTTATGGTCAGGCAAAGAGCTTTATGGTTAACTGTTGGCAACTCTACGATTAAATAATGATAATTATCATTAGATTATACATTGATTTACAGGAGCGACTCTAAACAAAAAAAGCCTGTTTTCAGTTTGCAAAAGAGAGCATGAACAAGGCAAAGAGCTGTTCAAACAAGCTTTCAAGAAAAGTGAAACCACATTAAAACTATATTGGGAAGTATTGCAGTAGGTCTGCTAAAAGGAAATTCCTTCTTTTCAGAAACCAGGAGTAACCATACCCCATATGTGAAACATAGTGGTGGTGGTACTGTAATTTGAGGATTGCTGTGATCATTGATGCAACAAGGAACTCTGAACTGTGCTGTACTGTATGTGAGAAAATTGTAAAGATGACTGACAGGGAATATATTTTCAATTGAAAGTGAGAAATGCATCAAGTTAAAAATTGCACTGAACTGTTAAAAGTAAATAATGTATAGGTAGGTCTGTACAGAACAGTTGGCTAAACTTTGTCTAAACCTTTGTCTATGAGATCACAAATAATGATTGCAAAATGCTACCATACATAAAAAAGCATTATACAGGACACACTATTTTCTCCTAAAATTAAGTAAATAAGTTTTATCCCTTTTGCTTGCTTGTTTTCCTTTTTCGTCTAGGACTGGTGTCTGTTATATCAATGTATGGACAAAGAAAATTTGAAATGGTTTCTAGTCCAAAGCCCCACTGTGCATTCCTAACTAAGTGCTGCTGCTTTTCAGAAGCTGATAATGACCCCCCTTTTAATTCTATACTCTCCAAAACCGCAAAGTCATAAGCGCCTTAGCAGTCAAAGCTCCCTTGGCAAGGTTAATATTAAATTTGCCAGCAATGGCATATAAAAATAAAATTTGCCAGCTGGAATTTACAGGGTCCTAGTGGAAAACAGGTTGACTGAGGTGAAAGTAGACTAATCTGTGGCAGTAGTTCCACGTTGCCTCCCTCCACCTGTTTTACAGGAAGTGGCTCAGTCCCAGTGGATCAGAGGGGAAATATGTTGAAGTGCCACTTCCTGCTCCAAAACTAGTCACAGTTCAGCACATCTAATGCTTATAATGTCCAGACACCTCTTGGGAGAAAAGAGAGCACAGAGGGGGAGTTTAAAGTGTGTTTGCAATCGTGCCACTCCCTGCTTGGTGATTGTAAAGATGAGTGACCTGTCCCTTGCAGCTCTTCACTATCTCCCCCACTCTTTCTCACCCCCCCTGCACTTTATTTATTAATGGATCCATTCAGTTATTTACCTCACGTCCTAGGGCAACAACAGACTAGAGTGCAAAGCACAGGGTTGGGATGATAGGATACACATGCAAACAGGCAGCTCTGGCATAAGACAGCACAGCCTTTAGAGAAGTTATCTAGCAGGTAAATTGGGAATTAGTTTACTTTTAATGATAGAAATAGTTCAGAATTTCTGAAGGGAAGTCCTGTCAACAGGTTGTAAGCAGCAATTTAAAGAGGGCCAAGACCAAAGTGCACATCGTGTGTCTCATAACTTTCATAGTAGTTTATGCCAATGCTATTTTCTGAACATTTAACCAATTGTCATGTTGGCATTAAGATTATTTAGCTTTTGTGTAAATAAACAGTGCAAATTTGACAATGGGTTAAGGGTTGATGAAATAGCATTTGAGATCAGAGTGGTTTAAAACAGCATAAATCTTAGTAATGACAAGTCCAAGAGGGGCCTCTGGACTCAACATAATTTACCAAACTAATCTGGATTTATACTAAATTAGGACACCAAAAGAGTTAGCTACAGCAGGTAAGATACAGTTCCTTGGGCAACCACAATTTCTACTGTACTTACTGGGGATTTATATAATAGACCAAAACAAAGTAGCACACAATTAATAAGTTGACATAAATTGAAAGGTACATTTTTTAAACAGTTTTTTAAATATAAAAATCTGGAACATTTGGCATGCCATTATGTTCAGTTTACTTTACTTTGATATGCCTATATAAAATCCAATACAAACAATTGCTTTCTGCATACAGCCAATTACTACAAAGAGGCCACCTGTGTGCAATTCCATCTCAATATAAATTGAGCTATGCTGTGAAGACCTCAGAGGTTATTCAAAGAAAATTAGTGAAAATAAGTATAATGAAGACAAAGAAACACACCAGATAAGTCACAGATTTACTGTGGCTGTGGAGATGTTTGAAGCAGGTCAGGTTATAAAAAAGTATCTCAAACTTTGGACAGCATGGAGCACCATTCAATCCATGGCCCTAAAATAGAAAGAAAAAATAATCTGGTCATATGAGACCAAAACTAAACATTCTGTAATGCATGCAAAACCCTATGTGTCCTAGGGAACTAATATGTCACTTCACCCAGAACAAGCCATCCTCATAAAACATGGTGGTGGCAGCATCATAATGTGGGGATGTTTTTCTTCAGCAGGGACAGGGAGGCTGGTCATAGTTGATAAGAAAATAAATGGAAGCAACTACCTGTTAGATCCTGTTAGAGGTTGCAAAAATCTTGAGACTGTGGTGGAGATTCACATTCCTGGAGGATGACTCTAAATATACAGCCAGGGTTGCAAAACAATAATTTAGATCAAAGCATTTTCATATTCATGTATTAGCATGATGCAATCAAAGTTCAGTGTTAAATCCTATAGAGAATCTGTGGCATAACAGTCTATGGGAAAGACTTAAAAATTAATGTTCACAGATCCTCTGACTAAGATAGAGCTATTTTGCATAGACAAAAAGTCAAAAACATTTAGTCTCTAGATGTGCAAAGCTGGTAGAGACACAGCCCAAACGTCTTGCAGCTGTAATTAGAGTGAAATAAATTTTTGGTAACACTTTTTACAACTTTCTCCTTTTCCTTTCACTTCACAACTATTTTTGTACTGCTTTGTTTTTGTCAATAAAATCCTTGTTAAAACACTTGTAGTTGTAATGTGACAAAATGTAATGTAAAAACATCTAAATATGTTTTTCAAGTCACTGTATAAAATGCTTTTATAGTATATTCTTATAACAGAACATCACTACAAAGGTCCCTGAACTACCCTTTGCTTTTTTATATTACTAATGGCTAGAATACAACGATTTGCAATCTTTTAACCTAAATTATTAAGAACTTCTGTGATCACTGATGTGCTAGTTTTCTTTAAACCTCTCACATTTAATGCACCTTGGAAACATACTGCAGTATGCCGTCTGTAGTAGAAGTTGGTGGTTTGAATGTATCGCTGACCATTCAGCGCCTTCTCTTATCTTCTCCTTCTGGTCTTATACCCACTGTGGCCAGACAAGGATCAATCCCACCCGGAATTGGGTTTCACATCCTGGAAACAGAGGCATACACACAGGTCACTTTCATCAACTCGCTGCAACTATGGTCATTTGTAGACAAGGCCATAGACTGACTGTGACCATAAGGATACACATTTATTATTTAAAAAATGTGGGTAGCGGAAATAAGTGGCTCTCTTTGGTAGGACTTAAGCTTGTTTTGATGATCGTAGAATTGATATGTGGTTATAAACATCATTACAGAATGAATGGCAAGCATTTTCAATCTTTTTCTGTCAGCTTTTTCTCAATCTGTCATACTGGGATTGAATGTATTTGGTAGCTATTGTGTATGTGATAAGTAAATTATATGTTTTATAAATGCAACATCATGTAGAATTTCATAAAACAGGAATTATTTTTGATATTAAAGAATGTGCTTTTCTATGTATGCATGTGTGCTTTGACAGACAGTAGATGAAGACCAGATGGTGCCATGAACTGAACTCTCCAGACTTGGCTGTGCTCATTGAGGGATTGAAGAAAAAGGGATGAAGAGAAAGATGGGGAGCAGCATGACAGAAAGTTGAACAGTGGAAGAAAGTCAAGATCTATTGCTACCAAATCACATTCAGTATATTGTATTTTTTACAGAGATTCCCCTCAGTCACTGTAAAAGCAAAAAACTACAGAAAGTACACAGGGTTACAAAAGCATTTACATGTTTTTTTTTCTGACATTACAACCACAAACGTTGATGCAGTTTGTTAGAGTTTCATGTGATAGACCAACACAAAGTAGTATAATTGTGAAGTGAAAGGTAATTGATGTTTTACATAAAATTCACTAAAAATAGAACTCTTCTTCCAGGATTCCATTCATCTCCCCATAAACTATGACAAGCTTCCCTGTCACAGCTGAAGAATCCCCACAGCATGATGCAGTCTCCATCACGTTTAAAAGTGGAGATGGTGATGTTCAGTGTCAGTTTTATGCAATATACCATTTTGCATGTAAGCTAAAAAGTTTAATTTTGGCTTTGTCTAAGCCGACGACGTTCTTCTACATGTCTTAAAGGGGGGGTATTATGCTTCTTCCAGGGACATATTACCATTCTATAACACACTCCAATAAAATTGTCACCTTATGTCTTTTAAAAGTCTGTCATATATCCAAATCCCCCTTAAAGAAATTTACTTCCGTATTGGACGCCTTGATTTTCGCCTGTGCCTCTCTAAGACCCGCCTACTCTTTCTGACACTCCCCCTTCGGTTCGTCACATACCGTGCATCATCGCAGCATGCACGGAGTCGAAAAAAAAAAGACGCGCAGCTCCAGCTGGTGTGTAATAATTACTGCACCTGGGACTCAGCCGGAGTTGTGTGAGGTGGGGAGGGGCAGGGGAGCTCTGCAGGGGCGAAACTCTCGGCTGAGTAAGTAAGGTCGGAGGAGGAAATGGGTGGAAAAGGCGGGGACAGGTTGGAGCAGGCGTTTCAGCAACCTCGAGAACTACCAGCAGAGACCGACAGAGACTCAAAAGATTACTCTAACATGAGTGAATGGGTCAGAGCATCACTTCAGGTATGTTTTTAATGAGGGAAAGACAGGTTCTCAGGATATCAAGCTTCAGAAAGTCCATTTTGCATAATACCCCCCCTTTAAAGCAAACTGTGAATCCGAATTCTTGTGTTTTGCATCCAGCAATGGCTTTCTTGCTGCTACTCTTCTATAAAGGCTGGATTCCAAACCTAATTATTGTTCTCTTGACAGGTTCACCCTCCTGAGCTGTGGAACTGCAGCTCCTCCAGAGTCACTTTGTTATTTGTGGCTGCTTCTTTGAGATTAATGCTCTCCTTGCCAGGTCTGTCAGCTTAGTTAGATAGCCATGTCTTGGTAGGCTCGAAGTTGCACCACATTATTTTAATCTTCATGCAGTGGATTGAATGTTACATTTCAAAACATGGGGTATTGTTTCATCACTTAGCTCAGCTTTAAAGTTCTCATTCACTAATTTTTTCAAAACATTTTCTGTGGTCCCTAGTTTGAAGGATTGCCTCCTCTTTCAGGAGGTTGAAGTTTGTTGGAGGAGTGGGTAGGGGAAAATGACAGAATTACAAGTCTTACTCATTAATATTCATGATATGCAAATGCATTGACTATGAATGGCTAACAGCAATGCAACTCTTATGCTGCCTCCAAACAAATAACTAACTTAGTGATATACTTTGCTGGTTGTGTTCCAACGACAAATTTCAACCACTTCTTCCTCAACTCTTCTTTCTTTGGTAAAAAAGGCAATGCTGATGTGTTGTCCTAGCCTGGCTTTCACCAGCCTGATCTGACGGCAGTTTGATTCTGCCCTGCAGATCAGTCTGGAAGCCCACACATTAAACTACTGCTACAGCCTATCCAGTTTTTCTGGAACCAATCACAACCAGGCTTATCCGCCTTGAGCGCTATTGGTGGGTTCAAAACGATACGTCAGAGAAGCGACGGAAAAGTCGGCAAGCAGCTTGTTGTTTACATTGGTCATGGCAGCCACCAGAGCACAGCTATACGTTGACGCTGCTGTCGCTGCTGTTTTAAAAGATTTAAAAGGCAAGTTTTCTTTGAAAGCGGTCTGCTGCTGCAGACCACAATCCTGCAAACTATCCACATTTGTTGACAAGTTTCCTGCCTGGAGTTTTGCGTCGCTCTGCAAAGTACGTCACTTGGATCGATGGTCTGATTGGTGAATGCTCTTTCCAATTGCGTACAGAGTCATTTAAACTATGCCCGTTGGTCACGCCTCTTGTGCAGTAGAAATTACATGGCAGACTCCCCAGACTAAGTTCAATCTTGAACTTAGTCTGGCGAAAGCCAGGCTAGTGTTATCCCCACAAATAACACAAGCCCGAACATTTTCTGCCATGTTGTGGATTTGGTAATGGTTAGCTTCTACTAGCAGAGACGCAATCTGTTCTCTCCTGGTCACAAAATCAATACAGCATTCTCGTGAGTGGTGGCAAGCCAAGCTGTGCAAGGCCATAAATATGCATTTTCTCTGTGATGTAGACTGTGTTTTTCTGACTCGCACCTTTTTGCCATTTATTTCCTTTCTGTGGCTAATGCACACAATTGGGTTCTGAGAATATTTTCTCGTGCAGCATGCATATGAAACTCAGAGAGACCAATCGTATTTCAAAAAGAACAAGTATTACACAGTTTTTCAGTGAAGTAAACCTTTCAAATCCCCCACAACTGTATCCTTGGCCTGCCTGATTTGTGCCTTGGTCTTCATGATGCTGTGTGTTCCCTAATGTTCTCTCACTAAGCTTTGAGGCCTTCACAAAACAGCTGCATTTATACTGAGAATAAATTAACACAGATGAACTCTGTGAGGTGACTTCTTAAGGTAGGTGGTTACACTGGATTTTATTTAGAAGTAACAGAATAAATTAGACTAAAATGCAAATGCACGCAACACTTTTCTGATTTTTTGGGTAAAATTTTTTGAAAATCATTTATCATTTCTCCTACCATTTCCCTTGTGAAAACTACCAAAGTCAAAATACAATGTGGTTAAGTTTGTGGCTGCAATGCGACAAAAGTGAGAAAGGTTTAACTGCAATACATGAGAAATAAAGTGATCAAACTAACCTGCGTTAAGTAATCAAAATGTTCATGTTAGAACTCAACTTTATAGGCCTCTTCTTATTTAAACTCTCAAATACACTTTCTCTATATGGCTAGTGCTTTCTTATGTGTATGAGTGTCTCTCTTAAGAAAATTAAGTTTTAAATCCACAGGAAATCATTGTAGCTTAGTGGAAAATGAACATTTTCTATAAATGTATTTAAATCAAGGACAGATCAAACACAGAACTCTTCGACCTGAGAGTGGGATTACTAAGGAAATAAACAACTCATGTTCTTTCAAATTATGCATCAATGCAAATTAGTCTGTGGTGTGTCAGATCTGATTTTAGAGAGGAGCCAAAAGTGTACTCACTTCAGAGACTTTGAAACACCTGCAGCAGGGCTTAGACAGAATCTTCAAGAGTGTCTGGCTGCAGGGACTGACTATAGATCTTAGAAATATTGTGGGGTCCAGGCAGCGAACAGAAACAGGCCGCTGCCTGAGGAGTCTTTACATCTGCTGAAGCAGCTGACGGTGGAGGCTGGCAGAGCTGAATGCAGATAGAATCTCTATGGGTGGTGTGGGGGGGACGTGAACGTGTGATTGGAGACTAAAATCATTACAGTACGCCTGGTCACTGTGTCCTTGGCTCTTCCGCTGTGCTGAGGCTGAGGCTTTCTTATCTGCAAGAAGGTCCCAGTGTTGTGGAAGACATCCTGCCTTGTTCCAGTACCCAAAAGAACTCACCCATCAGTCATCAATGACTATAGACCCGTTGCCCTGACATCCCACATCATGAAGGTCCTGGAGAGACTCCTGTTGGCACCCCTGAGTAAGCAAACAAGAACGTATCAGGACCCACTGCAGTTTGCTTATCGCTGTGGAGTTGGAGTTGAAGATGCCATCATCCACCTACTTCAACCAACCCACTGTCATCTGGACAAAGCAGGCAGCACTGTGAGGATCATGTTCTTTGATTTCTCTAGTGCATTTAACACAATTCAGCCTGATTTGCTTTGTCAGAAACTCCTGAAGACACAGGTGGAGCCCTCAACAATCGCCTGGATCAATGACTACCTGACCAACAGACCACAATTTGTGAGACTGAAGAATTGTGTGTCAAACCAGGTGGTCAGCAGCACAGGAGCACCACAGGGGACCGTACTCTCACCATTCCTTTTTACTCTGTACACCTCAGACTTCCAGTACAAATCAGAGACCTGTCATCTGCAGAAATACTCAGATGACTCTGCAATTGTCGGGTGTATCAGAGATGGACAAGAAGCTGAATACAGAGAGTTGGTGGACCGCTTTGTGACATGGTGTGGAAACAATCGTCTCACCTTGAATGTGAACAAAACAAAGGAGATGATTGTAGATTTCAGAAGAAACAGGGATAAGTCAAACACTGTTTCCATCATGGGAGAAGAAGTGGAGGTGGTTGAGGAGTATAAATACCTCGGAGTTCACCTTGACAACAGACTGGACTGGAGGCGCAACAGTGAAGCCGTCTACAAGAAGGGACAGAGCAGACTGTACTTCTTGAGGAAGCTTAGGTCCTTCAAGGTTTGCAGCAAGATGCTGCAGATCTTCTACAAGTCTGTTGTGGAGAGTGTAATCTCTTCAGCCGTCATCTGTTGGGGTAGCAGCATCAGAGCCAGGGATTTAAAAAGGCTCAACAACCTGATAAAGAAGGCTGGTTCTGTTCTTGGGACAACTGTGGAAAATCTGGAGATGATAATGCAAAGAAGGATTCTTCATAAAATCAAAAAAATTATGGACAACCCTGAACATCCTCTTCATGAGACAGTCACACAACAACAGAGCATCTTCAGTCGGAGGCTTCTTCAGTTTCGCTGCAATACAGACCGCTACAGGAAATCCTTCCTGCCCACAGCCATCATTATCTACAACAACTCCTTAAAGAATTGATTATATGAGCTATACCAACACTTAATTTCCCTCTGGGATCAATAAAGTATTTTTG
Organism: Valencia hispanica; assembly: GCA_963556495.2. Taxonomy (NCBI): domain Eukaryota; kingdom Metazoa; phylum Chordata; class Actinopteri; order Cyprinodontiformes; family Valenciidae; genus Valencia; species Valencia hispanica. Next base: position 33,531,120 of record OY747709.1, read on the forward strand.
AATTGAATTGAATTGAATATGTTCACCGTCTGCCTTTCTCCTCTCTCACTTCTTTACTCCTCACAAATGTCAGCTGTCGGTAAGGAAAAAACCCTCCCTTCTGGACAAAATCTACAGGCCAAAAGCCACGAAAAAGTTGTTTCCATCTAGTTGTGCCCAAAACCAAGCCAAGGTTGTATGAGATCCTAAGCAGAGTTTAATTCAGGAGCACACTTCCAGCAAAGCCTATTGCAATTATTCCAGACTAGGTTGAGTTGTGGAGTGAAGTTGAACATTTTGTTCAGATGCAACCAGGAAAAAAGGACAATGCACAGTACAGTGGGAATGTGACCCCAAGTCTACACATACTGTAAGCAGATATTCAATTTGTATCAAATTATAACAATGTTCATCATCTTAAACAAGAAGAATTTTCTGATCATGTACAGGTACATTTGAATAAAATACAATATCATCCAAAAATGTATGTGGCATTGCATGGAGGTGATCAGCCTGTAACACTGCACAGGTCTAATAGAAACCCAGGTTGGCCTTCAGCTCATCTGTTTTGTTGGGTCTGATGTCTCCCATCTACCTCTTGACAATAGACTTATAGAGCTTAGCAAAGCATGGTTTGCTGGCCAATCAAGCACAGTGGTACCATGGCAATTAAGCAAGCATTTGTGCTTTTGGTACTGTGGGAAAGTACTTTACAGCAGAGGGATGTATAAAATGCTATAACGTTTCTAACACTGACTATGGACTGGATGAAACTCAGTGGACCAACAGCAGTAAATGACATGGTTCCCCAAATCCTCACTGACTTTAGAAACGTCACACTGAACCTCAAGCAACTTTGATTATATGTTTCTCAATTCTTCCTCCAAACACTTGGACGTTGATTTCTAATAAAATGGAAAATTGGAGAAAACCAATTCAAAATGTGAAATTAATTACGTTCATTAAACACAAAGTGAGACATTTCAAGAGCTTATATTTGTTAAATGCCTTGCTTATGGCTTACAGCTAATAGAGACTCAAAATTCAAGGCAAGTAATCCAACAGTTGTAGTCCATCTACTGGATACATCTGTGTGTGGTGGCACTTTGAACATCAACTCCAGTCTCAGCCCCCGCCTTTTGACCTCCAAACTCTTGAATGAGCCTCACTTCAAAATCCTCTCAAGGCTGTGGTTATTCCTGTTGCTTGTGCACTTTTTTAAGGCATACTTTTTCCTTCCACTTAGTTCTCTATTAATATACCTAGATACAACCCTCTGTGACTTACTCTTATAGTGGAGGATGTCAGTGACTATCTATTGGACAACTTTCTTTCAGGTGAACGATTTCTTCCTCATGGTAGTGTAAGCCATAACGTTTCTATTATAAAAATAATTTTTTTTGATGAAATGCATTTTGCAAATGAATTTAAGTCTGGAATTCCTTCAGCTGTCTATATTAATTTATAATAACAAATATGAAAAACACTTGAATATATCACTGTGTGTGTAATGAGTTTTAATTTTGAGAGTTTCACTTTTTGAACTGAGCTTTCAAAAATGTTTAAATTTCTTAAGGTGCACCTACCTTGTAGGCCATTTTATCATGAGTCAAATTACATTTATAACATAGGGCTATGTTCACCACAAAGGGTTTTTGGCACACATGAGAAAGAAACAGGATTTGGACATCTGCACAGGACACATCATGACATTAAATTCCACTTTTCTGCACAGAGCTGCCATTTTACTTGTCTTGACATCTTAAGACATAACACACCATATTGTGCTGCTCAAACGCACTTCTTCTATGCATTTGGCTTCCTTGCAGCACCCTCTCTTAGAAAAAATCTGAACTGGCTCACCTTAAAACACTTGTTTTTGTTATTTGGGGTTATTATCTCTGCCCAGGCCTCTCTCTGCTGCTTCATCCCAGCTGCACTCCTGCCCTCAGGCTACAGTGGCTGTCCAGAGGGAAGGGAGGGAGAAAGTAAACTAGGCTCACCATGCTTTGGTCTCATTGGCTGACTCTCTGCATGGCAGTTTTTGTCCTTGAGAATGTGCAGACACGGAGCAGATAATGTTCTGACACCAGAAACTCTAGAGCGGGACCAGATCGACACTTACTCCATGCTTCTCCTGCTTCCACTGTAACACAATCGGGGTTATGCAGATATTGGAGCGACCTATGCGTTGTTTTCATTTTTATTATGGCACCTGTGTTATTTTAAAGCAAATTAAGAAGATTATTTGTATGTGCATGTTTGCAGACAGGAATCGGATCGGTAATGTAATGACACATGTCACTAATAATCTCACTAGAAAAAAAAATATCACACTCGCATGCTACATGAGGGATTATTGTGAATCTGAGGTTTGGCTCAGCGCATTACAAGTGACAGGGTCGGACTCTTTAGAGCAACAAAAAAAAAAAAAGAAATTGTGCAAGAAGCAGCTGGATTTAGCCTGTAAGTATATTCAAAGCCATGCACGGCGAAAGTGAAAATTATTTTACTGCTTTAATGTAAATCAGACGTTTGCTTCCCTTTCTCCGCTGTGTTGCAAGGTCAAAGATCTCCTTTTACCGAGCGCGCCTACGACGACGGGCTTTCTGTTGGAGTCAGCAGTATGCAGGCGGAGCAGCAGGTATAGGAATCTCCCTACAGCAGCGGCCCAGAGCATGGACTGCCAGACCCCGGTGATCTAATCCCTGCAGACCAGCGGGCTTCCAGCCAAAGTTTGCACATAAATCTTACGTCAGCAAATAAAATATAAAGTAAAGGTAAACATGGAAAAAAAAGTTTGAAGGATGCTGCAAACTAGTTCAACCAGCGGAATCTTTTTTGTTTAGTTTATTATTTTATTTCGAACACGATTGAAAGTGATAAAATTCCTAATTGGTCGGATTTATTACAGTTGAGAGACATTCTGCGTGGATTTGTTTGTTGGCAGGCAAGAAAAAAAAGTCTGAGATTATAATTGCCATTTCAATGACTTTATTAAGCAAAATATGAAACTTTTATTTTTCCAAAAACAACAACAAAAGGACAAAACAGAAACCAGCCTGAATGCAACAGTTCAAAATTTTAAGTGTTACTTATTATTCATATATAAACAGGATTGAAAATCGATCCCCTCCCCCACATCATCGCTAGAAGTAGGTATACATGGAATCGGTGAAAAACAGAACAAAACAACATCCCGCTGCTGCTGCAGTTTCAGTTCGATTTCAACACAGTTGAATCAACAGACCAAAAAGATTGTTTTTAAATGCAATGACTTTTCAACATGTTTTCAATGCAAGCACCATGCTCAATTGATATGAACTCACACACTTTAATTTAAATCATTAAAATAAAGACTTTTTAAACTACGCATCTGGCCAGCAGAACCAGAATCATCAAATAATAATAAAAACAAATAAACACACACACAAACAAAAAACCTGTATTACATAACATAAACACTGTTTTCATTTTGAAAATTTGCACAACCTGAGTCCCCTTTTTTTACTGACCGGCAGAAAAAAAATTCAGGAAAACATAGAGCATTAAACTTTGTATCAAAACCTGTGTTATCTAAATATTAGCTATCCTTTAAAGCGTTTAGCAAGCATGATTTTTAAGTAGTTAAAATACAAATCATTAATCTTAGGCCCAGTGAGAAAGATCAACAGGTGACTGCATGTTGGAATGAGGGGATACGTTCATGCAGAAGAAAACATTCAAACAGAATTTAAATTAACCAAAAAAAAGTCCATCTTTTTTGTTTGTTTAATTGTGACTCGGAATCCAGTATGCCAACATGTGCCAAAATATGAAACTAAAACTCTTACAACTGGGCTCCTTTTTTTGAATAATAATACAGCATAACATGATAATATGTCTTCCTGTAGGGAGGTTTGGGCAAAGTTCAAAATGAAAACTTTTGAAACCATCATCTAAAAGTGCACTTGACACACAGTTTGGTGTATTTAAATGCAATTAGATTTTTTTTTTTAAATGAACTCCTCCTTTATTTACGACACACCCCGCCACAGATGATAAAAAATAAATCGTAACAAAGTATAAATGAAGGGAACACAAAAGAAAAGAAGTTCATCCAGCCTCCTCAATCTTGTTGTGCAGTTGCGTAATATTTACAAGCCCAAAGAAAAAAAACTCATTAAACCCCCTCACCAAAATGGCACTGCACCGGCAGTCCTGTGTTCTCTTTAAAAAAAAGAAATACAAGAAAAATGGAGAAGCGCAGATCAACGACATGCTCTTAATATACAGGAGAAGATGAACGTACAAAATAGAAATTATTACCGTACATGTCCAGCATGCAGGATTAATATTTAATGCAGATTTTTTTTTATTTTCTTTCTATATATATTCGAATATAACCAAGCAGGCAATAAATCAATGAGATGTTGCATAAAATGTCACCCCTCTTACCATCCCAGCCTCCCACTCACCCAGGACAGGAGCTGAATTGCATAAAGTGGAGTCACGCTTGTTGGATGTTTTTTAGGGGGGTTGTTCGGGCCCAATTTGTAGGCTGTGATGCTGTGAGGCCAGGTCTGCTTGTTTTTGTTTTCATAAACAGTGTCAGGAATTTGCAGCGCAGAAATTTGCCAAGACAAGACAAGCCTTGATCCAATGTCTCACGCTTACTTACAGGTTGGTTTAAAAAGCTGCAGCCGTGGCGGAGAAGAATGTCCATCTGAGGTTCCTCCTTTCCCCCGAAGAGTCTCTTCACTACAAGCAACTAATCTACAAAAGATGCAGCGGCTGATCGGGCTCTACTTTGCTCGTTGCGTCTCTTTTGACACGTGGAGGCATCTGTAGATGGTTATATATGAGAATAATAGCTATCTGATGGATTATTCTTCTAGTATGAATATAATTTCACTGTTATTAGTAACAACCGAACAGTAGGTGTGGGGATGTGGGGATTATTACTGTCTGTTCATTAGGAGAGTCAGTCAAGGTGTGGAGGTGGGTTGGAAGGAGGGGGAGAGTTTGTTGTGGAAAGGCTGAGGGGGACGACTCACATGAAAAACTCTGGCGATGAGGGGTTGTCGCTGGTCGAGCCAGCCTCACGGAACCCGCTCCCGGCACCCGACCCCGTCAGCTTCTCGCACTTGAGTTTGTAGGCGTCCCTCTCCCGCGCCAGCCGGCTGATCTCCGCCTTCAGCTGCTCCACCTGGTTCATCAGCTGCGTCTTCTCGTTCTCCAGCACGTGCTTCTGCTGCACGCGCTTAAACCTGCACGACTGCGCGTAGCCGCGGTTCTTCAGGGTCCTCCTCTTCTGCTTGAGACGGATCACCTCGTCCTTGGTGAAGCCCCGCAGATGTCTGTTGAGCTCCCGCACCGACATGGACACGAGCTGCTCGTCCGAGAAGCGGTCCTCCACGTTGAGCCCGCCACCCCCGGCGCCGTGGTGCGCGCCCGTCTGGCTCAGGTGCCCGTGCGGGTGGTGGTGGTGATGGTGGCGGTGGTGGTGGAGCGGCTGGTGGGACTCTGGGGAGACTGGAGACGGGCTGTCAGGGTCCTGGCTGTGATGGTGGTGGTGCTGGCTGTGCGGGTGGTTGTGACCCCCCGGGTGTCCCGACAGTTCCTCAGGGTGGTGCGGGATGCTCCCCGCGTACGGGTGATGATGCTGCTGTTGGCCGTGATGGCTGTGGTGGTGGTGTGGGCCCCTGTAGCCCTCGAAAGCGCCCTGCTGCTGCTGTAACTGCTGCTGTACGTGTGGAGCCTGCGGGTGACCGTGAGCTGTGGCTCCAATCAGGGCCTCCACAGCGTCCTCTGGGGTCAGGCTCAGCGTCTGCGGGTCTATCTGCTGGTGGTACCCGCTGTTGGGCATCCAGTACAGCTCCTCCAAGTGGTGCTTCTGCTCTGTGGGGCTGAAGCTGGGCGAGGAGGGCACCGAACTGCAGGGTGTGCTGATTGGGGTGGATGACACGGACCCCTGGGGTTGAAGGCGGTTGCACTGGCGCACCCCGTTGCGATCCAGCCCGACCAGGCCTTCCTTCTTCACGTCAAACTTCATCAGGTCAAAATCATTGACATATTCCAGAGCCAGAGGGCTGCTGGGCAGCTCCGGGCCCATGCTCAGCTCTGCGCTCATGTTGCTGTCGCGACTCTTCTGCAGATACGCAAAGGTACTGGCGAGGGTCACAAACACGGACTTATTAATCAAAGTCTCTTCTCTTCTTTCTTGTTTCATGCAATAGTTCTTTTGGCTCCTCCACAAATCTGCGCTGACTTGCTGTAGCATGAAACACCGTGTGATTGGGGAAAGAAAAAAAGGAAAAAGGGAAAAAAAAAAGTTGTGGAGAAAACTTTGAGACTAATGCTCAGCTCGCTGTTTGAGTCATATAGCCTACTTCTGCTGGAGTAATCTGGCAGAAACCGGGGAAGAGGTAGAAAACAGTGCTGCCTCGGTGCAGAAGTAAAACAAAAATACTCAGTCCTTTCTGCAGACGTGTATTCACGGAAAACAAAATCACGATAAATAATAGAAGAAATACCAGGTTTGCGCGCTGAGACGGGGACCAGTCCACGTCGCACCTTCCTGGTAATAAGTCCTTCTTTTCTCCAGGAAAATAAAAAAGGAGCCAGGAAGCAGAGTAAACAGGACGTCTATTTTGCTTTTCTTTTTTTTTCGCCGAGAAGCTGCTTTTCCAGCTCTGCACCGCAGAGGTTTAAAGGCTCGCCTCTCTCACTCTCTCTCCGCTCTCTGGTATCCAGCAGACTGCGCTCGGAACCAGTCGACGCTTTATCCTTTTAGCGCACTGTGACGTCGTGCTGGAAGGCAGGATCTATGGCGATCAGTGCTCCAATGGGAGAGAGAAGCAGAGGATGAAAAATGAGGTGAAGGGACACAGCACGAGAAACAGAGAGAGAGAGAGAGAGAGGAGGAGGAGGAGGAGGAGGAGGTGGCGCTCAGTTCAGGCTTGACAGCCAGAGACAGTCAGCTGACCGACTTCCCTAAAAGCAGAAGGTGGGAGGACAGAGGAAGAGAGGCATGCCTTCACTCCATGGAGTCTGCTCTTCTTCACTGTTTAGGATCTTAGATTCCTACTAGGGAGTTATAGGCTTCAGTAAGAAAAAACTGATTGAACACTGCAATACAATATAACGAAACATCCAAGTAAACCGGACTGTTTTTTCTTTCTTTCAATCTGATGTCGCAGTTGTCCTTGTGTTATTGATCAACTGAAAAACTGCAAAAGAAACATTTACGATACATTTGCCTCAACCATGCATTGTGCGTAAAAATAAAAAAAACAATGACAGATTTTCTTTAAGAGTTACATTTGTACACACAATAGTTACCGCATTCATATCAACATTTCAAAAACTTGAAGATTTTCCCACTAATGAAGATAATCGGGGCTGTGCAAAACATTAACATTCTTGCATACCAAATCCTGAACTCCATTCCAAACCGGCAAAAGACGCACATTTTATGGGGTTTTCCCCCGTCATTGACACACACACACACACAAACACACACACACACACACACACACACACACACACACACACACACACACACACACACACACACACACACACATACGCACACACACACACACACACATACGCACACACATACGCACACACACACACACACATACGCACACACAGTAGCTTCAGTTTCACAACTAGAGTCCTGAAAAAAATGCAATAGGAAACATTATCCTCTATACTAAAACACCAGAGATATTTGAGTGTGCATGATTGTTTTTTTCTGAATGATTCTCAAAACTAACTTTCTAAACCAAGACGATCATTATTGTTTAATACATTTGTTAAATCGCTTTCTTTTTATTTCCCCCCCAAACGCAATTGGATCAAAATGCCGTTGGCTTGGTTGGTGATTTTCACACGCAGATGAATCAAACTAAAAGCAATGGAAACAGGCTCAACGCTGCCCCTGCGTGGACAACACACGCACAAACGAAGCTGTGTGGGAAGATGCTGCTGCTGCTGCTGAGGATGGAGATTTCCTCTAATTCTTTGCGCTCTGATTTTTATCTCCGCGTCAATTCCGCCATTTAAAGGTCACATCCTGACTTTAAAACTGTTAACAATTAATCTCTAGTCAGATGAAACTCAAACAGGTTTTTTCGTGTCGCTTTTACTCCCTAACAGGTTGTTTGGCCAAAATCAGAGTTGTTGTATTTTTTATTAACATCTTTGTATTATTTTCGTTACGATTTGATAAAAGAATATAATTCAATTAAGAAACAAAAAAAAAGACAAAAATAATGAGTACACGTCTAGCTTCCTTGCCAAAAAACTGTCAGTAAATGAGCCAATTTAAAGGATCAATAGGATTATAATTTTGTTTCCAGCCCATATTCACGGCTGAGCACGATCGCGATCAGATGGTATTGATCAGTCAGCATGCAGGAAGAGGCTGCCAAAGATAAGACCCGATAATGAAGGGCTCATTTGTTTAGCTTAAATTCTTAATCATTTTGAAGCAATAGAACTCTGCATGGGCTCGGGATTCCACTGTCACCCCGATAAGGTTTTGGTTCAGCCTTGTTTAATTCAAGACGGATCTGAATCGAATCCAAGTAGCTGAACACAAAAATAAAAGTAGAAAAAAGATACATATAAAATTATAAAAGGACTTAGTTGTAATAGTGAAGTCTGAACAATAATAATAATAATAATAATAATAATAATAATAATAATAATAATGCTTTTTATTAGTCATAACAACTATTAATTAACTTTACAACTTCGATTTTATTTTAGCTTTTGGAAGGTAATTGTCAACCGTTCTGAGCTATATTTTTGCCTGTGATCAAGTTTGACAGTCACCTCTTGGTATATTTCACTAACAGAGTACGCATGTCGTCATCACAAAGCTCAAGTACACATTTGTGTCTCTTTCTTTCCTATTTTCAGTATAAAAAGCATCCCCCAGTTCTCCTCTGCTAATTCCCTCCACCTGCAGGCGAGCTTCCCAGCTTGCAGCTCCAACCTGAGAAGCGCCCAGAGCGCAGCGAGTTTTTCCGTGCCGTGCCGTGCCTTGCCGAGTCGAGCCGCCCTGAAAACCTTCCCCCTGCGAGGCCGACCCGGCGGCAGCCCCATTAGGTCATTATGCTCTCTAATATAACCCGAGTCCGCCGTCTAATAGACCCAGGCAGGCCTGCGGGCGGCTCTCTCCCCCCTCCTCGGTAATCACAAGCTGTAATGGAGAGAAGAGATGTAAAAAAGAGTCCATGTCAGCAGCATATCGGTGGTTAATGATCTATTAAGTGATCCGTGTGCTTATGGACAGCGAAAAAAAATGTTGATGCTTGCTTATTCGGCCCCTAATGAGAGTCCCATCCTACGGATTTTAGGAATGAATAACAGAAATAAAATCAACCTTTGAAATCTTACATTTAACAGTTGACGCACGGAAGCTGGAGAAGCTGTGTAGCTCCCCACAGCTCACACATCTCACACCTGCAACGGGCCCTGCTGGAGTCAAGCAAGAGGCCCGCAGACCGCCTTGTCTTAACCGGTCTAATATAGGACGAAGACATTTGCCCTTCATGTATGAACATTTTTATTCTGCTTCAGGACTTATCCCAGAGTGGGTGCCTGCATCTCATGGATCTGAACTCAAACTTTTTCTGAGGATAATCTAACAAGGATTTTTTTGGGGCTAGACTGAGAGTTTTTTTTTCTTCTGTTTATATCTTTGAGCCGTTTCGGAGTAATAATCGGCTCTTTTCCCCCGAAGGTTTCTGGAAATGTTACAGAACCAAAACGGCGGTGGATGGTAGCCGCCCTGAGAGGCCCGTAAGAAGGAGAGGGTGAGGGATGGTGATGGAGCGTCGCTGCTTTAGAAGTGGCGCTTTGGTGCGCTTTGACGCAGGAGGGAGTGGAGAGAAGCAAATTGACTGCTTTCAACGCTATGTGTGTTTTAAGTTGGAAAAGTTAGAAATCAAGTTTTTATGCAAAGTAATGCTTCTTGTCAGTGGGTTGCATTTTGGTTGCATTTCCCCACATTAGTTTCTGCTAATTAATTATTTATTGTAAATAATTTTCTAGTTACGCCTAAAGTTATGCATTATATCTCAGTTCCATGATCCAAAAGAATCTCAGCATAACCAGGAGTAATTTGATCATTCTTTGCAACGCGTTAAAAGGTGGTGAAGAACCCAAATTCATCTATCTAAAAACCAGTTGCACCTTTAGGCATCAGTGTACTGCTTCCTCCATTTACAAACTGAGTTACTTAAAGAGACTCCACGCTAAACGATTATCTATTAAAACATATATTATTAAGATGTGCTGTCCGCCTAAACAGGCAGAGCCTCTGCTGAAGGTTAACATCTTCAGCATGGATAATTGGGAGAGTAAGTCGTGATAAAAGGGAGAAAGATAGTATTTTGTATTTATTTATTTATTGTTTGTTGTTAAAGGGCATCAATTTAACAGTTCGAACCTATCCTTTGTCTTTAAATAATCACCATTCTGATTGTATTTTTATGCACAGGCCTCGATTTGCTTCTCGGACGTCTTTGCATGGATTGGAGCTGTTCCAGAAAGAAAAGTAGCTGTATGTGTTTGCGAGGAAAAAAATAGGTTTCATTTCTTGTGAGAGGGCGCCTCTTGTGGCGCTTCCACTTCATGCGCTAAGTTTGATGTGCGTCCTATTTTGTGACATGCAGCGTTTCGGCTCCAACTTCTGAACTGGATGTTTTTATTTCTTTATTTATTTTAGTATTTAAATGGCAAAGAGACTATAACAGAATATAACGTTGATTGGAAGGCCAGGGCATAATTGTAGGCCCTTTTCTTAAATTAGATGTCCCTGATTGACATGCAGTAAATATAACAACAAATAAATGTCAGTGTGCACTGTACTGGCTTAATCCCAGAAGAAAAAGGACAATAAATCTGCCTTTAGCTGTGGTCATTTCATTAATGTAAATTGCAATGCTGTGTATGATATTTTGGCTTGCTTCCAGTTGGCTCTGTACTCAGGCTTGTGCATGATATTAGGTTTTATTATGATCTGGCACAGTGTGGCCACAAAATGTAGGCGACACCACAAGAACCAAATATCAGAGTGCAGGCATAACATAATTAAAGGCCATATTCTAGGTCATAACCACAATTTATATCTGTGTTTCTCTAAGCCAAGGATTGGCTTCTGGAGCTCAAAAGAACTTATGATGTACTGAAAAAGTGATTAGAGTCAATCGTTCTCACACTTTCATGTTATCGTTAAAGAAATTGAAGCAACTCTTCTAAATTCTTCCTCAAATCTCTGTGACATGTCACTATTTGTGGGTATTTTCTATGCATGAATCTGTCACGCCATATCTCTGGGTTACATTAAAGAGGGGTTCAATGAATATTCTGGAAAATTTGCGTCACCCACAGCAGAGCTCATACAGCACCTGGATGTTATTAAGCTAAAAGTAAAGAGAGGGATTTAATAGGCTTCAAATGGCTCTGTGCAATATCTGAAGATACTTTTTTGTTGTCAAGCATGCGGCACATTGTTGTTTATGAGTTACTTTGTTCTCACTGTCTGCTGTGAATGCTGGAATAAAGCTGCTTATGCAGAAGCTATTGCATCTGCATGAGCAACTTATGTAGAAGTTTTCAGAAGACTATTGGTGCCCCAAAAGCCAATATTATGTGGTATAATTCTGGGCTTTAAGGTCACTTTTATCTTAGAGGGGAGAAGAGAGTACAAGTGATGCAAAATGTTTCTGAATCTCTGGCATAATACATGTTTCTGGTATCGGGCCACCAGCAATAGGATTGTGAAAGATGCCTTAGTTTAGGTCCAACACATGCTGCTGTTCACTTTTCTTTTGAAAACCAGGTTGGGTTTGTCAGAAATTACAAATCTATGTTGATGATCAGATATCTCTTGTAAAGAAAAGCTTCTAGCCTGGTGGTTGCCTTTAGGATATACCAGCGGTACTGGTTACTTATCAGCACTGGATTTTTGGATGTCTAGAGGTTTCCTACTTTGGTTGATATGCATATAAACTGTTACTGAAGTTTTAGAAATATGTACAAGAAGTGAAAATAAAAATGGAGCCCTACAGAACTTTGACTATATAAAGGCAGCTTGATGTAGCACAAAATGCAAAAAACAACAACAAAAAATGCAAAAAAACAATCTATCTATATGGATATGGATGCATGGATGGATGGATGGATGGACGGATGGATGGATGGATGGATGGACAGCCTTAAGAGAGAAGTGAGGGATGGAGTAACCAATCAGAATGGGAAGGTTAGAAAAACATTCTTTACTTTTGCAGCTTATGTATTTGAGACAGCAACTAAATCAATGATTCATTCTGAATAAAATATAAAATCTGGCTGACCAGTTGAAGTGGGTACAAGAGCAGAGAGTTTTTGTAGGTAAAAAGGTAAAAATGCTAAATAGATAACATGCCATCTTTATGAAATAGATTTAAATAGTTTGTAACATTTTCACTGACTACTCATGCATTGATCACTTACCAATTATTCTTTTCCCTTAAACATGGAAGAGTGACCAGATAATTTCCTGAAAGAAACATTCATAAAACTACATGTGCAGTAATGACTGCAGCTGTGGAAGCATATTCTTATTAATGAGGTTCTTTAGATATTTGATTCATAAATTTAAATGTACATTAAGAACAAAGATTCTGATTTGAAAAATTTTAAATGCATGCTATTATCTTGTTGTTTATGAACTGCCGATTGTGCAGATGCTTTGTACTTTCTCTTAACTGATAAAACTATACATTTTAAAATATCGTCTGTCTCCAGAATTAAAGCCAATATAAAACAGTTACAACCTGATTTATTAACCTGTGTGATTAAATTAAATAATTATAATAAAATTATCTTAAATCTGGTTAGAATTTCAGTTATTTCGCTGAGTAAGTACATTTTCTGGGTTACTTAGACTTTAGGTAAGTGTTTAGCTGTTAACTTACAAAATTTCCTCTAAGGAATACAGATTGAAATGTAAACCATATAAAATGTATGCAATTTGTTACATCGGTTTTAATGGCTACATTCAAACAGTTTGTTATATCAGTACGTTCACGAACAATCTTCTCATTACTTTCCTCTTTTTCTCTTCATTTTTCATCATTCCTTCTATGTTCACTCTCCTTTCTTGATGACCTCCTCGCCTCGCCTCTCATCTCGCTCACCCTTCTCCTCTGGTCCAGGCCCTGGCCCTGCCCACCCCGGGTCATTTATCATGGACCAGGAGGGGAGCCCCCAGGCCTGCAGGCCTCTGTCAGCCCCTGCAATCGCCTCATTGTGACTCCCAGCAAACAAGTGTTGGATCAGCAAAAGTCTATTAAAGCCTGGTGGGCCTTTCTCAGCCAATTGGGTTCGGGTCACTGAGCTGCTCTCCTTGCTGCTCCGAGAGCTCTTTGTGTCGCCGCCGTTCGCTGACACAGATCCCCACAAGATTAATGATTTTTAGCAGCCATTTGGGTTTCATTCACAGGGTCCTTCTCTGTGTCTCTTTTTCTTTGTCACCTTTTCCTTTTTCTCTACTTCTCTTCTTTTTCCTCCAACCTGTCATTCTCTGTACCTCCTAAGTTCCCACTTCTTCCTCTTTCCTTATATTGCCTATCAATGTTGAGTTGTCTTCTCTGTTGTTTGTCAGGTTATCATCCATACAACTGTCTATTTTATCTCAAAGTTGCCCTTGATTTATGGATCATTTGTTCTTTTAGTCATTTGTTAGAAAGTGATGGACTCCTGCCTCATAAATCCAGCGAACTTTCAGAAACCAGATCAACAATCCACATTACTGCACCGATTGGTTTCCCCGCACTGTCCCTCAAGAGGCTCAGAGTAATTTGAAATCCTAGAGCCACTTCCACAACTTCCATGTTGCCATGTTCTCAGTGTAGTTTCCAGTAATTACTGCAGGTTAAGTGCACATCCCGGAGCTCAGTGGAAGCAGCTCTATGCCTCACCTGGGACATGACTCAGCAGAGTTCAGGTCATCTGGCTATTTCCCTGACCACTGGACCACACCCCAACCTACTTTAAACCCACAGGACAAGCACTATTTATGAGCGGGGCACATTTACTTCCATCACGTAATGTAATGGTAGTTTTATTTACTGGCTCAACTGTTTGCACAAAGACAGGCCCAGACTGATGCGCATTTTATCAGAACATTACAGTTGATATACTCTGTTTCTGCACAGTGGATTGGTGTAGAACAGTATTTTTTCAAGAGATGTTTCAGATTGAGATAAAATGCTATGAAGGTTTATAATGTTGTTGGTTGCTGTAATTGTTTTTTTTGTTTTTTGTCCGTTCTAGGAGACTCTTTCATTGGCATAGACACGAAATACATGAGATACTTTACTGTGTGGTCGATTGTGCTTTCTCTACTTATGGGAAGAATTTTCATGTTATAAAAAACAGTAAAAATGACTGTAAAAACTTATTTTTACTTTCTCCAGACTAGCAATATTTTTCTTGAGTTAGTGATTGGAAAAGTGATTGTCTTATAACCTTTTAATTTTCTGAAATAAATCCTACTGTTAGAAGTTAAACCAGATGTTTCCATCGTTTATAACTCTCCCCCAACCCTTTAATGTTTAGAGTAGGCTATTTACACACAGAGGCTTCAGTATCTGGAATCTTATCCCATAAGCCATAATAAAGCATACAGTAGCATATTCAAACCTCCTGTACTTTTCTACATTTTGTCATAGTACTACAACAAAGTTCCAATATTTTATATATTTATTTGTAAGTAGATTATTATTGTGATAGGAATGTGATATACGTTTTTTAAAAGCTGTTCAGATTTAGAAATATGAAAAAATTAGGCCTGAATTTGTATTCAGCCTGACTTAGGCAAGGCAAGGCAAGGCAATTTTATTTGTATAGCACACTTTCAACAGCAGGGTAATTCAAGGTGCTTTACATGATTTGGTGATTTAAAAGAAACACATAAAAGAAACACACATTACACATGATACACAATAGAAAAAATAAAAAAAAGCAAGAGAGCATGAACACATTTCATACATATAACATCAAGCATTTACTCAAAGGCAATTCTAAACAGATGGGTTTTTAGTCTCGATTTAAAGCAGTTCAGAGTTTCAGCAGCTCTACACTCGTCAGGAAGTTTGTTCCAGATAAGGGGAGCATAGAAACTGAAAGCTGCTTCTCCATGTTTAGTTCTGAGTCTAGGGATGTTTAGTAGGCTAGAGTTGGAGGACCTGAGTGGTCTTGGTGGTTGGAACTGTGACAACAGGTCTTCAACATATTTTGGTGCTAAGCCATGTAATGATTTATAAACTAGTAGGAGTATTTTGAAGTCTATTCTCTGAGCTACAGGGAGCCAGTGTAAGGACTTTAGAACTGGGGTGATGTGCTCTACTTTCCTGGTTCTAGTGAGTACGCGAGCGGCAGCGTTCTGGATCAGCTGCAGTTGACTTAGTCAACTTTGTAAAGCTAGACTTAGATTTTGCCATTTCTCAAATGAATTCAGGTCTTGACTTTGACTGGTCCGGTTTATGTTTTGATGTAAACCTGTTCATTTGAGCTCTGGCTGTAGCTCTTCGCTAGTCTCGTGTCTTTTCAGGCCTCCAGCAGGGTTTCTTCTCACGATAGCCCTGGACAACCATCAATCTTCCCTCCAACTCTGACCAGCTTGCTGGTTCATGCTTAAGAACAGCAGTCTGATATTATGATGCTGGCACCATCTTTTTTCATGGTGAAGCTATGTTCAGGGCGATGTGCAGTGGTATTCTGCCACACAGCATTTTCCTTTAAGACCAGAAAGTTCAGTTTTGGTTTCATCTAACCTTGCGGCCCCTTTTTCCACACATTTGCTTTTTCAGCTGCATGACTTGTGGTGACTAGCAAAAGGAGCATCTTATAGCTTTTAAAAAAAATAGCTTTCTTGCCCGTCTTTCATAATGTCCTGGTTTATGAATTACTGGATTTACAGCTGTGATGTTGACAAATCCTCCAAGCTGACCTGGGGATCTCTGTACCTTGTCCAGAGTCGACGTAGGCCTTGTGGCTGTTCTCTAATTAATGATCTCCTTGCCTGCATTGTCTGTTTAGGTTGATAGCATTGTCTTGGTAGGCTTGCAGTTGTGCCATACTTTGTCCTTGGTATCCATTATATTGTTTCTTCACTAATGTTTAGGTGTTTTATGTTTATGAGTATCAAAGTTAAGTGACTGAAAACAAATGAATGGCATACCTTTATTATTTAACATATTGTATTGTGAGGATTTTGAACACTATCATTCTCCTTCCATATCCCAGTTATGCATTTATTTGTGTTGGTGTATCACATTCAAGCCTTATAAAAAAACAATAAATTAAACCTTGTTGTTTTAATGTGACAAAATACTGAAAGGTTCTAGGAGAAATAACTTTTCATGTCTCTTTTACTCTTTTCAAATTAATCTTTTAGCACATTTATTTGCATATAGTAGCAAAGATATGGTTACTATTGAACTGTCAAGTGCAGCTGCAGCTAATGTAAGAATTCAGTCTAGAGTAAATCACACTAAAAATGCTGCTGTCTAATATAACTCATAACATAAAAGATAAAAGCAAAAAAACCTTTTCAGAATGAAAAAAATGTCTATAGTTTTTCTTAGAAAGATTACTTTAAACTTTGGTTTTCTTTTTCTTAATTAACAATGTAGATGTTACACTGTACATTTACAATAAAGTACATGTTCTGATGGGAAATACATTGTGTGTGTTCTTGTTTTATAAAATAGAAAATTAAATATTTTTTTCTGCATTATCATCAGTGAGGCTGCCTTACAACAACATGTCTGTTTTAGGACTGAATGGATGAAGCCTGCCAGCCGCTGTGTCCATCCACCTGCCCTGTTTCTTGCCTGATTAATGTTCCACGTGTGTGTGTTTGTTTGTATGTGCGACTCTGTGTAAATGGTTATAGATGGGATAACACCACCAAGCTGGCAGTCGGAATCATTACTCACACAGATAAGGAGAGACCCAGGGCCAAGAAACCCCTAACACATCCTCCACCTTCCTGTGCAGACACACACGCCCCCCATATATGTTTCCTTTGGATTATTCATATTTAGGCATACTGCCTGGCATTTCACTACATCCTCAACTCTTTATTAGGACCCCGAACCTTTGGGCTTGCTCATAGGGAAGGAGTTGGGACATGCATTTTTTCTTTGAATAAATTTTCCTTTTGAGAAAGAAACCATCAAATCTTTCCGAAGTCGGAATAAAGTAATGCTAATAACATGGTCAAAATTTTTGGGAAAGTCCAGATGAAAATGTCATGGTTTTGTAGTCTTCAGATAGGTTCACTCACAACATTTGAGATAAATGGAGGTGCACCTGTGAATGTATTTTAATGCAATACCTTAAGCACACTACTTCCTTGTGTGACATCGGGGTCAACTCAAAGGAAATCAGCCAAGATATAACAAAGACAATTGTGGACCTCCACATGTCTGGTTTATCAGTTTCCAGATGCCCAAAGTTGAAATAATTAGCATATGAATATCCAGTGATCATATAATTTAGGAAGGATTTTTGGGCCACAGAACATGTGGCCCAAAAAGGAAAGTGTTTTGGTGTAACAATTTAAAATAACCCAATAACAAACTGGTGTAAAATGACACAAAGGTGTCATCATCCACAGTGAAACAAGCCATGTAAGGACAACAGCCTTAATTATGTCTATTTTTTATTCTGGAAACATGTCGTGTGGTCTGATGAAACTAAAATTAAAGTGGTTGTCCATAATGAGTATTGCTACATTTGAAGGAAAAGATAGGAAGCTCTCAAACCTCAACACATCAGCCTAACTGTACTGTAAATATGTGGGTAGCAACATTGTTTTTCTGCTGGGAATGGTGCACTTTATAAAATATAATTTAGGAAGGATTTTTGGGCCACAGAACGTGAGGCACAAAAAGGAACGTGTTTTGGTGTAATAATTTAAAACAACCCTGTAACAAACTGGTTGATCCATAACAAACTTAATGAGGAGTACCATTAAGTAGAAATACTGAATCCATCAGCCAGGAAGTTATGGCTTGGGCACATATAAGTTCTCCATATGGACAATGACTGGCAAAACCGCCCACAAATGTAACTCTGTTACACCAGTTCTGTGAGGAGGAATGGGACAAAATTCTAGCAAACTGTTGAAAGGAGCTTGTGGAAGGATACCCAGAATGTTTAACACAGGTCATACAGGTAAAAATGGAATTGTATATAATAATAATAAGAAGAAGAAGAAGAAAGAAAGAAAGAAAGAAAGAAAGAAAGAAAGAAAGAAAGAAAGAAAGAAAGAAAGAAAGAAAGAAAGAAAGAAAGAAAGAAAGAAAGAAAGAAAGAAAGAAAGAAAGAAAGATTTTCGTACATGCATCTATTTTATACAGTGTGTGTTAATATCTGGTTTCAACTGTACATGTTCAAACGTGAAGGCCAAAATGTCTGTTTCAACTCAAAATGGGATATTGTTTATTAAAAGATTGAATTGTCCTGAGTACAACTTGATAAATCAAAATGAAATTAGATGAAATAACTTGAAGTGAAAAAAATAAATGAATTCAACAAGGCTAAACTGTATCAAATTGAAAAGACTTGGACTGAACTGAATTAATTTTAACTAAGCTGAATTAAATTAATATGCATGTTCAGAAACATGCGCATTGGTTGTGTCTCTATGTTGGATTGCCACTGTCCAGTTTGTGTTTTGTGTGATGAATAGCCAGGGGTTGGGTGCCTGTTATGTAGTTAAGATGAGCAGACATGTCAGTGGATGGATGGATACCAATAATTGTATAAAACCTGTATGATGCAGTCATGTCAATATGAACCAAAATCTCTGAGAAAACTTTACTGAATCTATGCCATGAAAGATGTGAAGCTGTTCTGAAGGCAAAAAGGGGTCCAGCCCTGCACTAGCCCTGACTGCTGAGAGTATAGAGTGTCTGCTTCTTCACTAGAACTGTGACAAAAAATGGTTGGTAATCTGAACATTATTTCTAAACCTCAGAGTGAACAACACATGTACAGTAGGTGTATTTATCAAAGGTAATATTAGCCAAATTATTTTTGACTGTTGCACATATAATTTGATATAGGGACAAACTGTTTTCCTATAGCTTGTTTTCTTGTGTCTTACCTTTAGTTTAAGTAAGAGTGATTGTAGCCCCATCAAGACAAGACTGTAAAGTTAAATGGGCTAGTTAAACTGAAAATTGTTGAACAGCCGCATTGGAATCACAAAAAAATGTGAGTAGTTCATCACAGAGCTAAAAATACATTAATGTGCATTTGGTCATATGTTTTGTGCGTGTTTATACATTTCATATTGTTCTTTCTCAATGCTTGAGCATGTCTGTTTACATGCATAAGGGTACAGTGTGTGCGTATGTAGCAGTATGTATGCCTAAGCTGGAAGGGGTTTATATGAACAGGAAGAGAGCCTGTAAATAAATGTGTTTGGGGACTGGGGGTGTGGGGATGAAATATGGTCCCAGGGATGTGGAGCAATGTGAAAAACTCGGCAACGCCAGGGAATAACAAATCTCTCGATGTCGCCTCGCCGCAAAATAAATACACTCCCCTGTACAAGTCATCCATCTGGGCTATGAGTTGCAACAAAGACGGCCCCAATACTTCCCCAACACATGCACGCTTGCTCGCACACACGCGCACACACACACACACACACACACAAACACACACACACACAAACACACACACAAACACACAAAACCGACGTCAATCCAGCACAGCAGCCATGTTAATTTACAGAATTGTTTGTTTGTTTGTTTGTTGATGCACTTTTTTGTGAATGACACATTAACTTTCTCTCTTTACTTCTATCTGCTGAGGACATTGTGTCTTAAGTGGGGATTGGAGGAGTGGTGATGAAGAGCAGGAGTTTATTGGGTGTTTTAACTAATGATCAGTCACACAGGATTTATTAATTAAATTTCTTTCTGACAATTTAAAAGTCTTCCTCACACAGCAGCAGACAGGGAGATGAAAGATTCCACCTGCAGCAATGTATCAGGAGCATTCAGCCTCCAATATATTACACATGGGGTGTTTAATATAAGGGTGTGCTTGTTTTAGATTATATGCATGATGCATATACACAAACACTCTATTCCAGACATATAGGCCACGATGAATACATTCAACTATCCACCCAGCGCCATCAGATTCATCTTCACTTTGTTATTCTGGGCCCCCTCTGCCAGACACCATATTACTGCCACTGCTGCAGCTCTAACAGAGTGTATAAAGGAAACTAGGCTTCTGTGTTTAAAGAGAGAATAGCTACACAACAACAGCATAAAAGAAGTCATTTTTACAATATAGGTCTAACATGTATTCTTTGTTGTTCTTTAGGGAGGGAATTTTGTTTTCTTTTTCCAATTAAGCTCTATTCTCTTGGCTTAATTAGGTTATGGTGAGATGATTTGTGTGTGTGTGTGTGTGTGTGTGTGTGCGTGTGTGTGTGTGTGTGTGTGTGTGTGTGTGTGTGTGTGTGTGTGTGTGTGTGTGTGTGTGTGTGTTTGTGTGTGTGTGTTAGAGAGATAGATAGAGGGTTATTCTGTCCTTCCCAGGAATAAATATTAGCCCACGTTGTTTGCTAATAGGTGATGTATGGTGGCCATATCTCTTGGTGATGAATGTTTTTTGGAAATTTCCTCTCCTTTATCAATTGACTAACAAACCCATGTATCACTGCCACTCTCTCACTTCTCAAATAAATTAAATAACCATCTCTCTTTTTTTCCCCGCTCACATTTCTCCCATCTCCACCTCCCTGTTTCTCAATTCCCCTTTCATTGCACCTTTAAGCTCGATTACCTTTTATCTGTTTTGGGCACTTTACCTCATTTCACAAATGTACTCACCAGTGGAACTTACAGCAGTCAGATCTACTATTATGGAAAAGTTATAATAACATTACTAGACATTTTAATCTTTATTTTCTCTGTAATATCATGGTGACAGTGTTAGATACCTTTCACCCTTGCCTTATAGTGTCGTATTTTATAAACTCATGAGATCATCATCAGTGACAGAAAAACAGGGGTTGGGGCAACTTTATTAAATATTTTAACACAATTTCAATATAGTTCATAGATGTTTATTAGAGAGTATTTGTGGACAAACAGCATGATGAAGAGCAAAAAACACAGCATACAGATTGGGAATAAAGTTGTGAATGAAAAATGGTGGTTGCATGCTATAAGGAGGCTTCTCTTCAACATTGGGATGGAAGCTGGTCAGAGTTGATGACATGATGGATATGGCTGAAACAGAGCAATGCCCCTAAACATACAGCAAATGCTACATGTTAATGTGTTAGTTACCTGAAAATTGCTGTTTATAGATGGTATTAAAATAAATAAAAATGTCAATCCCTAGATGTGCAAACCTGGTCCAGATTGTACTTTACAGATTTAAATTTTTTTGAAATTTGAAAAACTATAAATCCTTCTATTTTACTTCACAATTATGCAAAACGTTGTGCTGGTCTATCACATAAAACACGATGACGACATGGCATGCAACAAGGCACTGCATATTCACATTTGGAACCTACAGAAGCTGAGTTGCTGCTCTGGGATAGTAATAATACCATTTTAATCTGTAATTTCTCTATAATGTCATGGTGACTGTCTCACTGATTATCACTTTGCCT
Organism: Valencia hispanica; assembly: GCA_963556495.2. NCBI lineage: Eukaryota > Metazoa > Chordata > Actinopteri > Cyprinodontiformes > Valenciidae > Valencia > Valencia hispanica. The sequence continues at coordinate 33,552,808 of OY747709.1, forward strand.
TCCAGCATGTTATTTGATGCACACATCATAGGATCATTTTCTGTAAAAATATGTCTAGATGTCCCTGTTATTCACCGTGACACTCTCTCACTCTGCTGCCTTTCAGATGGACATAGAATCAAAAGAGCTACAGGCTGGAGCTAAGTGAGTTGTTTTCTGTCACGGGATGATGACAGGAGGCCGAATATGCTGGAGCGACATATTGTAAACTACTCATCATTAGCAAAGCCATCCCAGCTAATGACCAAGCTGGAGATAAACAGAAGCGAGGTGGAGAGAAATCTTCATCAGGAGAGCTGTTTAAAAGTGGGTCTCTCTCATTAAGCACAGCTGTATCACACTAGGAAATGGGAGTTGCTGAGCTGTAAAGCTGCACCATGAAACTGGCTGACATCCCAGCCCCGAGCTCTGCAGGAATCCTCTGTGCGTCTGATTGGCCGTTTATTCCCAAAATGATCAGGAATAGAAAGATAAGTACCTAAAAAAACATCAAGCAACATTAAATGATTACCAAAGCTCCAGGCAAGAAATCATAGTGACACTCTTAACTTGCTTTTACAGGCTGAGATAAAGTTGAATTTGTAGTTTATGTGGCATGTATTCCCTAGTTCCTTCTGTCTCCTTTGCTGTGTCTATACACAAAACTCCCCTTTTTTCCTTGCCTCCCTTCTCAAACTCGGGGAGAAAGAAATGTATCTGTAATAATTTAGAGCAATTCTCCTCTGAAAAATACACAACCACCCAGCATTACAACTTCCATGAAGATTTGTTTGTCTTTCCAGGTCAATAATCTTGCTTTTAATACACACCTAAGCAGGGGGTAATCCCTGTCCTGTTCAAGGTTTTTCACAAGTGAGCTTTTGTGGCCGTACCGTGGATATTTGGGGAAACATTGAAAGTTGGGTTATTTCCATGTACAGTTACCGTCCTGTATTCTGTGTATAACATACTTTATAATTTGCTTACTTAAGATCATGAATCTCCAACTAAGTCTTCACTATGCAAATCTGTCTAAATTAATTAATCTGCATTAATGCTATCAATGAAATCATTGAGTTTAACTTTATCTATAAAACTGATGTGGGCTAATCTTAACAATTACCGTCTTATAATAAGTGGGAGCATGTAATATCTACATGCTCCAACTAGCTCAGATTATAACAACCAATAAGAATAACTACCATACCTATGCAGATGATACTCAGCTCTACATTAAGATGTCACCAGGTGACTTTGAACCCATCCAAACCCTAAGTAAGTAAAATAAGTAAATGCATAGAGCAAATCAATGGTTGGATGTGCAATAACTTTCTCCAGCTGAAAAGAAACAAAACAGAAGTAATTATTTTCGGACCTAAAGAGGAATGATCAAGAGTCAGCACACAGCTTTAGTTAATACATCTAGAAAATATGGCCTGAAGTTTAGGTGTAATAATGGACTTAGACCTGAACCTCCAGGGTCACTTAAAGGCAATAACAAGGTCAGCCTTCTATCACCTGAAGAACATTTGTTGGATTAAAAGACTGATGTTCCAACTCATCCATGTGTTTATCTTTAGTCGGATTGATGACCGCAACAGCGTTCTCACAGGTCTGCCTAAAAAGTCAATTAGACAGCTGCAGCTGATCCAGAACGCTGATGTGTCCTCGCTAGAACCAGGAAAGTAGAGCACATCACGCCAGTTCTGAAGTCCTCACACTGGCTCCCTGTAGCTCAGAGAATAGACTTTAAAATATTTTTACTAGTTCATAAATCATTGAATGGCTTAGCACCAAAATATGTTGAAGATCTACTGTCACTATACCTACTCCCCTAGACCACTCAGGTCCTCTAATTCCAGTCTACTCAACATCCCTAGAATTGGAACCCAACACGGAGAAGGATCTTTCAGTTTCTATGCTCCTCTAATCTGGAACAAACTTCCAGACAACTGCAAAGCTGCTGAAAGACTGAGTTCTTTTAAATCACAACAAAAAACCCATCTGTTTAGAGCTGCCTTTGAGTAATGTTTTCATGTATCATATGTTTTGTGTATGCCTCTTGCTTTGTTGCTGTTTTTACTTTATGTGCTTTGTCTGTGTTTTACTGCTATTTTTATTTGATCCCCCAATCATGTAAAGCACCTTGAATGACCCTGTTGTTGAAAGTATGCTATACAAATAAAATTGCTTTGCCTCGCCTTGCCTATAAAATTTAAGTAAATTATGATAACTATGAAAGCTTGAACTTTTATAAAAAATATATATATATGATGTATTAGGATCATTTTATAATCCTATATCAAGCTCTGATGTCCAGGGGCATCTCCAGGGAGCTTTCAAAGCAGAGTCCACCTAGGAACCACCAATAATCTTTTCAGGATGGGCAACTTAATGTTTTTTTTAAATATCTAGACATGTTGATGAAGACTTGCTGAAGTTAGCTTCTGGATGGGCAAGTAGGAAGGTTTAAGTGACATTACATGGGGCATGGATGTTAGGGCCAGATGGGCTGGTCTGAGTATTTTTAGAAACCTCTGATCTTGTGGGATTTTCACCTGCAATCATCTATCAGGTTGCTTTACAGAAAATGGTCTGAAAAAGAGAAAACATCCAGTGAGAGGGTGCTGTGTGGGTCAAAATGTCTTGTTGATGTCAGAACCTATGGGATTTTTATCTTCTTAGGTGGCACCATTACCGCTGCCATCTTTGTTTCAAGCATCATTTTTTTAGATTTCAACACATTTATATCTGTCATTTTTTATCTCCATATTTCATTCATCTCACTATTTCTTTTTCTGTGTTATTGTCATCCAGATCTTCAACCATCTAATTCCATCAAATCCTTTTTTCAAATAATTCCCTCCATGTCCTCCGGATGGACAGGCCTGAGTTGTCTGGACAGGCCATGGCTCCCCCACCAAAAGCTTGAACAATTGGAGGTAAATACATTGGAGACAGCCCATTTGTTCTAGGCCAGCAGTGATGCATGCTTTTGCAGTGAGCAGCACATTTTTACTACGCAGCCCAAAGCAGCTGTGAGTAATGGACTGCTCTGGCCTGTCCACTCACACTGCTATTTTTATTATTGTCTCCCTTATAGTTTTCATTTTTCATATGGAGAAAAGAAGGGAATGAGACTCCACTATTCCCTTTCAAGTGTTTTCGTTTCCTAAAAGAGATTTAACCAAGCCTTTTCCCCCCACCACTCAGTTTAGCACCTTTAACCAGCCATCACTTGGGTATATCATGGTTACATTTAGTTGTTTATTGGTAAAAAAATAAAGTAACATTGATATAAATAAATATGGAAAATTCTGTTTTTGAAATAGCACCTATGTTGCTTAGTTCAGCCTCTGGTGATCAAGGGAATTATCTGCTCCGAGTTGGAAGACAAGACAGTCCAGGGAGACAAAAGAGGAAGAGTAGAGAAAGATATAACTGACTTGAAGAGAGCATGCAATATAAAGGTGCAGTTAATATGCAGCCAAAGAGCTGATAATGCTTGAGTCTAACTTTGAAGATAATTCACTTAGCTAAAATTATCTGCTACTACTGGCCCCGGGGAGAAGCATGTTATTTTGCATGAGGCACTTGTATGGGCACCTATAATAGGTACTTCTTAATTCTACTGACAGCTTTACAGAACCTGAGTTATGAAGCTATGGTTGAGCTGCTTGTTAGGCCATGGCCATGATTTACACAGGGTTACACCAAACCCCTCCCTGCCAACCACCACACATGAGCATAAAATCATTAGCAAATTCCATCTTGATAGACCTGCACTGGCCCATAATATTCCCACACATCTTTTCTATGTACAAATTATTTTATTTTTTTTATTCTTTGTTTTCCCTATTTGTCTTATTCATTCTAAAATTGTTTCTGGCACATGAAACGCCAACCCACCCTCAGCCTCACCACGCCCTGTTCCTTCGCTCTTAGTACTGGAGGTTGGTCCTGCTCGGTGATCCATCTCTGTCAACCTGCTAAAATGATAATGCCAATTAAAGCAGAGGAGTAATTGCCCTCTGTTGCCTCTGATCCCTGCAGACCCTCAACGGGAGCAAATATGAATGAGACCCTGGAGCCCCTGGAGGCCACTGCCTGGGTGAGGGTGAGGACAGTCTGAGAGGGGAGGGGATAAGGAAGGCGGACTGGAGGACATAGGAGGGGGGAGGAGGGGTGATTTGTAACTTTTAACCTCCACTGATCACCAATGGCCTTGACAGGGAAGGAGCGCAGGGGGAAGAGCGAAGAGATATCGCAGACAAACACACAGCCAAAGATTCTGGTAATTGTTGCACATGGATGAACACACTTGTTCAAGGTCGCTGTCACAGGACTTATGGCCCTTGCCACAGCGCGCAGACTCTCAATGTTGGGAGCCTAATAGGAAGTGAAAGGACTACAGCATCTGGCAGTGGACTGAAACACCACTGATCAGAGGTGACACAGATGCACGTTTGGGTCATCTGGGCAGCCATTACCACCACCATCCGGATCACAAATGCAGGATTATTGTTCTCTGATAACATACATCACTCAGGGTTAAGATCCCAACATAAAAAAAGTGATGTGTGAAGCTTGGTGAATTTTTATCTAGCCAGAAGGAAAGGTGGCAGTAAGGCACAACTTTATAGGAAGTATTCAAAAAATATTAATTATTCTTGAATCTTTTACACATTTTGTAACATTGCAACTGCAAACTTAAATATAATTTATGAGTCTTTTTATTAGGGCTGTCAAAATTAACACGTTAACACGTTAATGCAATTAACGCATGCACAGTTTATCCTACAATTCAGCCAGTGCTGCGTTCAGTGCTCCTTACGTAAACAGCATGGCAGACCTGAACTGCATTGACGCATGCACAGGATGACCCGCCCTGTTTATCCTACAATTCAGCCCACGCTGCGTTCAGTGCTCCTCAGGTAAAAAGCATGGCAGATCCAAAATGCATCCATGGTTCCTTGTGAACGTCACTTCTCAGTTGCAAGCCTGATAGAGCGATTATTGGTCTACGTCACTCCCTGCTCTACTGTGTGTTTATTCTGCAGAAAGAGGTGATCAGATGTTGTAAATGATCAAAAGAAGCGATCGGAACAAGCAGATGATTAAAACTACAACAATCTGTAGCGATAACTTTACATTAGGGAAGCCTTGGCTAACAACCTAACATAGCTAACTAACACTGCAGCTGCAAGATAACCACAATTATTAGCAATAGGAACTGGAGTTATGCAAAGGTTTGGTTCCACACCATTTGCCCTCATGGTGATAAGTAAATAATCCTTCTATTGTTCAGAAGAATACAATTCAATAAAAAAAAATGTTTATTGATCCCAGAGTGAAAATAAGTGTTGTTGTAGCTCATACTATTTAATTCTTCAAGGAGTTGTTCTAGATCCCGATGGCTGTGTGCAGGAAGGATCTCATGTAGCAGTCTGTGTTGCAGCGAAACTGTTGAAGCCTCTGACTGAAAACACTCTGTTGTTGTAGGATAGTCCCATGAAGAGGATGCTCAGGGTTGTCCAATATTAATAAGAAATGGTCAGCTTTACATTCAGAAAAAGTTAATCAGTTAGTTTACCATAGCAACTGGCTAAAAGATGAATAGGTTAAAAGGGCCATGTGCAAATGGGATTCTGGAGTTCAAAACAAAACATCCATGGATCTCTCCTGTATTTCCTTTAAAAAAAAGTGCAATGGCAATTGTCCTTTATTTACACTGAAAATTGTAGTTTTCTGTCATATTTAGTAATGTTAATTAATTGTGGTTAATCGTGATTAATTCACAGCTACCCTGTGATTAATTAGATAAAAAAATTTATTCATTTGACAGCCCTTGTCTTCATGTGTTAAAAATCAGTGTCGGGTGTAAGGAAAATGAGAACTAATCTTTAAATTCTTTTACAAATAAGTCAAAAAGGGTGTCATGCATTTGTATTCAGCTCCAGTGCTCTGTTACCTTGCTTTCACTACCACCTATTCATTGAACATAGTATATATGTGTGTAATTCAATAATATTTTGAATACAGTTGTTATGCAAAGGCCTCAAAGGTTTGTGAAATAACCTTAGAAAACAAAGAAACGTCATGAAGACTAAAGTTCACACCAGACAGGTCATGGATAAAGTTGTGGAGACATTTTAAACGGGGAGTCTATCACTCCACAAACGAAGCCTTTAGGAAAGAGTGACAAGTTTTTTTAGAAAGCCATTGTTTAAAGAAAGCCCTGAGAAGCCCCATTTGCAGTTTGCCACTGGTCGTGTATGAGAGAAAGCAAACATGCGGAAGATTGTGTTATGGTCAGATGAGACCTTTTTTTTTACTACTTGTAGTCAAAAGCCAATACCGCACATTGTCCTCAATATATCCTCCCTGAGGTGAAACACTGTGGTGGCAGCATCATGTTGTAGAAATTATGTTCTTTTGCAGGTACAGGGAAGCTAGTAATGGCTGATGGAAGAAGGATACAACTAAATGCAGGAATATCCTGGTAGGACACTTCTCACACTTTTGTTTAAAAAACTTAGCAAAAACCTAATCACAATTATTCTCTACTTGCCTGCCAATGCAGTTGTGGTTGTAGCATTACTAAATAAAACAAACAGTATTTACAATTTCTCAATATGCTATCATTTTTTTAGAGATAAAATACAATATTACTTCCTCCGTGAAGCAGTGATCAAGATGGCAACATGAGTGCAGCCAAAGAAAAAAAAAACTATGTTCAGTTTTTTTTTTTTTTTAAACATTAAAAATATATACATTTCTGCTTTTCTGGTGAATAAAGTGACATTTGATGAATTTGTCTGAAACCACTGCCTTTTATGTGACCAAAATTACCCACCAAAACCAGTTTTAGCTTAATCCTAAAAAACTGAATCAGCCTATTAATTATATCAGCAGCACTGCTAACGATCAAAAGTCAAAGTTGACACACCATCATCATGACTAAATAAGCTCACCACCAGCCAGCTACTGCCACGACAGCCCATGCATCATAGTATGCTTATGGCAGCTCTTGTGGTGAACATATGTGTTTGAGTATATTATTACTGCTCAACTCCAAAGGTGTGTGGGTGGACGGCTGGACGGAGGACAGAGTGTGTAGGCGGCTGTTAGTACAAGCACCACCGCTCGATATGATCTGGTGACCTAGGCACAGGCCAGTGGGAGAATGGAACAGTGGTAGTCAAAAGCTAACAGACGACTGTTGCCTTTCTATGATCCATAAACACAGACAGGCCCACGTTGCCACAAGAACATCAGCAAAGCAGCTGACAAGTCTGACAAGAGACTCCGCGAGCTCCAACGTAAGAGTAATGATCACCAGAGCCTCAGTGCGACAATAATCTCTTCTAACTTCATCAGGACAATTTGCACCAGCATGCTTTCAATATGTTCTACATCGTAATGCCCCCCCCCCCACACACACACAAACACACTTCACCCAAACTCAGTTACCAATGGTAAAACACAGAGGCTCACTCCAATCCTGCAGATCCGGCAACTCTGCTTTGTGCCTCAACACCTTAGCGCCCCAGATTGTGAGCAGGATGCTAACATTGACTTATTGCAAGAGAGTGTACCGCCAAATGTATAATTACGCTGCTTTTGTTGCCCCTGTTGTTGTTGAAAATGTAATTATGAAAGATGAAACACAGCCTTCAGTGAGATGGCTGTAAAATAGCATAATTAATATGGGCTTTTGCGAGAACAATCCCCGCTTTACAGGAGCCCCACGTTGGCCGCGAAATTAATTAAGTGTGCCAGGATTTATGGCCTGCGCTTGGAAATGAACAGAATTAATCGCAGGCCGAAGATGGATGGTTGCTGGAAAATGATGATGCCCAGGGCCATGTGGGGGGAGGTGTCTAACTGCTTTAGGGGGGTACACTTGGAACAGAGTAGAGGATTTTGACACAATTATACACCCCCAGACAACAGCTGGATCAGCGATGGCTTAGATAACTTTTTGGGGGGCATCTTGAAATTATGAGCTCTGTTAAAACACTTTAAACCCACATACACACCCCACAAAGCTCCACTGCTTTATCACTAGCACAGTGCAAGTTTCCTGGATAGCAACAAAACTGTCTTTTGGTTGTTGACTGTCTTGTATGAGTAATGTCTCATTCTTCATGTCCTCCTCTATCTACTCTCCCTTCAGGCAGATAAACAGTAACCATGTAATTGGACACAATTATCACAATTAGAGTACAAACACAATTATTGCAGAAACCAATCCAAAACTAACAGTATGTGACAAGGAGACAATTATTGAGCACACCACAGCTAATTTGGCTAATAATTTTATTCAGTATTCATTCCTGTTCCTCACTAAACTTACTGTCCTCATCATGTCAAATATGTAAGGCCTAATTAAAGCACAGCAACATTTATTTTATATAGGGAGATTATGTATCTTTGGCATCCGGTGTTGATGGACATTGCCACAAATTGAAATGAATAAATAATAAAAAAGGTTATTTCTAACTATCTATCCATCCATTTTCTTCCGATTATCTGGGGTCGGGTCGCAGGGGCAGCAGCTTAAGCAAAGAGACCCAGACTTCCCTCTCCCCAGCCACTTGTTCCAGCTCCTCGGGAGGAATCCCAAGACGCTCCCAGGCCAGCTGAGAAACATAGTCCCTCCAGCGTGTCCTGGGCCTTCCCCTGGGCCTCCTCCTGGTTGGACGTGCCCGAAACACCTCACCAGGGAGGCGTCCAGGAGGCATCCTGACCAGATGTCCGAGCCACCTCAACTGACTCCTCTCGATGTGGAGGAGCAGCAACTCTTTCTAACTATAGGCTCTTAAACCACCTTTCGTATCCAAAGTGTAGGAAAAACATTTTTAAATCAACTTCAGACCTTCTAGGTAATCGTGATGTTTGGTTTGAGTCCCAGATTGCTAATCACAACATTAGCAGTGTTAACTTGAACATATTGCTTATAAAAGCATCTTCTACTCATAATTTTAAATGTGTCTGTCATTAAGGTATTATTCTGTATTCATGAACTCTCAACATTAGCACCTTTTGCTTGTGGTGTACTTTAAGAGTCCATTTTCAACTACTCTGTGAATACCAATCCAAAAGCCACCATATTTCTGGAGAACAAAGTGCAATATTTCCTTTCACTGCTTTGCTCATGACATTCCTAAATCCTTAACAAAATGTGAAAGTCTGGTTTGCACAGAACTTTCTCAATATCAATGAAAACAAGAAAACAAGAAATAATGTATTTGGAAATCACACTTTCTTGGATGTATCGATTGATACTATTGGCCTTCTTGACTTGAGTTTTTTTGTATTTGAGAAGCAAGTGAGCACAGTTGTCAAAAGGTGGTCAAACTAAATCTTATCTTCTTTTAAAAGACATTGAAACGTTTTTATGTCTTCATTATATCTAGATTGGACTTACTTTTAAAGTTGCAGTTCTCTATTTAATAACAATCATCTTGTGTATTGTTTGCAATTACTCCAAAGAGCTTTGGAGGGTCTTTTAACAGATATTACAAGGAATAATTTTATTCATTCAGTTTTAACAAATTTAAGTGGACTTCCTCTTTGATTTTATGGGGTTCCACAGATTTTATGATTCTTTTATGATTCTTTTGCCTTTAAAATTTCGTATAACTGAACAACCAGCATTTTTCTCATGCTGTTTGACCTCTATCCCAAAAGCAGACTGAGACAATCCAGCCTGACACCTTATATGCAGCCAAGATTAACATGAAAAAAATAGAAAGCTTTTGCAGTGGCTCCCACTGTATTTTAGAGAAACCTCCCCCTTTGTTTTGTACTTCTACATCTAGAGAGTCTTGTAAGTCCCTCTTGAAAACTCATTGTTTTTACTCTGGCGTTTAATTAATAGTTTGAGTCACATCAGGTCCTTTAGGCTGTGGTGTCTTCTTGTTTTAGCCTGCTTTTAACCCATTCTACCGTATTTGTTTCCTTGATTTATTTATGAATGGCATTTTCAGTTCTACCTAGTCACTGATGCCAATGGTATCCTATTTAAAACTTCTGTAGAAATAAAATTGACTCTGGTATTAATTATAAAAGAACCATTGTCGATGAACAGATTTAGGTTAACATTAGACTACTAGGAGTGGTCAGTTTTAAAAAGACACATAGGATACAGGTGCCAACATCAGGTGGCTTGAAGCAATAAAAAAATCTCTCATCATTCCATGTCTGTCCCACCATAGGCTAAGCTGTTAACTAATTTACACATCTTCAACTATGACCTCCTACAGTGTCCTCAGACCCAAAAAAGTCCTGCAGCCCGATTTCCCAACCCTCCTACTGCTTCGTCGTTCACTGAGTGTCTACGTGTTGTAATAATGGAAAGCTAATTACCCACCTCCCCTGTCCCTGGACAGCGCCACAAAGTCTGGGTTAGGTCTCTGTGTGGGATGGTTCATGGTGGTAATTAGCTGGATACACACACATACGAACACTCACAGACAAGATAAATGAAGGCTGGGTGGGTGTCTGTTGTTGGACACTTGATTGGGCAGGTACTCAGGGAGTGCCTTGGGCCTCCAGAGCATGTCAGCTCTGATAATTATGTGCAGTTGTGTGTCTATGTGCATGGACGAATGTATGTGTGTCTCTGGCTGTATAAGCTTCCCTGCTGAAAAGAAGCTCTCAACCCCAAATTGCTGTCTCTTGTCTCATTGTCAGAGTGATTATGAAATATTGTTTAATTTACTGGGTGGTAGAGACTTTCGTGATTTTGATTAATCGAACCTTTTATTTCTTCATTCCCTTTATTGTCTAGTGGTTACGAGTCTCATGTTCATGCACTCAACTGCGTTGAATGGTCTGTTGGTTCCCATGCGAATAGAGCACAGCCTTAGAACAGAGACAATTTACTTTTGTAGTGAGACATAGAGTTTATGGAAACTGAAGTTTTCTAAAATGTATACTTCATGATTTTATTTTCCTTTACAGGGAAAATCATTCAGAGCTCCCAAAAAAACATCCATGTTTCTTTCTGATGCATATTTAAAGAAAAAAATTATGTCTTGGAAACATTTGTGTTAATTTTCTGGTCAACCTTGCTATAACAGTAACTAGAGATGAAAACAGCTATGCTGAAGTCCACTTTCTGTTTAGCCTTTTGTACTTTGCTACTTTACCGACACACCTCAGCATCAAAGCCTTTTAACAGGACAGGCCCCTCCCTGGGCTGCCACCTTATCGTGGTGGAGGGGTTTGAGTGTCCCATTGATCCTAGGAGCTGTTGTCGGGGGCTTTTTGCTCCTGGTAGGGTCACCCATGGCAATTTGGTCCTAGGTGAGGGATCAGACAAAGTGCAGCCCAAAAGACCCCTATGACGGAAAAGAAAATTGAATTCAGTGTTACCTCGCGCGGACGCGGGTCACCGGGGCCCCCCTCTGGAGCCAGGCCTGGAGGCGGGGCACGTTGGCGAGCGCCTGGTGGCCGGGCCTCTACCCATGGGGCCCGGTCGGGCTTAACCCGAAGAGGTTACATGGGTCCCCCTTCCCATGAGCTCACCACCTGTGGGAGGGGCCATAGGGGTCGGGTGCTGTGTAGGATGGGCGGCAGCCGAAGGCGGGGACCTTGGCGGTCCGATCCTCGGCTGCAGAAACTGGCTCTCGGGACATGGAACGTCACCTCTCTAGTGGGGAAGGAGCCGGAGCGGGTGTGTGAGGTTGAGAGGTTTCGACTGGACATCGTCGGACTCACCTCGACGCACGGCTCTGGCTCTAGAACCAGTCTCCTCGAGAGGGGTTGGACTCTCTTCCACTCTGGAGTTGCCCCCGCTGAGAAGCGTCGAGGTGGGGTGGGCATACTAGTTGCCCCCCATCTCGGAGCCTGTACGTTGGGGTTTACCCCGGTGAACGAGAGGGTAGCCTCCCTCCGCCTACAAGTGGGGGGACGGGTCCTGACTGTTGTTTTAGCGCACCAAACGGCAGATCAGATTACCCACCCTTTTTGGAGTCTTTGGAGGGGGTGTTGGAGAGTGCTCCTCCTGGGGACTCCCTTGTTCTGCTGGGGGACTTCGATGCTCAAGTGGGCAATGACAGTGAGACCTGGAGGGGTGTGGTTGGGCGGAATGGCCCCCCCGATCTGAACCCGAGTGGTGTCTTGTTATTGGACTTCTGTGCTCGTCATGGATTGTCCATAACGAACACCATGTTCAGCCATAAGGGTGTCCATATGTGCACTTGGCACCAGGACACCCTAGGCCGCAGCTCGATGATCAACTTGGTTGTCATCTCATCTGATCTGCGGGTGCATGTTCTGGACACTCGGGTGAATAGAGGGGCTGAGCTGTCCACTGACCACTACCTGGTGATGAGTTGGCTCTGCTGGGAACGTCTGGCAGAGTCTCCTGTCAGTAGGAGCTTCAACTCACACCTCCGGCAGTACTTCGAACACGTCCCGGGGGACATTGAGTCCGAGTGGGCCATGTTCCGCGCCTCCATTGTCGAGGCGGCTGACCGGAGCTGTGGCCACAAGGTGGTCGGTGCCTGTCGCGGCGGCAACCCCCGAACCCGCTGGTGGACACCAGCGGTAAGGGATGCTGTCAGGCTGAAGAAGGAGTCCTATCGGGCCTTTTTGGCTTGTGGGACTCCTGAAGCAGCTGATAGGCACCGGCAGGCCAAGTGGAGTGCGGCTCGGGCGTGGGAGGACTTTGGAGAGGCCATGGAGAACGACTTCCGTACTACTTCGAAGCGATTCTGGTCCACCATCCGGCATCTCAGGGGGGGGGGGGGAAGCTGTCTGCCACCAACACTGTTTACAGTGGGGATGGTGTGCTGCTGACCTCGACGCAGGATGTTTTGGGTCGGTGGATGGAATACTTCGGAGACCTCCTCAATCCCACCAGCATGCCTTCCAATTTAGAAGCAGGGTTTGGGGACTTTGGGTCGGGCTCTCCAATCTCTGGTGCTGAGGTCACCGAGGTCGTTAAAAAGCTCCTCGGTGGCAAGGCTCCGGGGGTGGATGAGATTCTGCCGGAGTTCCTCAAGGCCCTGGATGTTGTGGGGCTGTGTTGGTTAACGTGGCTCTGCAATATTGCGTGGACATCGGGGGCAGTTCCCTTGGATTGGCAGACCGGGGTGGTGGTCCCCCTGTTTAAAAAGGGGGGGGGGGACCACAGAGTGTGTTCCAACTACAGGGGGATCACACACATGAGCCTCCCTGGTAAGGTCTATTCAGGGGCTCTGGAGAGGAGGGTCCGACAAATAGTCGAATCTTGGATCCAGGAGGAACAATGCGGTTTTCGTCCTGGCCGTGGAACAATGGACCAGCTCTACACCCTCAGCAGGGTCCTGGAGGGTGTGTGGGAGTTCGCCCAACCGGTCTACATGTGTTTTGTGGACTTGGAGAAGGCGTTCGACCGTGTCCCTTGGGGGCCCTTGGGCCCCTTGATACAGGCTGTTAGGTCCCTGTACGACCGGTGCCAGAGTTTGGTTCGCATTGCCGGCCGTAAGTCTGGCTTGTTTCTGGTGAGAGTTGGACTCCTCCAAGGTTGCCCTTTGTCACCGATCCTGTTCATAACTTTCATGGACAGGATTTCTAGGCACAGCCAAGGTGTTGAGGGGATCCGTTTCGGTGGCCTCAGGATTGGGTCTCTACTTTTTGCAGATGACGTGGTCCTGTTGGCTTGTTGGATGAGATCCTTCCCCAAGTGGAGGAGTTTAAGTATCTGGGGGTCTTGCTCACGAATGAGGAAAAAATGGAGCGGGAGGTCGATAGACGGATTGGTAGGGCATCTGCAGTTATGTGGGCGCTGTACTGGTCTGTCGTGGTGAAGAGAGAGCTGAGCCGAAAGGCGAATCTCTAAATTTACCGGTCGATCTACGTTCCTACCCTCATCAATGGTCACGAACTCTGGGTGGTGACCAAAAGAACAAGATCACGGATACAAGCGGCCGAAATAAGTTTCCTCCGTAGGTTGTCTGGGCTCTCCCTTAGAGATAGGGTGAGAAGTTCAGTCATCCGGAGGGGGCTCAGAGTAGAACCGCTGCTCCTCCACATCGAGAGGAGTCAGTTGAGGTGGCTCGGGCATCTGGTCAGGATGCCTCCTGGACGCCTCCCTGGTGAGGTGTTTCGGGCACGTCCTACCGGGAAGAGGCCCAGGGGAAGGCCCAGGACACGCTGGAGGGACTATGTTTCTCGGCTGGCCTGGGAGCGCCTTGGGATTCCTCACGAGGAGCTGGAACAAGTGGCTGGGGAGAGGGAAGTCTGTGTGTCCTTGCTTAAGCGACCCGTGGAAGAAGATGGATGGATGGATTAGCTTTGTTAACTGTTAAACTCCATAATCGCTACTGCTGCTTTTTCACTTTTAAAGCTTACATAATTCTGTTTCTTAAACCAAACCAAGTAAAGTGTGAGAACAAATCTGGTAAAATGCCACACATTTTGTTAACCAAATCTGTGTTTTGCATACAAAATTCTTACAACTGATATTATTATTGCCAATGTCAAATTTTGAGATGATGAACTTCTAGTGCAATCATGGAAAACACCGAAAAAAATGCCTTGCATTTCAGGCCTTTGATCGTTGTTGAGTATGCTACTACTGTATGTTAAGTTGGTTATTGGTATGTTAGATTTATAAAACAAAATGTATAGTGTATGGACATATTACTAATGGATATTGACTGAAATTGCATAGTAACAAAGCCCAGAACTCATCAACCACTTGACATGAACAATACAGTGATACTTCAATACCTAAACAACTTGAATTGGGGCGTTGTACAAAAAGACTTGCCTCCTATTCATTTTCCTTGAAAGTTATTACATTTTCTCTTGTCCAACCAAAAATTTAAATGTGTATTATTGTTTTTTCTGTGATAGACCAATACAAAACAATGCCTTCATTGATGTGTGGCAAGAAGTAAGCCTTTGTTAAAAGAAAGTCATAAGAACAGGTCCTAAATAGGCAATCCCCAATGTGAACCCTGACAGTGCCAGCATCATACTGTGGGGATGCCTTACTTCAGCGACACATGGAAGGTGGTCAGAGTTGATGGGAAGTTAGACAATACAGGAATAAAATAAAAGCTGCAGACTAGAGAAGAGGGCCGGCGGTTCACCTTCTGGGAGGACAAAAACCCAAAACATACAGCCAGAGCTACAATGGAATGGTCTAGACCAAAGCATAATTATGTGCTAGAATTGTCCAGTCAAAATACAGACTTAAATCTAGTTCAGAACCTATTGCAAAACTGTTTACCGACACAACCAATACAGTCTACAACAGCTTGAGCTATTTTGCAGGATAGATAATCAAGGAGTCATCAGATAGCACTGCTAAAGACAATCCAGACTATTTGTTCTACGATGGTGGAATTACTGAATGAGCGCCATCAGAACAGGGGCGTCCCTGTTTATCTTCAAGAAACTTTTGGAGACGCAGTTCCTTTGGGATAATCTCATACCCTAACACGTCCCTAACTTCTTCTTTTTCTGCACCTCCCTCTAAGCCTCCACTCCGTCACCTCTTACTAGCTGCCCTCTATCTAAGTGGGTTATTGTTAGCTTTGATGTTAACTGCACAGTTATATTCGGATATGGGTGGAGGGCTGAATGCAAATGCATTTTCTGATTGTTTTTCATTTTTTGCAAAGGATGGTTGCATTTTTACTTGCCACATGTTAACTCCTTGTTTCAGTCATGACTGCATGAACACTTTTAAACCGATTGTAATGTATGTATAATTGAATTGAAATGACTTGTAAAGTGCCTTGAGATGACATGTTGTGAATTGGCGCTTTACAAATAAACTGAATTGAATTTCTAAGAGTCAAACATCAGTTTAAAAGAAATGTAACATTTTATAGATCAAATGTAAACCACACTAAACAATACCTTTTAAATTCAGCATCTGTCTTGTGTGAGAAAAGCCTTTGAAAGGGAAGACTTTTAGCATAAACAGGGCATGCTGCAGGCTGTATTGCTTCTCGGTGTCGCTTGATGTGCAGTTCTTATTTTGCTCTTCCTTTTTGATCAAACCATAAAAAAGCAAATGAGTGAAGTCCCATTTTGATTCTTTCCATTCATTCCATGGTCTCAGGCTGTTATTGTGATTGATTTGGGTCTTGGACTTATATTGCTTGGCAGGCCTGTTCTGCCTGTACTTCATCATCAAGCATTGCTAAATGCTTTAAAAGCATTGATTTGCCTGAATTACAACATGGCATCAGACCTCTCACCTGTCTGCTCGAAGCACCATCTAAGTATGCATGTGTGTGAGTCGGTATGAGAGACTGAGTACAGGCAGATTGGACCTCCACATATCGTTACACTCGACTCCCTCTCTCCTCTTTACCCACACCAGTAGCACACCCCTCATCATCTCTGTCTCATCGATTTGTCCCATAAAAAGTGTTTAATTCAATCAAGAGGAAAGTGAGTGCCTGTTTTTCTGGGACCCTGTCGATAATCAGCTTGAGTGGGACTTCACTTCCGTCCCTCTCACACACTAGCGTATGCATGTATCTATTTTTGTACTGCTTGTCGTTCATGACTTATTCATCATCTGAAATATGTACACATCTCTTTGGATGTATATAGGAAAAAATATGCATGCTTTCAATTTAGAACTGCTATCCAACTACGTATTTGTGGAAAATCAAACTAAAGAAGTATACTGTCACGCAGAACATCAATTTGGTTATCCTTTTCAGTATTTTGCAGCATGAAGCCCAAATTTGACTTGAGCTAACCTGCACATTTACACAACCTCTGAGGGAAAATAATTAGGCCACTTAATAACACAATTATCCAAATGACCCCATGTAGCTGCTTACATTGCCAAGTCACAGCTTTAAAAGCTTAATATAAAACTGTCCAAACAGATATGAAAACATCACAGGCTGGCACAAAAAAAGATGAGTTATTTCTAAAGAGCCTTTCACATTAGACTAAAAATGTTTTTTTGTTTTTTTTGCTGCTCAGTGCTAAATGCCGCTCGTCCCACTGAAAAAAAAAAAAAAACACGGCTTCACATAAAGTATGAACTTTGTCAAGACAGTTATTATTTCCTGATTGTACTGAGTTGTATTTGGACTCATTTTAATTACATTTGAATGCTTAGTCCTGAAATATTTTTGTGGAGTGATTTGCACTATAAATAATAAATAATTGCATTAAAACAGGGGAAATGCTTCTGTTATCATGCTGTAATTGTGTAAATCAAATTGGCTTCATGCCATTCAAACTAAGCCATAGTTTACCACCTAATTATTTTCATTAGATAGTTTTTTTTAATCATTATGACGTTTTGCACTGCCTTTGGAGTGGAGGTTTTGCTCTCCTTTGCAAAATAGCTCAAATTCAATTAGATAGGTTGGCAAGTTTCTATGAATATCCGTGTTCAGATTTTGCCACAGATTCTAAATTGGAGATAACTCGGATTGATAAACTCTTACTCAAGAGTTTCAGATTATTCTATAAATTGGTTCAAATCTATGGTTCTTCTAATCAATTATTCTTTGCAGAATCTCATTAATATACAACTGGAGTCAGGGAATATTACTTACATAGTTATCAATGTCTCACCAAGACTGGCAGATTTAACAAAGCTAAACTACATCCCACTTATAAAAAAAGTGGAAGATGATTTTACTAGATGGAAATCCCTGCCCATATCACTTATGGGATAGGTTGCATCAATAGAAATTATGGTTTTGCACAGAATCAATTCTCTATTCTCAATGATCCCGAGCAAACCATCACCAGGATTGGTTTATATCTCTGGACTCTTCCGTCTTTAAAGTTCTTTGGAAAGATAAACCCCCACAAATTGGCATGAAAACAATAATCCCATGCAGACCTACACCCGTCTGCAATAACCCTGACATCTTGCAAAAAAATGTATGATTCCTTTTCTAGACTGGAGGTGTAAAGGAATTAAATACCTGGAATACATATTTAAATGAACAGACTTTATCTCATTTAAAACAATTACACAATATGGGATTGACACATTTTTTTTTTTTTACAATAACTAATTAAATCTTTTACAAAAGGTAAATTTAGACTCAATACAGTTGAGTTACAAATGTCAGCAAGAGTTGTAGATTTTTTTTTACCTCAACTCAACCCAAATGTCTAAAATATACAGGACATTATCTACATTAGATGAATCGACAGCCCTTCCTATTTCAAAATGGGAGGTGGATCTATCAATCAGCTTGGTCCAAAACGTCTGGTCTCAGATATGTTTAAAAACATTTTAAATAACAAAAAATCCCAATTTACATATTATACAATACAAATCTTTCATTGAGTACACTATACAGGTCAACGAATGTTCAGGATGGGGTTCACGTCGTCTAATACCTGCTTACAATGCACAGGCAATATACTGGATAATTATATCCATGCGCTTTGGGTCTGTCCACCTGTTCAGAGATTTTGGTGTCAAATATGTGAGGACTTATCAAAGTGTCTGAAACGTAATATTCCACCTTTTACCTCAGTTTGCTTGCTGGGAAACTTAGATTATGTCACCCTGAACACAAAGTTAGTTCAAATGGTTTATATTGCCTTATGCATCCTAAGAAAACTATACTCCTGAATTCGAAAAATACAAATGCTCTTAATATTAATTAGTATCGAGATCTCTTGTTTGACCACATTGGTTTTGAGACAACCTCTGCCTTCACATCTGATCAATCTCTCTTGGCTTCTTTGATCGGCTCCATCATCTAGTATGGGTGAGGGGTTTTTGGTTTTGTTGTATGGGACATTGTTGCTGATGTGGGGGTTTTTGGGGTTAGTCGCACCTGGGGAAGAACCTTGAAGGTGGGATCGCAAAGAGGATGGGACGCTGGGTGCCGTGGATGGGGCTTGGGTGGCTATAGGTGGTAACTCCCGCATGTGGTGCCTTAGGGGGGTTGCACTGGTGGACATGGGTTATTGACCTTGTGCTGCTCCTGGCAGGGTCTAGGGTGGCTTGGGTGCTCAGGGTTCTGGAAAGCCGCACCCCCTGGCTTAGGTCCTGGGAGAGCATCGGCCGGTGTGGTTGTCTATGTTGCCAGTGCTGGTGTGTGGGAGTCGTGGTTGGCCGGAGGTCAACGTGGGCTGCCATTTTCTTTTCTTTCTTTTTTTCCCTTCCTTTTCTCTGGGCCGATTCTCATTGCCGATTTCTGGATAGCATCCTGCCTTGTTCGTGTGTTGGGGTGTCAGGCTAGTGGCCATGGTGAATGGGTGGCATTTCTGGATCTGATCAGTTTTTGGGCACTGGACTTGGCTCCTGGGTCTTGGTCTTTGTACGCTGAGGAGTATTTTGGTCGGGTGTGCTCTGTCGGGGATAGAGGGTGGTGGATGTCGGTGTGGTGTGTCAGCTGGCTGGGGCATCTGTCTGGTCTTGGAATGGGTGTGTACGGCACTGGGGTTTTGGGCCGGTGTGTGAGCTGGGTTCCTGCCTTGGCACGGGGGCCTTCAATGAGTGGGTGGCGCTGGGGGCCTCCTTTACTGGCAGGGAGATTATCACTATCTAGCAACAGGTGACACAACAGGTAGACACTCTCACTTATAACATTCTCATGAGACACTTATGTAGGGACTTTGGGGTTGGGCAGACTTTTCGTCATCCAGAGCAGGGGTTCTCAACCTTTTGCAAGGTTGGGGGGGCCCCAGTGCCCCCCCAACCCCGCAAAACGCCCCACCCCCACTCCACATCACCTTGCATAGATAGATAGATAGATAGATAGATAGATAGATAGATAGATAGATAGATAGATAGATAGATAGATAGATAGATAGATAGATAGATAGATAGATAGATAGATAGCCTGCCCTAGGCTATTATTTTTAGGCCCACATTATTATTATTATTATCATCATCATCAGTAGGCCATACTAGGCTATTGCTATGTAATTATATGAGGTTACATGCTTTGTTGTTGTTGTTGTTGTTATTATTATTATTATCATTATTATCAGTAGGCCTATTATCATTACTGGGCTATTTCTATAATTGGGAATTGGCTCCAGACCTCTTTTTTTTTAAACAGGGGGACCACCACCCCGGTCTGCCAATCCAAGGGAACTGCCCCCGATGTCCACGCAATATTGCAGAGCCGCGTTAACCAACACAGCCCCACAACATCCAGAGCCTTGAGGAACTCCGGTCGAATCTCATCCACCCCCGGAGCCTTGCCACCGAGGAGCTGTTTAAAAAGGGGGACCACAGGGTGTGTTCCAATTACAGGGGGATCACACTTCTGAGCCTCCCTGGTAAGGTCTATTCAGGGGTTCTGGAGAGGAGGGTCCGACGTATAGTCGAACCTCGGATCCAGGAGGAACAATGCGGTTTTCGTCCTGGCCGTGGAACACTGGACCAGCTCTACACCCTCAGCAGGGTCCTGGAGGGTGCGTGGGAGTTCGCCCAACCGGTCTACATGTGTTTTGTGGACTTGGAGAAGGCGTTCGACCGTGTCCCTCGGGGGGCCCTGTGGGGGGTGCTCCGGGAGTATGGGGTACCGGGCACCTTGATACGGGCTGTTAGGTCCCTGTACGACCTGTGCCAGAGTTTGGTTCGCATTGCCGGCAGTAAGTCGGGCTTGTTTCCAGTGAGAGTTGGACTCCGCCAAGGTTGCCCTTTGTCACCGATCCTGTTCCTGACTTTTATGGACAGGATCTCTAGGCGCAGCCAAGGCGTTGAGGGGATCCGTTTTGGTGGCCTCAGGATCGGGTCTCTGCTTTTTGCAGATGATGTGGTCCTGTTGGCTTCATCGGAGCGTGATCTACAGCTTTCGCTGGAGCTGTTCGCAGCCGAGTGTGAAGCGGCTGGGAGGAGAATCAGCACCTCCAAATCCGAGGCCATGGTCTTGAGCCGGAAAAGGGTGGGGTGCCTCCTCCGGGTCGGGGATGGGGTCCTTCCCCAAGTGGAGGAGTTTAAGTATCTGGGGGTCTTGTTCACGAATGAGGGAAAAATGGAGCGGGAGATCGATAGACGGATTGGTGGGGCATCTGCAGTTATGCGGGCGCTCTACCGGTCTGTCGTGGTGAAGAGAGAGCTGAGCCAAAAGGCGAAGCTCTCGATTTACCGGTCGATCTACGTTCCTACCCTCATCTATGGTCACGAACTCTGGGTGGTGACCGAAAGAACGAGATCACGGATACAAGCGGCTGAAATGAGTTTCCTCCGCAGAGTGTCTGGGCTCTCCCTTAGAGATAGGGTGAGAAGCTCAGTCATCCGGAGGGGGCTCAGAGTAGAGCCGCTGCTTCTCCACATCGAGAGGAGTCAGTTGAGGTGGCTCGGGCATCTGGTCAGGATGCCTCCTGGACGCCTCCCTGGTGAGGTGTTTCAGGCACGTCTCACCGGGAGGAGGCCCAGGGGAAGGCCCAGGACACGCTGGAGGGACTATGTTTCTCGGATGGCCTGGGTGCGCCTTGGGGTTCCTCCCGAGGAGCTGGAACAAGTGGCTGGGGAGAGGGAAGTCTGGGTCTCTTTGCTTAGGCTGCTGCCCCCGCGACCCGACCCCGGATAAGCGGAAGAAAATGGATGGATGGATGGATGGGCTCCAGACCTCTGCTATTAATTTATCCTTTATTATTGTTATTATTACGAGGCCTAATAGTAGGTATCATCTGCATGTCATACTGCATGCATCACACCAGTCAGTTTAAGTGGTCCTATGAAAACAATAAAAACAGGGACATTTTCATCAGCCTATAAATCCCCCCGGACAGCGCATGAAAAGTGGACGGTTGGTCCCCCTAAATTGACAGCTCATTTGCTGTCCCCACAAACGGATCTCGAACCAAAGCAAAAGAGCGATAATCCTCTTTAAAGTGGGCTACGTCGCATATTGTTCTCTCACTGCTGACAGGTGCTCAGACGCTGATTGAAATAGAGAGGAGAAATCGTGTGACGTGCCGCATCCGTGATAAAGTCTACAAGGCTGGGGTTCCCTCGACTGATGCGGTCATAGAGGTCTAGTTTTACTGTGAAGGCGTGCACTTTGTCTACAAGGAACAAAATCTGAGTTTTGCGGCCTTACAAAGACAGTTTAAGGCCATTCAACCGGTTAAATATAGATCAAATAGGACAGAGACGCAAGCCACACATAGTGTCATCCAGATGCTTCACCAGATCTGATTTGATTTATGTCAAAAACCGCATCACCTCCTCTCGCAGCTCATACTGAAACCACATATGACCTGCATTTGCGCTCACGATCGACAAACAAATCAAATTAGTTCAAAACTTCTATTTTTTTTATCAGTCCAAACACATTTTAATTTCTATTCAGGAGTTATTTATATACAAAACTAGAACTTTTTATGACAGTAGTTTAATAATAAATTTTAAAAAATTGCACATTTTTCTTTTTCAGTTTTTTTCCTCCCATCCTGTAGCCTACTGGCGCCCCCTCAGGTCCGGTGCGCCCCCCCATGTCCAGTGCGCCCCACCGGTTGAGAATCACTGATCTAGAGGATGAGCTGTTCAATCAGCTTCACCTCTGGTGCTGGCGCCCACTGTTAAACTGCATATAGACACTGAGGGCTCGGGGTGGGGAATAGTGGTGTGTGGCTTCCTTCCCCACATCCCACCCCTCTGTTTTAAATGCACTTTATAACAACACACATAAACACCAAACTCGATAGGGGAGGAGGGAGGCTAGGGGTCTTTCCACACCCCTGTTCGTTTTTGGCCATCAGTGGTTGGGGTCCGGGAAGAGGAACAGGCTGTCATTGCCCACGTTTCACTTGCACTTCCTCCTCACTTGTGTCTCCCTGCTATCATGCCTCATTCTGTGCACCTTTGCACCAGCCTGATTAGCTCATTGACTTCACCTGCACTCACCACTACTTAAGCTCTCCTCACTCTCCACTCCCCTGCCAGATTATCGAAAACCTTTGTGGCAAGTAGAAATCCAGCGACCTCCAAGATCCATGTTTTTTGCCCTCCATGTGTATGACCTTGTTTTTGCCTCCTGGATTCAAGTGTTTTTCGCCTTGGCTCCTTCCTGCCTCTCTGACTCCCGGAAACCGGATCTCCACTCGGCTCTTCAACTCTGATTCTAGCTTAGCCCCTTGGATGAGTTTAACGCCTTCTGCCTCTCCGTGTATGATCTTTTCTTGTTCCCCTCGACCTCGATTTCTAGCCTGCCCCATCCTAAATTCGATTCACTGCTGCTCAAGCCTGCAAGCTCATCTGCTCATGGCACCGTCTGAAGAGGAGCACTTGGAAACCCAACAATCCCTCCACGTGACCGCTGGTCAGGATCTGCCTCCCCGTCTTGGCGTGGGGATGCCAAGACCAGCCAGGCTATTGGTGTGGTGCCCTGACATGGGCCGGGGGGAGGCATTGAGATTTTAGTTGTGGGGATTGGCCCGGGATTGCGGCAGCGCATGTCGGCCATTGGCTGGCTGTGGCCGCCACGGTGGGGGGCCCCCGTCGGCCAGTCGCTGGTCGACTCCCTGCTAGAGGGTGGGGCACCTTTGGGTCTCCGGGCCCATGGCTGGATCCACCCTGGCGTAGTCGGTTGCCGCCGGGGCCCGTGGGCTCATTGCTGCGGCCCCCAGGGCCCTTGCAATGTAGCTGCTGGATGTTTCCCCAGGGATGTCCTCTGCTCCTTTCTGGGGGGGGGGGGGGCAGCCCTGTGTTGGTCTGCCCTGTGCTCCTAGGCTCTGGAGGGTCCTTTGGATGTTTATGGCGCCGATTTCCTTTTTGTTTGTGTCCATTCCTGGGAGGCGGATTGATGACTCCTTACACCAGCTATTGAACACTTGTATGGAGAAACCATATATGCACCAGCACGCTCATACACACACACACACAGTGGGGATTCTGGTGTTTACAGATGTATTCTTGGGCTCCGGTTACCATTGCTAAATCTCTTAATAATCGGTACCAACAGCTTTTCAGTCATGCTGTAATTGTATTTATATATCTATTTGCAGGTTGTTGTTGCATAGTTTGCATTGTTTGATTTGTTTTTACATTGTTTGTTTTCCTTCTCCCTGCCATCCTGCGGGTATGGAGGCAGACTGGGATGTTTTATTGCATTTTCTTTGTCCCCCATCTTCTCTAGTATCTTCAACTTACCCTCTCCCTATTAACTTTTTTTTACTACCTGTCGTCATCTTCTTTCTTTCTTCCTCTTTATTTTCAGTCTCTGTGTACATAATATCAGGGAAAAAAATTCAGCAATTTCTAATAAAGATTTCTTACACATATATATCAAGAGGAGTACTATCGCAAAAGCCTTAATGCTCCACTTGTAAAAGTAAATTGGTTGGGCTTCTACTTGGTACTCAGACACCAATTCTGAGTGCCACACTGCCAGACAGGATAAAAATAAATAAATAAATTGATTATATGTTAAGCTCCATTCATTGTAATATCAATTTGGATCAGCTTCCTGACCCTGCTGAAGAAAAACTTCCCGACATCATGCTTCTGCCACCGCTATGATTCATAATAGGGGCTGTCTTTTTACGGTGATGCACAATATTGGTTTTAGTCATACATAGCATTTTGCAGAAATGACCCCAAAAATTTTTTTGCCTCTTGTGACCAGAGCAAGGTTCAGATTTGTTACTATGTGCCCTTAATGGCTTTGGGAAACTACCAGCAGGATTTCTTATGTCTTTGTTTTAATAATAAATTTGTTCTTGCAACTACTCTTGAAAACGTCTCAAAATAATTATTTGTAGAATATTTTCAGAAACATCTTTTTCCTTCCAGTTCACAATTATGCACTACTATGTGTTTATTTATGATTTAAAATCCCCATTAAAATACTTAAAAGTTAGTATTTGTAATGCAACATGTTGTGAAAGGTTCAACATTTCAACACACAACATTGCACACAACATTGCAATACATTTGCAATATTGTGTGTTTTGTGTATTCTGCTCCCCTTTACTTTGCTCTGTAAGCAGCAAAAGAAAACATATTTGACTGATGTTGGAAATTAGCAATACTGCTCCCTTGCCGTTATGACAACAGATTCAAGTGACATCATGCCCATAAAGCTGAAGTAATCAATACAAAGCAGGAGGTTGATAATGTAAAAATTCAGATGGTCTCTAATTAGTACACACGAACCCACTCCTTGATTTTTACTTAGAATATTTGGACAAAGCATAATGACCTCATATGGCCACAGGGACATTCCCAGCCCACCACTGTTCCAATAAGCTCCTCATCCCAGATGCAAGGTCCACTACGAACCACATTAGTCACCAGCAGCACCCTATCACTGACCCCCACAAACCACCATGCAGACTATGTAGTCTGGCCCGGCCAATCAACTCCACTGTCAACACCGACCAAACCAATTAAAGTGTCTAATGAGCGTCTTGTATAACACTAACATTGCCATTAAAGAGCGTTTAAAGAGAGCACAGGGGTATCGGGTGGAGAGCTGTGGGTTAGCGTGTCATGGCTTATTAGTATTCAAGCAGCGTTTGGTTTCCATTAAAGCAGCATTCGTGAGTGCCTCGGGTGTCCATGAATACAATGCCTTGCGATCTGATGATTCACGCATCCTAGGCTTTATAAACAGCTTTCACTCAGATGAGAACAATCTGAGCTCATAAAAAACACACCTCAGCTTTCACTTGCAAATACAGAGGTATGCAGGCACAGAAGGAATAAATGAATTGTGTGTGGGATGTTTGAGAAAACAGTGACTTGACAGTATTACACAGGCACTCAGTTTAATACTCAGCCATAATATTGCTGAGGGAACAGGCCCAAGGCGCTACTCTCTTTTATTAGTCATTCACTGGGATTATGGACACATTGCTTCCATTACCTAAAGAGAAGAGCAGGAGGCCTGTCCCCCTGGGGATGGCCAGATAACTCACACACAAACATTAACATACACTCTATGGCTTAATCCGATTTAAGCCTCAGAAGGTAGGTGTTCCTCCAAATACTACATCATTAAAATGAACATGAGCTTCCACCTTCTTCACTAGCTAGATAAGAGAATCAATATTGCAAGGAAATGAACAGAAACTAAATACATCCAAAAACATTAGAGTAGAAAAAAACTTTAATATTTCTGTTTCTGTTGCCATGTACTTCATAAACGGCCAAACCATTAAGAAGATGCACAGAGTAAGACTACAACTGCATTCAAACTGGCAGCCATAAAAGTATAATAATAATAATAATTGCTTGCATTTATATAGCACTTTTCAAGACTCTCAAAGCGCTTTACAATAAATACACACTGGTGTCAGCAGTGATGAAATGAGGCTGATGGATCACAGCAGGAAAAGAAATGATGAACAGAGGAATTAGATTTGTCTTGATGCAGTCAACGTGGAACAACCTCACACTGATCAATCATTACTTCAGTGGCAATAGAAAATTGGTTAATAATTTAACAAAATGAATATACTGTATATTTTTCAATTAGTAAAAATTAGACTGTGTTGACTACTTTTTTAAGACAGTGTAATATGTTTAAAAGACAAAGAGCTTTTAATTATCATTTTATTCTACTTACAGTCCCCATTTATTTCATCCACTTAATTTATTAACTCTCCATCACAACCATTCGATGTTTTAGGGTGAATTCAAACCAGCTCTGTTCAGTCCATTGTAATCGAACGCCAAGCATGCTGGGGCTAAAATAAACAACAATGTTGCAATTTTGGCCCCCAATCGAACCGAGTCTACCGGACCATAGGGTGTGAAAACGACACTAGACCTACCAACCAGTTGTTTGGCAGTGGTCATCACAGACATTAACATTTCGGGTTTGTTAAACCCTACTGGGACCTTAACTAGAAACGTCTTGACAAATAAATTGAGAATGAGCTTTTTTGCATCAAATGGGTTGGTTAAAAATGAAGCAAATTATAAAACTGGTATCTGGTTAAATGGGCAACCGTTGCTCAGGTGGTAGGAATTCGTCCCGTAATCGGTGGGTTGTGTCTGGCAGCCTTGCTTCTGTCAGTGTGCCCCAGGGCTACAATGTAGTCGCTTGCCACCATCAGTGTCTGAATTTGTGCGTGAGTGGGTGAATGACTGAATGTAGTGTAAAGCGCTTTGTGGTCCTCTAACTGAAAAAGCGCTATACAAATGCAGGCCATTTACCATTTAAACAGCTGATGTCCACTGTTAAAGGGGGGGTGGCACGTTCTTCTCATGCAGAAAGAGCAATTCTGAGGTCCAGTACATCAATAATTTTACCTGAAATAGATCTGTAAGTTCAATAAATTATTTATACTACCTATTTGAAATTTTGCACTCACAGCATGTCTGCACTGAACGCCTTGAAATTAGCTGCATGTCTCTTTAAGAGTCTCGGACATGCCCCCTTCAACACGCTGCCATCAACATCATCACAACATTTTCCAGTCGCATGGGGAGGAAGCTGTGGAGAGATGTGGGCGGTAATCAAAATTTAGGGGCGTTGCTAGGAAGTTAGGCGTTCCTAGGAGGACCCTGGCGTTCAGTGCTCAACATGGCGGACGCGAGAGCTTATAGATATTACTCAAACATACATAAATTAACCTAAGAAACACTTTAGGCATGTTTTTAAGGAGGGAATGGCATAAGAATGTGATGAAAAGCTTTAAAAAGTGGATTTTACATGCCACCCCTCCTTTAAGTACAATGCTGTTTCTGTGATGCTGTGAGCCTGTTTTCCTCTTAAAGGCCCTGGAAACATTATTAGAGTGCATGGTATCAGGAACTATTTAAAATACCAGAAAATTTCAGCTAAAAATCTGGGGACTCTACCAGGACTCTATGTTGTCACTCTTGAATATGTTGAAGGAAAATGTGTGGATTTTTTAAATAGCTTCCACGTCATGTGACATAGTCACATTTTAATTAGACATTTTACTTTTAGATGGTGTTCTCTTTTTTTATTGTGAAAAGGTTGTAGTACTTTACCTTTAGGCTTCACATCTGTCCACACCTGCACTATGCCGTTGTTGGTCTGCATAGTGAGTTAGTGGAAATTTAGAAATGTTGTTAGATGTGGTCATCAAGTCATATCAATGCCAGCTTCCACCTAGTACCATTGTTGACATCGCTGGTTGTATGTAGAAAAACCTGTATACAGGTATAATATGGGCTAATACAGAACAATGCTATCACTACTATTAGACCTACGTAACATTCCATAACGTTATCATTTTAAAAGCCTACCCTGTAAGGCAAGTTGTAAAGAAGCAGGAGAGAGCTGTTGTTTTCATGCCCCCCCCCCCAAAAAAAAATTACACTCTAAAATTTTACTGCTTTTTGTCCCCCCCAAAAAATGAAATGGTACTTCTGCCCCTGCTGTTACCTTGCAACAAGAATAGTCAAGGGGGACTTGGAGATTGTATGTCCTCCCAAAGAAATTGTTGGTTCCCTCTAGGTGCTCCAGCTTCTTCCTGAGGTTAAAGCCATATATGTTAGATGAATTGACAGTCTGTCCAGTGCGTACCCCACATCTCACTTGTTGACTGCTGGAGTCATGCTTCAACACGCCCACCGAATTCAACAGAGATATGGTCAGGGGCAGAGTGGGATAAAAATTCACGCCAGGAATTGATACCATCACAGCCCACCACCACCAAATTGATGCAAAAAGCCAAAAAATGCGTTACCTTGGGCGCCTACTGATGTAATAGTGAAACATAATAAAATGTGCCCAAACACAGCTTTTTCTGTTTTTTTCCCCTACAAAATAAATATTTAACTTCTGCTGCAATAACCTATACTCAAATCACATAAACTGAAGTTCTAGTTCATTCTAGTTCTAGAACCCTAGTAAATGTGCAGGGTGCAAATTTACCAGTGTAGTAGTAGCAACAGAAATGAAATAAAATAGATTACACCATCATCCACCAAAACTTGAGACTAATCTTATTTTTAAACTATCAGGTATTAGACTAGTTACAAATTTGACTACTGTGTCAAACCTAGTATTATACAACAAGTGAGAGGTACACAGGTGGTGCACTGCAGATGTGTAGGTTTATTCTCTGTAACACTGAACTAGGAAATTCTAAACACCCACAGAAATTATCACTTTAAATGATCTAGACTTGTAAAGTTCATTGTATACTGATCATCATATGTGAAGCACAAATTATTCTAAAAGCATCAAATGTATGTTTGGTTTGTACTTAAACTGTACCTGAAGGTTCCAGCTCTGATTCCTCACTACTGCTCTCCACCTCTGCCATGACCGCAGGAGCTCTTGCAGCACTTGTGCTGCTGACAGTGCTGACAGTGCTCCCTTCTACATCTTTGTAAGGAAAAATCCAAATAGTATCTCAACTTTTCAGATTCAGTAATTGATATTTTATTAATGCATTGGCTATGTTCATATAAGAACAAATGTTCTTAATGTCAGTGGGATTTTACCTGGTTAAATTAAGGGGAGGTGTTTCTGCAACACTTTGATAGACATCCTCACAAAAAGAGAAGAGGGGGTGTGTTGGTGCCCAATGCAACCTGCTGCATCTGTCTGAGTGTAAACAGGGCATATGCCCCAATGAGCAGCACAACGGATAGTTTATTTAAGAATAAAGCACCACCTGACCGTTGGTCCAATCGCCAAGCTGACCAGTTTGGGTGCCAGGCCACCAAGAAATGTCACCGGTGCTCCTGGATAAGGTTCAACAGGCATAAGGTCAACCTTCTTCCATGGCGATGACAGTCCCCAGACCTAAATCCTAAATTTGCTGTGTGAGCTGAGGGCATAAGAGAGGTGACAGCAATCTAGAGAGGTTATAAAAAGAGGAAAGCCAAAGATCCCTTTCACTGGATGCTCCAACCTTATGGATTGTTATGGGAGAAGACCAAGTACTGAGCAGTATCAATCAATGCATTGATACCAATAACTGTGCTTTCAGTCATTTTTTTACAGTCAGTTATTTCTTGATGTGGAATAATCGCCCCACTAAATAAATGTGCAATTTTTCAATGTGATAATAAGATGGTTCAATAAATACTGAATATATTTTAAGGCTTTTTACCTTTGAAATACATTGGTACATGAAGAACATGTATTTCATTATTTTAGGACAGAATAAGTTATTTGTATTGTAACTCCTGTAATGTGACTATTACAACATATATATATGTACAATCGTAGATGTGAACCCCAGACCCAAAATTAATGACCATCTTTAAAACCCAAAAGGACAATGTTCTATTTTCTTTTTGTGGTCAACTAACATCATGAGTTGAAATTCATGTTTAAACATTTCTCAATTAGTGGAGTCAAGATGGATGGCTGCCCTGCGATGGACTGGCGACCTGTCCAGGGTGTACCCCGCCTCTCGCCCCTTGACCGCTGGAGATAGGCACCAGCCCCCCCGCAACCCTGCATAGGAATGACGGGTAGAGAAAATGGATGGATGGATGGAAGATGCATGGCTGTAAAAAAAACATGAGCAGGTGAAAGCAGCTGCCTGTTGACATCAATTCAGAGGATTAATGTGTTCTAACAAATTTTTATGATTTATTTCCAGAAGTGCCTACGTTATGAGCATTCAGTCATTAAGGCTGATACTTAATGATGGACACCCTGTAAAAGTGCACCTCCAGTGCTTCACTCATCACAACCTGCTCTCATGTACAGTTTGGAAATGCACATGTGGTTGTATCTACACACACATATTAATATTTACTCTCATAAACATGCAAACCCACAGCACAGCACCCACTCTCCGGACCCCCCAATGAGGGCATAAATTTCTCCAGCTGTGACCTGAAAGACAAATAGCCTATAAAAGTGCCAGTGGTGTTCACACATGCGTTCCTGGCACAATCAAATCAATTTCCTCTAAGTAGCCATAAACATGTTCTCTTTTAAAAGGTGAGGAAGGGGTCCGATTATCCCCAGGCCCCCTGGCATGCTCCTCTACCCGAGAGGTTCCTCTGAAAGGGTGAGAATCAGGGCCTAATCTATGTCCGGACTATCTGTAGCCCTGAGACACACTGAGATCAGGACCTCAGCCGTGCCTCACTCCTCTGATCACAACTAACATCCATTAATCAGTAGCAGGCCGCATAGTGACAAAGAGCCTGCCTGGCAGGGGTTACTGTCCGGGAGCTGCCCTGCTGCTACTGAGGGGCTCAATCAAAGTTCCAAGGCTTGCACAAGGGACACTGTTGTAGTCACTGTTATTAATTGGTTCAGTTGTGACTGAGCGCCATTTTCCAAAAACTAATAAAATCTTTAAATCTCCAAGATGTATATTCACATCACATTTGTCTTCATCAATCTTGGAGCACTGTATCTTCTATTGTAATGCACTAAGTGGTGTAGCTTCAAGGGTGGTACTAAGACTACAATTATCCTGGTGGTCCTTCCCGTAGTGAATGATTGTAATTGTAATTGACAAAATCTTCCTTTTGCGCATAGGACACATGTAACTCACTGCACCCCCACCTTGCAAACGCTCCCCTCTTTGCTCCCTCCTTGTCATCTGATAAACCTTGGGCTTCCAGCTCACGCTCATGGAAGTTGACACTCGGCTCATACAAATCCAGTTAATATTCAATGGGTCATTAAAGATTGATTATGAGCTGTAAAGTAGGGAGAAAGAAAATCACATATATATAATGACACAAAATACTTCAATGTGTAATTTTGCTTTATAGAGGAGCTTTTGTCCTGCTGCTCCCCTGGTCCTTGTTAGTGAATGTTAGGGATGTATAGATGTCTAGATGGTGGAGATACATGTCCATCCCAGGCTGACCTGGGTCAGACCCAGGCTATTAAAGCTGGGCCCATGCAATCAGGAAGAGGATTGCCCCCCTGAGTGAGTAGTTCATTTTTGTTGCTAAAATATTTAGGAGCCTGAGCATGCCCTAAGAGACGGGAAGTAGAAATCCTTGACACACCTTGGTATTTATGCTGGAGGAAGTAATCCCTGCATATCCCAGTCCCAGTTGGGGTGGTGTTTGTTAATGCTGGAAAAGAAATATGCACTCCATTATGTGTATCTGGTTGGATTCTGAAATCCACGTCATTTTAGAGTTTCTATACATGTCAACATTTGGTTAGTATAGAAGAAATTGTGGTTTCTTTCTTTCTCTTTCTTTCTTTCTTTCTTTCTTTCTTTCTTTCTTTCTTTCTTTCTTTCTTTCTGTACCCCTTTTCCCTCTCTGTCTCGCCTGCTTGACCCAGC
Source organism: Valencia hispanica (assembly GCA_963556495.2). NCBI lineage: Eukaryota > Metazoa > Chordata > Actinopteri > Cyprinodontiformes > Valenciidae > Valencia > Valencia hispanica. Next base: position 33,584,911 of record OY747709.1, read on the forward strand.
CTGTTTCCCATGAGTCCCCAACCAAGACGACGCAACAAACACAATTTTGGTAATGACATTTGCAGAATGGATGAAGGAGAGAAAGTCCTGGCTGTCAAAAACACCTCAACCCAGCAGCAAAGAAAACACAAACCGACACATGACCGATTCTTCGGTTTGTATGAATAGACAGCTCCACTGCTCCTCTCACCTCTTCTCTCCTCCATTCTTGACCCTGATTCGTTTTCTTTAATTTCCAAATATCTCCCTCTCTTCCAGCCACTTTCCAAACGTCTTGTCCTCACCCATCACCCTGAGAGATGTTAATTTTTCACTTTTAGCAGCTAAAATGGGCAGAAATTGTTGCATTAATAAGCATGTGTGGGGCCTAGTCACCTCATCAGAACTTATTAAATCAAACTATCACATTAATTTCACTCTTTCATGCATGTGATACACAAACTGAGGACATACATTTTCAAATGGATGTTAGATTCAGACACCAGTTATCAAATTCATGAACTATTTCTTATTGTGTTCATGATTAGAAAAGAATAAAACAATGCCAAAAGAGAAAAAAAAACATGAAAAGAGAAGCAGGAAGAACACATTCACCATCAAATATACAAATGTAATTCTTAGTTTTTTATTATTTTTTTTAATTGTTGCGCTAGCTGTAGTATAAAGATGTCAAATCACTGAGAGTTTGTCGAAAAAAGCAATCAGCTGATAGTCCATTGGGATCATTTACTACGACTACGAGAGCTGAAAAACATGGGAACATGCCATCTTTGATGTTCTAGCACAACTGACAGTTTGGCAAAAAGTCAAAATATTTACCACATTCTTGGTAGAGCTAGAGTTGACTGACAAGCCACAACTGGCGGTTGTTGCTTAAATAATGTTATTTCCTCATAGGAACATGGATGGTTTCAGCTGAACAGAACATTTCCAAACTTAACAACAGTCTTTTATAAAATTGTAAACTGTTAATATCTGCTTAAACAGCGTTAAGTCCCACTGACATAGACGCTTTATATTGGCACAGACAGTTAAAACAATTGGTGTACATCTGACAAACTTTCCTAGCTTTATTTACTTTCAACAAGCTCACAGTGATATGACCTTTTTCTACTACAAGTCACGGAACTACCAATTACAACAGAACATCACTCTGAATAATCCAAATTAACCCTGTTAAGTCCTAAGGATGACACAACAATATATTTGGCATTCAGTTTATTGATATGGGATTATATTTCATAATTAATAAAAAATAATTTGAATGTTTATAATATACTTATCAAAATACAACAGATAAGGTAATTTGTAGTTTTTATTCTTTGCTCAATATTTTTCCTTTTTCTTCATGGTTTATTCACTTCAACCCCCAGCTCTCTCTTGTGCTCCATAAAAGAGGTGGCACCCTCTCCATCATTGCCTCAATCAATGAAGATGATTGGACCAGTGAGCAGGAACACATTGGTTTTATAACGCTTCCAACCTGCGCTGCACCTGATGTGACCCTAAGACACCAAATATGTGTTCACATCCCATTTGTCATGGCAGGTCTCTCCAAAAACAGGAGGGTGGACAAGATTGAACGTGTTAACAAGGAAATATGATTTCCTGCGCTCATTGTTAACTCACCAGGGGGTGGTTTTTGCCAAATTCTATCAAATGGAGCAACTGTGTATTAAATGACTATCAAAAAATGGGCCATCATTTTTCATGGCATAATCACAGTGTCCTCAGGACAAACCTCTGCTATTGATCCACAGTGAAAATGTGTCAGCACTGGATGCAATTGTGCCATCGAAGAAACAAGGCCTTTAGGTTTGTGATGTCAAAGAGGGCTGCATGGCGCGTGCAGAGGGCTGGGTTAATATAGCCATGTACAGATGGAGAAGGGACCTCAGAGTCACTTTTCTTCCCACGCTGTTGGCAAAACTTTGTTGCCTCATTCTGGTGATCCATATTGATGCAGCTCGGTGCGGGCTGGTGAGTGGGAGAAAGGGGTCCCAGTGGGCGTCGGGTCACGGGTCCTGGGTTGACGAAACATCTAGATCTCTCACAGGAGAGAATGGTGTGTTCTGTGTGTAGGAAGATAGCTGGTTAAACTTTAACCAGCCCCATCCTGTTCTTCATAACTCTCCATCAGGCTGCCAGAGTGAGGACCAGCCCCTGGCCTCCCTCCACCCTCTCTGACCCGCACTCTGTTGGGGACAGAAGTGATGGATCGCCCCTCCCATTGTGTCCTGTGAGAGAGCCACTGCTATGAGGAAGTCCTGGCTACTCTGACCTTCTAAACCAGAGTGGACAACGCAGCACATTATGACAACCCCCTATTCAGAAAGGCAGAAAAAAACTCAAAGCGCGTAGGATTATTCTTCCGCCTACATGAGCCACAGTTCTCACTTTCTTCATCTGTATCCTCATTTTAACCCACAGTCACCGTAAACCTTATCAGGAATGCCTCAGAAGCTGGAGAGGGGTGTATGGAGAACAGAGAAATTCAGGCAGAAAGAGAAAAATGAGAGGTGGAGGAGAGGGACGGCAAGCAGCTGTGGGGAGTGACAGGACATAGTGGGGATGACTAATGGCGCTGGGTGAACTCGGGATATTGATGAGTGATCAGTCATGTACCCATGCCATCTCTGTCCCAAACCATGTGTTCAGTAGCATAGAACATTGTAAGGTTGCAGCTGTCTTTTTTAGTTCAAAGAAGCCTCACATTTTCTTTAACACATATTTAAAAAAATATAATGGATAAAGATAATTACATTTAGCATAACAATAATGCCAGATAGTCCAAAAATAGTTAAATTATTTGTATCTTAGTAGTTCTAATTAAATATACAGTGGCGTATTTGGCCTCCTTGAACTTTTCCACATTTTGTCACATTACAGCCACAAAGATTAATCAATTTTATTGGAATTCCACGTGAAAGACCAATACAAAGTGGTGTACACATGAGAAGTGGAACGAAAATCATACATGATTCCAAACATTTTTTACAAATAAATAACTGAAAAGTGGGGTGTGCATAATTATTCAGCCCCCTTTGGTCTGAGTGCAGTCAGTTGCCCATAGAAATTGCCTGATGAGTGCTAATGACTAAATAGAGTGCACCTGTGTGTAATCTAATGTCAGTACAAATACAGCTGCCCTGTGACGGCTTCAGAGGTTGTCTAAGAGAATGCTGGGAGCAACAACACCATGAAGTCCAAAGAACACACCAGACAGGTCAGGGATAAAGTTATTGAGAAATTTTAAGCAGGCTTAGGCTACAAAAAGATTTCCCAAGCCTTGAACATCCCACGGAGCACTGTTCAAGCGATCATTCAGAAATGGAAGGAGTATGGCACAACTGTAAACCTACCAAGACAAGGCCGTCCACCTAAACTCACAGGCCGAACAAGGAGAGCGCTGATCAGAAATGCAACATGAGGCTCGTGGTGACTCTGGACGAGCTGGAGAGATCTACAGCTCAGGTGGGGGAATCTGTCCATAGGACAACTATTAGTCGATCACTGCAGAAAGTTGGCCTTTATGGAAGAGTGGCAAGAAGAAAGCCATTGTTAACAGAAAACCATAAGAAGTCCCGTTTGCAGTTTGCCACAAGCCATGTGGGGGACACAGCAAACATGTGGAAGAAGGTGCTCTGGTCAGATGAGACCAAAATGGAACTTTTTGGCCAAAATGCAAAACGCCATGTGTGGCGGAAAACTAACACTGCACATCACTCTGAACACACCATCCCCACTGTCAAATATGGTGGTGGCAGCATCATGCTCTGGGGGTGCTTCTCTTCAGCAGGGACAGGGAAGCTGGTCAGAGTTGGTGGGAAGATGGATGGAGCCAAATACAGGGCAATCTTGGAAGAAAACCTCTTGGTGTCTGCAAAAGACTTGAGACTGGGGCAGAGGTTCACCTTCCAGCAGGACAACGACCCGAAACATAAAGCCAGGGCAACAATGGAATGGTTTAAAACAAAAACATATCCATGTGTTAGAATGGCCCAGTCAAAGTCCAGATCTAAATCCATTCGAGAATCTGTGGCAAGATCTGAAAGCTGCTGTTCACAAATGCTGTCCATCTGATCTGACTGAGCTGGAGCTGTTTTGCAAAGAAGAATGGGCAAGAATTTCAGTCTCTAGATGTGCAAAGCTGGTAGAGACATACCCTAAAAGACTGGCAGCTGTAATTGCAGCAGACGGTGGTTCTACAAAGTATTGACTCAGGGGGCTAAATAATTACGCACACCCCCCTTTTCAGTTATTTATTTGTAAAAAATGTTTGGAATCATGTATGATTTTCATTCTTCTAACGTGTACAGCACTTTGTATTGGTCTTTCACGTGGAATTCCAATAAAATTGATTCATGTTTGTGGCTGTAATGTGACAAAATGTGGAAAAGTTCAAGGGGGCCGAATACTTTTGCAAGCCACTGTATTTAATCTCACACTGATAGTACATTAAATTCAAACAGACTATATGTAATAGTTAACCTCTTTTGGCATTAGGCTGCATTGTATTTTATTTAGGGGAATTGTAATCAAGGGGCTGAATACAATCACATATTTTCCCTGTTTTTATTTTGAAAACTTGACAATCATGTTAAGAATGGAGCTAAAGATTAAATAAGCTAAAAGATCATTTTAGACACATCACGTTTAATCAAAGTAAAAAAAAATTTTTTTTGTCAAAATTGACACACCTTTTACATTGTTTTATTATTACTTATGATAAATACTTGAATTGCTATCAAAAACAAAATACTTGGCTGAATGAAAAATATTTTAGATCTAAATTTGCCAGATGTCTGAATAATTTTTGGTTCAACTGTATTCTAAAGATAACATCAGTAATCTTTAGTAAGAGCAAAGTCAAAGTCCTATCATTAATCCGAGGAAAATGTTACAAACAAACCTGAGGAATTCACTTAGAAAACGGATTTAAGTTAAATGAAGATATATGTTTTCTTTCATGGATAGATAGGTTGTGATTATTGCTAATGAAATCCCCATTTATTGAGATAAATCAAAGATTTTAAAAATAGGTAAAAATAAGTACCATTTTTTTTTCCTATTGTTATATGATGTATATTACTGGTTCGGATGAAACAAATCCTTTAAATTTCAAGAGATTTTCTGAAATTATCTAAACAAAAAATGAATCCTAATAATTTATTGCTGGAGAGTTATGTTACAACAGGCAATGGTTATAACAAATGACAAGTAATATTAGTACTGGTCATGGCAATTACAAAAGGAAAATTCATGCTAATTTGTAATGGCCCTTCCTTCAATTGGTCCATGTTTCCCTCAGGGAGAACTGGAAAAGTTATTTTGCTGGTTAGTTGAAGGGACAAAACTTCAAGCCCTCACAGGAAAAAAAAATTATCGATGCAGCACATCGATCAAGTTTACTGAATTCATAAAAAAAATCTTCTGACTTGTTTGAGACAGTGGGGTCAGTGTTCCACCCATTTGGGTCTAAACGGGAGACGTCGGGTGTCAAGCAGGTGACGGGGAGGATGCATGACTCTGCCTGAGTCCTGGGACATAATCGTGAATTGACATGCATGTGTGGGCTGAGAGTGGGTCACACACACACACACACACGCACATGCACGCACACACACACACACGCGCACACACACACATACATACACACTGCACCTCTCTCAGCTGACTCTGAGAATATGTTTGCGTGGGACAAGTCCACCAAGACCCATCCATCACCCAGGTCCAAATACGCCCTGCGCCACAGTTGACACGGGGTTAACAACTTGACACTGACAGAGGTGGGCGAGGCCTGTGGCAGAATGGAAACCGAGACAGAAAGAGAGATGGATAGGACTGTGATCGACATTTAATTTGAATTGTTACAAATATTTTCATTTAACAGAAAAATAAGAACATGATCAAGTGTTAATGTCCCTTGAAGTTGGTGTGATTGCATGCAAACTGTATCAGTTCCCAGTCACTGTTCAGAGTTGCAGACAGGAAAACAAGCAGCAATGCATCTCTCCATGACCTTGGCTTTAGTTCAGTGTATTGCTTTTGCACTAAACAGACAAGCTTGTCAACCTGGTAGCCAGAGATGAGTTATGTTGGAATTGTTCATGCAGACATTAAGCTTCCTTTCTCTCAGTAATCACAATGCATTATTACACATTAAACATGCACTAATGTACAAGTGATCAATTCTGCGGCAAGACAAGAACTAGAAAGTGATTAAAAACTTTTAGGGACCATTGATTTAAAAACTACTTTGTGGAGGAAAAAAGAGAACACAAGCACCAAATACAGTTGTAAATCAGCGGCTGATGAACGTCTTGGTCTTTGTCCATCCCAGGCTGGGGATGTAAAGTAAATCTCTGAGTGGCTGTGGCAGGAATGCAGGTGGATGGAAAGCGCAGGGGAAATGTAGCATAATCTCAGCCTCAGCCACGTTATCGGCCAGGCTTTTTAACACAGGGGCCAATTTAATTGCACTTAAAGCAGAATGGCAGAACATCAATCTTGATGAGTGGATCTGCATCACAGCGCTCCCAGGCCAATCTATCACTATCTATGCCTCTGGGTAGAGACTACCTCCGCCGCCCTCCACCCCCCCTCATAAAAAAACACTAACCCTCTCATACATGCCCATGTTCCCTGGACGTTCTATCTGTATACTCCATCCATGGTCTTTTTTATACCTAAACTATACATTTCTGAATCTCTTGTGTAGCAATCCACAATAAGCCATTTGAAGGAAGATAGATTTGTAAACCATAACATGTAAAACAACTCAGGTGATTTTTTTTTTTTTTTACAGATAGTTCTGAAATGTGCAGAAATGTATTAGTGACCATGGCTAATTTTGAAGAAATTTGTGTATTTCGGAGGATATATGGCTGGATTAAAAATATAGTCACAGCCTCAGATCTCTGTGACCTGTTGATTGGATGAGTGGACGACTGAACTACAGTGCCTTGAACTTTTTGACATTTTGTCATATTACAACCACACTATTACTCAATTTAATTAAGATTTTAGGCAATAGATGGAGACATAAAGTGGCATTTAATTGTGATGTAGAAGGAAAAGGATACATGGTTTAAAAAAAAATCGGAAAACTGTGGTGTTGCAGCTGCAGAACATCTGCAATCATAGAGTCACATATAGTTTTGGTCTGCACTTGCCATTCTAACAGATGAAAATCCTTTGATCAAACTCTCCATTGTAGCTCTTATTGTATGCTTGGGGTTGTTGTCCTTGTTGTTATCCCAAGATAAACCCTTCACTCAGTTTCACAGTTTTTTTGCAGACTCTAATAGGTTTCCTTCCAGGATTGCTCTGTATAAATTTCCATTCATCTTACTTCCACTTTGACCAGCTTTCCATCTCAGCATCCCCGTGTCATTCTGTTATATCCACGTTTCAGTGTTAAATGTTATTTAGTGTCTTTCTTCTTGTCACAATTTTGGAAAGGCCCAATTGTGTAAGTGCACAACTAATAATTGTCAAGAGATTGTCACACCCGAGCTGTGGATTTCTGCAGCTCCTTCAAGGTAACCACTGGCCTCTTAGCTGATTCTCTAGTATATGCTCTCTTTGTCCTGCCAGTATAGATGTCTTGGTCCCTTGCTCTGTGAGACATTCAAAGATTGGGGTATTGTTTTGTAATCTAACCCTGCTTTAAACTTTTCCACAACTTTATCCCCGATCTGTCTGGTGTTGATGATGCTGTTTGTTTGCACTAAATTTTATTTAGGGGTGTCAGAGTAATAGGGTCTAAGTACATATGTTCACCACATTTTTATTTGTAGTTCACTTAAAAACTCTGTTCATAATTATGCTTCACTTTGTGTTGCTCCATTACATAACATCATTATAAACTACATTACGGTTTGCTGTTGTAATGTGACAAAATGTGAAAAAGTTTAATGGTTATGAATACTTTTAGAGGGCACTGTATAGTATGCCTTACTTATGCATACATTACGCTTTGTACGAGCAGTTAAAGGCTGCTGATAGGGTCTCCATTAAATAGAAAACCAACAAGAAAAATTATTTGAAAAAACCTTTTGACCCCAATGGACAAACATAATTATTTTAAAAGTACTGTTGCACAGTTGAAACCACTGTTCTTCCTGTGCATGCGTGGGTTCTCTCCAGGTACTCCGACTTCCTCTTACATTCCTCTTACATTCCAAAAACATAACTGTTAGGGTAAATGGTCTCTTCAAATTGTCCATACTTATGAGTGTGTGCATGTTTGTTTTGTGTGTCTCTATGTTGCTCTGTGAAGGATTGGAGACCTGTCCAGGGTGTACCCCTCCTCTTGTCCAACAACCTCGGAAGATAGGCACCAGCCTCCCCCGACCCTGCAAGGATAACAGGGTATAGCCAATGAATGGATGGACGGATGTTTACAATTAGAGCAAGTAAATACTGGTGTTTGTTATGACTGAATATAGCTTCAGGACAGAGCTGAATTTTCCATTAACTCAGCACTAAACAATGACCAAACAACCAACTTAGATTTTTAATTTCATTGTAAATGTCTGAAAACAGATCAGAGAGAAATCTCAGGGCTTAAGCCAATATTTTGTGGTTACAGAACGGTAACTATCTCCTGTGCCAGAAGCATCTTGAACTCTTAGTGGCTATGAAACACTTAAATACAGAAAGCTTCACCAAGGCCATAAAGCGTAAAGAAGACATTTCCAGCTTTGAAAGGTAGGGACAGAGCCTATAGTAAGAGCAGTAACGATCCCTTAATGCGGTGGCTCCCTCAACCACTCGCACTCTTTGCGTCCCCACCCCCCTTTCCCCCTTTCTCCCCTCAATTCCAGCTGCTACATTAGCAGGGATAATAAATGAGACTCCAGCATCACAAGCATAAACTTTTCATGACCCACCTAACCAGCCTTATCAATTGTGGATGTGATTACTTCGCCAGGTGACAGATGGAGAGACGGATGGACAGTGGCTGATGGAGGGGATGGAGTCCAAAGGATGCTTTCCCGGTGGAATCAAAGAATTATTTAATATGATGTTCATCAAGGAATGATGACTGTGAAAAAGTTGAGAGAGAAGGTGTTAGAAAAAAAGAAGGGTAAAAGAAAAATTATGTTAAAATGAAGGAGGTGAGGAGTGGGACGATGGGAGTGTCTCGAGGGCTGCTATGGGTAGCTGCTATGAATGGGCTGGTAAGATGGAGTGGACAGGTTGTATGAGCTCAGTAAAAAGGGCTTTTCTTTTCAACATGATAACTTTGATCCCTCCCGTTTCCACGTGCCAGTCAGCAATATTGTTAAGCAGCAGTGGGTCAATACTTTAACTTCGTCCTTCTGTGAAGAGGAAGTTTGGAAGTACCCTCCCATTCTCTTCTAAGGAGTGGCTTCAGAAAGTTTTGCAAGGGGTGGTTGGATGGGGGGGCACTAGGCATTGGCCGGTTTGATCTTTCCCTCTCATGGTATGATAACCTTGAGAACCCCCCACCCCCACAATATTATGGTTTGGTATAAACTAATTGGTTTTAAAATAACAAAATCAATAATTATAACGTTGCTGCCTCAGATATAATATTGTCTGTGACATTTATAAATTGTTAAGCATGAGTGTTTCATGTAAGATTGTTTCAGGTATAGATATGAAGTATACATTTTAAATAGTATGGTATTTTAGAAAAATCACCAATGTGCATAGTGGTTAAAGATTAAAACAAAAGTATGGAATTAACATCTGTATTTAGTGGATGCATTTAAATAAACATTAACTGACATTTAAAGAGAAACTCAAAGTTAAAATTAGCTGTCCAATTGGTGGCCTCATCTGGGACTCTTAAGAAGCGCAGAAGCCTTTAATAACCAGACTTTCTTACAGTACAGTACACGATGAATGTTTTGCAGAAAATCATTTAGATCATCAAAGTGGAAATGTCTCCCTGGCTGTTACAAACTGATGCATGGTTAGCAAAAAGCTTCCTGTGGCAGACGGCTACATTTAAAACCTGAATATCTGCTAATTTTGTGTTACAATGACACAGAAGTCATAGTGATGGTGATAGGCATTCCAAAAGGGGCCCAATGGACAAAAAAGGGAATGCATATTAATATAAATGAATAAATAGGTAAATGATTAAACGGATAACTGTTCCATCATATCCTAAAGGGTAATTGTTTTCTCCTAATTTTATGCATAGTAAACACAAACAGTATGCACACAATGCACATGGGGGAGAGCAAATTTGAAACACCCCACCTCTTGGAGACACCATGGTCCCTACCTAAAAGAGAAAGTTACAAAAATGTGGAAAAAATAAACACTACAACTTTGATAGAAATTTATGTAAAGTAGTATTGTACAGTAGGATTTGAAGGACTTGCAACAATTTATTTACATTTTGCAACACAGGAACAAGATTATCTTGTAATTTTCAGAAGTGGGTTCTGTATATTTTGTGGAAGAGTTTCTTTGGATCTGTTTTTACTTTTTTTTTCTTTCCAGTCCTCCTAACTAACCACAAGAGCCTTTCTATCTGCAACAGTTTAATGTGTTTGACAAATGTTTTTTTAAGTCAGACACAAAACCTTAAAAGTTAGTCATCCTTCCTTCCTTCATCCTTTGTTCAGGGTTTTGACAACAGTTCACTGGGAGTCACCATGTTGTTGCTAAACTATTGCCTTAACAGTGTTTTCATTGGAGTCAGCTAAAGAAGTACAAAACAAGCTGAGTCTTTATTACAAGGTGCCAGGAACCAAACCCCAAAAAATAAAACTTTTAAAGACCTTTTCTTTAACATCTGGTTTCTTTCCAGGTATGTTTGCCGAAATGAGGGATGACCATGTTTTTCACTGAAATGTAGATGATGGAATATATAGGTTAATTTTTATTAATTTAGTTCTGCATTAAAATCACTTTTTTTAATGCATACAAACCAACATAATGTAAAATCTGACATAGATCAAACACTGATAGTATTTTTTAACATGATATGTTTGTTATGGAAAAGGACATTTATTCACTTGAAAACATACCAAACCTATAGGCACCCCAGTGGTTAGGAATTTGTTCAAGTCATTTTTGCCAAAGGGCATGACTTTCTGTAATATTGTGTGGAGCATGGAAACAGAGGGAATGACTTTGTAAAGAGTAATTCCCTCTATTATGTAAAGAGAAATTTGACAATTTCTCTTTACATAATAGATCATTCTAACAAGAATTTCAAAATGACTGATTAATGGACCCATTGTAAACATATGTTACTTGTAATGGCTGAAGTATGAGATCAGATTAAAGGTAATTAAAATGGCAAAATCCCACCATTATTTCTAACGCAGCTGTAATGACAGCCTGAGTGCAGCTTAATGCCGGTTCCCTCCTGTTTTTTCACTCTGCTCATCCCTCTCTCTAACTCAGCTGTGGCCACTGAATCATTAACCTACACTGTGAGTAGGATGTGCTGACAGAACATTCTGCTGTTGTGCCTCCTGTCATCTTAAGGAAATCGGGGTTTTCCCCTGCTGTCGAGCTAAAGGACCACCAGGTGATGAGTGAGATTCCCTCTTTATGAGGTGTGTGTTATTTTTATTTTGCTCTCCAATTTCTTCATGTACTGTATGTGTTTAAGTTTTTAACTTCACACACATAGTATCCATACTCACTCTCAGTTTGAAAAAAGCTTAGCAAAATATACTGAATCCTGAAAAAGTGAAATAAAAATTTCTAACTCAGCAACACACTGTGTAAAACGATCCCCATTCCATAGAACTGCATGTACATTGAGGGATTTTTGCGCATTTGACAACTAATGTGTACATCCATCTGCATGCATTTACACTGAAGAAGGTGATGGAGTGGAATGACTCTGTCAAGAGTTGCACAGACCTGACGCTTCCTTTACATGGCAGCTGAAAGGCTCCAGTGATGTATCAAGAGTCAGCAGAAGCATTGATCAGAACCGGGGTTAATCATTGCTCCGGGAACCCAGAACAGACAGAGGTTGCCTGGGGAGAGGTAAGCAGAGCTAATAGGCGGCTTCTCCACGGGAGGCTCGCAGCTCCATACTGAGGGAATGCAGAGTTTGTCTGTGCATCTCGCTGTTGCAGAAAATGCTAAAAAGATGTGCTTAACAGAACCTCTCAGCCTTTTTACAATTTTCATGTGTTAAAAAAATGGATTAAAGAAAATAACATCCTACCCACAGTCAAACATAGTCTTGGAATGGTGTGTTTTGGGGATTTTGGGACCTTGCTCTCAAGCACACTTTGGTCATGCAGCAGGAGAACCATCCGAAGCACACCAACAAGTCTATCTGTGGACAGACAAAATTAAATGAAGGTCTTGGAGTGATTTAAGTATGCTGTGGCATTCATACTTAAAATTTTTCCAAATAGGCTGACATTTTTAAATTCAGCAAAAAAGAGTGGACCAGAATTTCTCCACTGTGATCTGAAGGAGCAAATACTTTTTCACAGCACTGTACTCATTTCATCAGAGCACAAGATTTTCCCTCTTACACACTGTTTTCTTAGATAATTTCTACCAACTTAGTCAGGCCATTCATGGAAATGACTGACATGACTGATGCAGGACTTTCCAGAGAAATTCTTGCACTTCATTAAAGGTAAAAACTGTTTTTTTCTGTCCTATGAATTATTCATTTCTGGCTCTGTTTCTCAAACTGCCTGCTTTTTTGTTTGATGTTATAGTAGAAATCAGCCACTGATTCCAAATTTCTTTAATTTAAAAATCAAAGATTATGCGTTTTGGAGAACTTTAAATGATATGAAAATATTGGTGTATTCTTATTCGGATCTGTGGCATTAAAAAGTGTTGGCCAAACGTTTTGAGTCTGTTTGAAATCTTAGTTTTTATCAATTAAAATTTATCAGCTTTATTAGTAACTCAATACCAAACATTTTTCAAATAGTCTACACTGTATTTTAGCCCTGCCAGCTTCTATTGAAATATTTTATGGTTAGCTCAGGGAAAAGTGTTAATGAGGAGACCACGGATGTTATTAAACTGTTTTCTGGTTAAATTAAAAGAGCAGAATGATTTCTTTAAAAAGGCAGTGGTGCTTAAAATCATTATTTCTTTTGTCATTCAAGGTGTTTCATTGGACATTCGTGCCATCATCATTGCGATGCATCTAATGAGCTCCACAACCAAGGATACTTTACCAAGTTAGGATTGGACCAAAAATTAACCATTTAATGAATTTGATAATTCAAAAAAATGGTTAATGTTCCACCATCAAAAAAAGAGATTCAGCTACAGTTGAGACAGCTCCAGTATAAACAGGACAGACCAGGAAGTGCCATGACCATGTCCTAAAGGGAATTCAACTACAGCATTATGCTACCACCAGTGCAAAGTTTTCAATGAAATGTCAGCAGGTGTGGACTTTTGAAACTGGACTGGTTTCAAGAAGCAAAGCAAAGAAGGAACTTCTCTCTGAGAAAAAAACTTCAAGGACAGACTGATATTCTGCATGAGGTACAGGGCAAGGATTGAACTGCCTAGAACTAGGGCAAAGCCATTCTGCACAATGAAGATTTCAGTTTTGTTAGGACAGATGTCCTAAAAAGAGTCCTGAGAAGAAAATGTGAGCTCTACAATGAATTGTGTGAAATACTGGCAGTGTTTTAGGGCGCCTCTAATCCAGTGCAGTAACACATCAAAAAGCCACTTAAATGGCAGCTGAACCAAAAAAAAAAACTCTTCAGAAAAAGAAGAACTTTGAGGAAAGTAATACATTCTATGCCATTGTTTTGGCATTTCATCAACTATAAATAAATATGGTAATTCTTACTCACCTGAAACAAGAAACACTTAATAATGTGAGAAACCAAGAAAAAAAACACATTTATGTGTCCTCCTGTGCAGTATACATTAATATCAGTATTCAACTGTATATGAGGTCAGTTTCAGGATACGAAGAATAATTTAAATGTCTTCAATTATTCAATCAATGCCCCCCACTTTTTTCTGAAGGTCTCTATCCCATAAAGGAATCACCTTGTCAAATAGTTAAAGTTGGACTCTCCTTGAATTTTGAAAAACAGGTTGTTCTTTTCTAATTAAATTGCACCCCAGAGCACTTAATATCAAAGCAAAGAATTTAAAGATTGGAATATTCAATTTTTTTAATAAATGAAAATGTTGATACTCTAATGAAAACTAAAATATTCTGTGTTTCGAATGAAAAGTCGATGACAAAATTTAAGATACATCTGATTTAAAATAAGTCTTAAACAGGGTTGAAAACAAGTCCTGTTCCACTTCAAGATAATATCTATCCACTTGTGTGACAGCATTGAAACCAACTTTGACATCCAAAATATGGGCAAGCAGAAGCGCGATCTGTTCTGTGTCAACTCAGCAGGACCCATTCACCCCACTGAGTCCAGGAGTTAATAATTTAAAGCAAGCTGGGGGAGACAGGCTACTGGCCTGAGTGACAACAGAGAGCATGAGAGGAAGATAGAGACCAAAGAAAGGATAGAAAGAGGGATGACAGTGATTGAAGAGAGCCATCATCCACAAAAAAGAAAAAAATGCAGGGAAATTGTATTTTACTGTAGAAAGCATGACACATTTGTATACATTTCTAAAGTGTAAATAAGAGTGATATTTCTACTTACTCCTCTCCTGTGAAACATGCCTCTCGGTGATGATTTATAAAATGATTTATAAAATCAGAGGCAAACACCAACATCACTGTGGCCAAACTCCTGGATATTTCATCCAAAAAAATCATACAAGGATACATGGCAAATATACACAAAACAAGAATAAGTGGCAGCATACAATGCCCTCCAGAATTATTAGCCCTTCTTGTAAATGTGTGTACAAACTGCTTAAATAAGTTGCTGTTATGGTGACTTAGTCATCCCAACCTGGCCAAAATGTGTATATAAGCCCCTCACAGATTTTGCTTGGCCTCCATGAGTACCTGGGCTCAAGGGCTTCTTGTATGGGACTGTTTTGGGTTTACTAAATAAAACCATATCAGCAAAACCCCTTGGGGTCCCCTATGTAGGTCTTACTCGGATCTCAAATTGATAATTAAGAAAATCAGTTTAAATATCCTACTTTTTACCTAGAATTGTCCTACATCAAACCTACAGTGGGTATGAAAAGTATTAAGACCCCTTTTAATATCACTCTGTTTCATTGCAGCTAATTGCTAAAAACTAAAAAGTTAATTTTATTTCTCATTAATGTACACTCAGCACCCCATATTGACAGACAAAAACAGAAATGTAGACATTTTGCAAATTTATAAAAAAAGAAAAACTGAAATATCCCATTACTACATGGCCCAGGCTCAGAAGTGGTTTGACCCAAGGATCCTGACAGTTGTAGCCCATCTCCTGGATGCGTCTGAATGTGGTGGTTTTTGAAGCTGTGACTCCCGCCTCATTCCACTCTTTCTTGATCTCTGCCAGATTTATGAATCTTCTCTGTTTGATAATCTGCTGAAGCCCACGGTCAGCTCTTCTGCTGGTGCATCTTCTCCTGCTACATTTTGCCCTTCCACTAGACTTTCCATTGATATGCTTGGACACAGCACTCTGTGAACAGCCAGCCTCCTTAGCTATGAACTTTTGTGGCTTACCCATCCTATGGAGGGTATCAATGATGGTCTTCTGGCCAGTTGTCAAGTCTGCAGTCTTCCCCATATTGAACCTAACTGAGAAAATTGAACCAAAGTGAAGCAATTTAATGACACCTGGAAGAAACTAGGGCAGGTGCTTTGAGTTTAGTAGATAAGTAGTGTGTGACAGTTTAAAAAATGCATGTCCTGTAGAATTTGGGCTGATTTCTTTACAGTTTTCTAATTTTTTGAATTCCTGTTTTCGTGGGTTTTATGAGCGGGAAGCCCAAAGATAAACAACTAAATACGTGAAATCGTTTATGATGTGGGCCCTGATTCTATAATCTATGGAAGTTTAATGTTTTGAATGGAATTATGGAAATAAATAAACATTTCCATTATTTAAAAATTTTTTGGAACGGGTCTGTACATCCACCCTTAGTTAAATTCCATGTTTTTCTCTCTGAGTTACATCATATTCATCCCAAAAGGAAACAGGTGCTTTATAACACCAAAACTTAACTTCTTGGTGTACAAACAAAGTTCTTTGTATGATAAAAATATCCGCTCCACATTACTCTAAACACAACATGGTGTTGGTCGCATCATGCTGGGGGGATGTTTTTCTTCAACAGGGACAGGGAAGCTGGCCAGAGTTGGTGGAAAGGTGGACAGAGCTAAATAACAAGGAACTCCTGGAAGAAACCTCCTGGAAGCTACAAATAACTTAAGACTGGAAAAATCCTAACCACAGATTTCAGATTTTTTTCAAAAGATTTTTGGCATAACATTTATTGATGTTTGTAGTTATAACATGAGAAAAACGTTGACAAGTCAAAGAGGAATTGCAGAACTGGAGTGTCATGATTTTGTTCAAAACAATTGTTTTTAAGCACAACTGTAAATCCATTAAAATTAAAGATGGATTGTTTATATTTTTTGAAGTGAAATTATATTATTTTAATAAAAAATAACTCAATTTTTTAGACTTTGAATATATGTTTAGCAGTATTGCTACTAAAAGTCCCCAATGTTTGGAGAAGGAATGTCAAAAATGAGAAGAATGGAAGAATGAGGGGCAGTGGGAATATAATACAAAGAAGTTTATCTCCTCAGAGGAGTAGACAACCAGGGCATCACATCAAGCTAAGAATCTGCTGATGGCACACATACATATAGGCAAGTTAGGAGAGAGAAAAGAGAATCTGTCATTCACATAAGGCCATCACTTCTCCTTTTCATCCCTGGTTTTGTCCAAAAGTGTCCCCCTTTCACCTCTCCGCTGCCTCGCCAGCACTTGTCAGGCAAGTAAGTCATTAATGTTTAGCTGGGCAGTGATGACAGCAATGACAGAGCTCATCTGTCTAAGAGGACAAGATGAGAGATGGAGACAGCCCATTAAAGGATGCCACTTAGGGAGTGAGAAGGAGAAATGATACAACAGAGTGGGGTGGGGGTGTTGCTGGATGATCAGAAGAAGACCCCGTCTTATGTAAAATGATGCTATTGTCTACTCTGTCCTCCCCTCAGTTTCTATTTTTCTGTCCATCCACCTACACCACTTCACCCTCCAATTCCCCCACCCTTCCACTCCCCTTCGCGTGCTTGTCAGCATTTTGATTCAGTACCTGCAGCTTAGTTACTCATTGAGCTGAAGAGGAACCAGAGCTGGTGGAGGTGTATGACGGCTGTATATGGGCAGCCACCACTCATTGGGGCGGGGGTGTGGCTTGACTGACAGATCTGCCTGCATCGTCCATTCCCTTCTATAAAGACACAAGGTACAAAGCACAGGAAGTGGAGGGAGGTAAATAGCTCTGAGAACAACTGCTACACTACAGGGGCGGTTAATAATTGGGAAGTTTTGGACTATCAATCTGTGAGACAGACGATGCCGGGCTTTGTTTCGCATATTGCTCTGGCTCTGATTTTCTGATGAACCACAAAAGAACCACTGAGGTCAAAACATAAAAAAATCAGTCTCAGTTGCATATTTAAATCACTTTTAATAGGAAAAATCAGTGTGTTATACTGCAGCTGTTGCTTCTATCGCAAATCTCTTATATAAAAGATCAGATTTTTGTGCAAGCCTACACACCCCCTCCCGTATTTCTTCATTTGTGTTGATCTAGCCAGTATTTCCTTCCATCTTTCCAGATACGTCACAAGTTAATTGAGAAGGTGCTTTGACTGCCGTGACAAGTTAAGTAGAGGGAGCGCCACCATTGTCTTTCAAATCAGCTGTCAGTATGTTTCTGCTGTCAGCAGTTTCACTCACTACCTGCCTGGTTAATCATCGAGCAAATCCAACCCGCAAGCTGCTGGAGATGTATGCCCACCGTCACACCAACACCACCACTGACCCCCCCACCCCCACCCCCAGTCAACGCCTCCATCATTGCCACAACAGGACAACATCTGATTGACAGATTAGCAAGCACTGGCGCTTTTTCAAAGAAACACAGAGTAAAACAGGGTGGAGATTAGGGACTGGAGTTGAAGGGGACCCTCGCAGAGGAAGTGGGAGGTTGAGTAGGTGTGTGTTTGTGTGGGTTGGTAGGTTGGAAGAATTCGAGACACACAAGTTCTCTTGATTGTATATGTGCTGAGAGAAAGCTGTGTTACAGGAACTTAAAGGTTTCCATAGCATTTGCTTACAACATGGAAGAAATGTATTTCATGTGATAGATCAACACAAAATAGTAAATGATTGTGTGAAGCTAAAAAAAAGGATGGTTATATTGAGCCCCCTTTGCAAATAGTTTGTAGAACAACCTGTAGCAATAACAAGTGCAAAACCTTTGGAGTACGACTCCACCAAAATGCCACATGTAGAGATTGAAATTATTCCCCATTCTTCTTGGGTCTGTAAACATCAATTTTCAAGTCTTGCTAAAGATTCTTAATTGAATTGAAGTCTTAACTTTGAATTGACCATGCTAATACATTGATATGCTTGGATCTAAACCATTTCATCATAGGTGTGGCACCACGCGTTGTTGTCCTACTGGAAGTTGTATCTCCGGCCCAGTCTGAAGACTCATACAGCCTCTAAAAGTATTCTTCCAGGATTAACCTGTATTTAGCTCCATTCATCTTTCCATCAGCTCTGTCCAGATTCCCTGTACCTTCTGAAGAAAAGTCTCCCCACATCATGATGCTCCCACCACCATGTTTCACTCATAGACATGCTGTGCTCTTGGTAATGTGTTGCTTTTTCTTTAGTTTTGTCTCATCTGACCAGAGCACCTGTTTCCACATATGCCTTTCCTGTATAGTTTGTAGCAAACTGCAGAGGACACATCTTTTTATTTGCTTTCTTCTCAGTCCTTTTCCATTGTTTTTCAGATAAGCAGAGGGCTCAACTAACTTTTCAACTGATTCTCCTTTCTGAGCTGTGGTTCTCTGCTGCTCGCAAAGAGTTATGATGGTCCCTCTTAGCTTTTTTTCCGATTAATTCTTTCCTTGCCCTCCCTTTTGGTTTAACTGAATGATCATGTCTTAGTAGGTTTGTAGTTGTGTATTTCTTTTGAATTGGTGGTTGATGGACTGAACAGTGCTCTGTGAGATGTTCAAAGCTTGAGATACGGTTTTATAATCTAACCTTGCTTTAAACCTCTTAGTCACTTTGTCCCCAACCTGTGTGTTATTTTTCTTGGTCTTCATGATGCTGTTTGATCACTAATGTTCTCTAACAAAGCTCTGAGGCCTTCACAGAACAGCTAGATTCATATTGAGATTAAATTAATACTGAGATTAAATTACACATAGGTGGTCTTTGGCAGTTTGGTGACTGATGAAGGCAAATGGTTTCACAAAAGGTTGTTTAAAGAGATCAGAGTAAAGTGAATGAATTACACACCACACTTTTAAGATTTTTACTTGTAAAAAATCTGGCAAAACATGTTCCAGTATCTACCTAAATCCTGGACTGGCGACCTGTCCAGGGTGTACCCCACCTTTCGTCCGATGAATGCTGGAGAAAGGCATCAGCTCCTCGCAACCCTACAGAGGACGGACGGATGGATGTATGGATGTGTCTTTTTCCTCTCATTTCATAGCTTTGTACTTCTTTATGTTAGTCAACTCATATATTTGTAATAAAACACAGTGAAGTTTGCGGTTGCGACATAAACAAATGTAAAAAAAGTCCACAGGGTATGAATACTTTTGCAAGCCTCTGTACATGACCATGTGATGCTGAGAAACTAACTGAAATAACATCCCATATACAGGCAATTTTACTTTTTTGCATGTAAGAAGAGGAAGCTACAGTAAACAGTCTTGACAAGTAAACAAGCACTCTTGTGAAAGTCAAATTGCCTCCCCTATTGGACGTTATGGCAGCTACAACAAATACTCATCCCAACCTTCCGGATAAGGTTATCCTCTCGTCAGTTCTCTGCCCCTCCTTTTATCCCCTCATGTATGCCCACCGAGGTTTGATTTCAAATGGAAAAATTAATGGGAGAATAATAGCCCTGGGCATCGCTTTCCTCCATGCACATCTCTGTGGGTCCACAGGGGTGTGGTGAACAGGGAATAAAATTCAGATGAAATCGCCTCACTTGGTCTGCGATTCTTCTGTGACACAATCTTGCACAAATGCACAGATACGCCTGAGACCATCCTAACCCCACCTGCTGTTACACCCCAAAGGGCCTAACTTTTAAATATTAGCACAGGGGCTGTAAGGATTTAAAATAAATAAATAATGAGCAATTCTCTTGATAGTTCTATCAAGATGTTTCATGTTCATTTTTACTTCCAAGAGTTTTTTCTTTTATGTAAAAACACTGATTGAGAACTTTTCAAGCTTAAAGATTGAATCCTAAACTAGTCAAAATAGACCATCTTTGAAACCAGATTCATAAACATTTCTCCTTGTTCTCTTCATTGGACCTATTGTCAGAGAAGTAGTAATTTTAAGATAATTGATGAGCCTCTTTAAGAGCTTCTTCCTGAGAACCTAAACCATGATATTGAAGGTTTTAAAGGGGGCAAGTGTATGCACACTCACACGTGATGTATAAAATTCAGTTCAGCTGATACAGGGACAGGTTGTTTGGAGGCAACACTAAATCAAAGTTAAGAGTCGATGCTCCCAGGCATTTTTAAAAAGAAGCATGCATGTGTGGCTGGTGTTGGGGGGGGGGTGTAAGAGTTTAAAACGGAAGAGGAGTTAGTGTACAACTCACATTGATGTCGGGGAAGCCCACTGGCACTTTCTGTTTAAACATTTGAAAGGACAAACCTGCAGAGGTGCAGCAGCTGGGATCAGGATTCCGCTTTCCCCGTTTCTCCTGACTTTGAGGAATTTTTCGGTGAACAAACTCCCAGTGCTCTCCTCTTACACTCCCCGCACCTCATCCCAGATATCTGCCTCAGCAGAACTAGAGATATGGACCAACAGAGAGAACTTTCCATAGTCTTTATGAGATTCTCTCTCGATGTCTCCCCGTCTGCCCAATTACCAGGTTTTGTCACAGGTCTGGAAGAATATTAAGTCACTTATCTTAATTAAAATGATAGAACTCATTTAAACTGAATGGTTTGTCTTACCACATACCCGACTTTTAGGCGTAGCCAAAACATTTAATACATTTTACAACAGAGATTAGGGACATTCCAGAAGCTTAATGTTAACCTGCTTTATGCATATCACAACCACTTTTATTGTATTTGAGGTTACTGGAGAGTTTGGAGGTAGTCATCCTTCATCATTCAACATATTTTAAGCAATGCACGACTGTCAGCTGAACACACCCTTAGCATAATACTTCCACCATCATGCTTGACAGTGTTCTTAGACTCAAAAGCCATACTTGGACTTCTCCAAACATGTTTCTTGTCATAAAGGCCAGATTAATGGATAAATCCAAGTTTATATCCAGTCAACTGTTTTTTCTTGGAGAGGAAAACCTTTTACAATTGGCAAAATAAAATGGTATTGATTGCACAGTATCATTAGGATACAATCTGAATGTAATATAATTTAATGCGACTCTACATGATTTGATTAATTTTAATTTATATTTCTGTACAGAAATTGGATGTTTGTCTTATAAAGTGCCTTGGCAAAATATCCATGAATGAGAGTTAAAGAAATAAACAGAAATATAACAAATATATTAGGGCCATGAATAGATTAGATAACTTTTTTTTTTTTTGCTAAATTCAAACTTCTGCACCCAAATGTTCTTAAGTCATTATAATGTTTGTTAACTCCAAAAAGATAACAAACAGCTCAATATAAATCACTTGCAGCCCGGAATTAATACCTGCAAGTAAAGAGTGTATGTAAACTCCAAAAAGTATTATGTCAACTCTTTCCAGGGTGTGAACGCTGACTTTGACAGCACCTGATGATGGAAATTATTTCTATTCATTTTGTCTGAACTCACACACCACCCCGATATCTATAATAATCACGTTCACTGGAATGTTTCTAAAGCAGCCTAAATCAGAACGAAACCATTCTTTGTGCATCATCCACAAGAATCTTTTGGTGAGAGGAAAAGAGCCAGAGTGACTCACCTTTCCAGCTCCAACAGCCTTACAGAAATGGTTTTAGAGCAAATTGAGCCTTGTACCTTTGAGGGCGTTCCGCCTTTTTAACCTGACTAGTTAACCTAAACCTGCAGGATAAAGGATTCTGTTTCTAAACAATCAAAAGGAGAGATAGCTAGTTTACGATACACAGACAGAAAACAAAAGTTGCAGAGAAATATCTTGATTAGTAATGGCATTGTACCCTTACTCCAAAACAATCCATCGTCATCCCTTCGGGCACGTGTACCATTAATTGCTGCCTCGATAGAGCCTGCAGACTCTACCATCTAATGCTCTCATCAAAGAAGCAACACTGAGAACTTTATGAAATTTTTATTTAATGTTTTCCCTTATCTTCCTCCCCCCCTCTCTTCCTTTTCTCTCTCCCCACCTTTAGCTCCCTTCTCCCTCTCAGGCGGCACCACCAAACAGACAAGAAAGACTTCTTTCTGCCATGTTTTTCCATGCGACTTCCTTCCTGCCCAGAAGCACTCAAGTATCTCGTTAGTTCTCTCACAGCTAACCTCACTCCTGTATCTGCCAGGAGCAAAAACCTGATTGGAGGGGGGTAAGAAAAACATAAGGTTTATAAGGTTCTTTGTAGAGCTATAAAACTGTAGTATTATTAAGCAGCAGTGATTAGAGCAACAAGAGGCTCTAAAGGAAAGAGATGTGAGAATACCCTCCCTGTGGACAATGTACACTGAAGAGCCCAAGTTTCATCAGCAAGTCGTCACATTGCAAGATCATTGTTAGTATGTCCTTATTTCTTAAAAAATAAAAAAAGCTTTGTAGAAAGCTCTTATTTCCATAGTTTCTTCTCAATAAAGCAGTTTCTATCTTAATTCTGACAGAGAAATCCAAACAAGTCTTTATTTTTCTTACATTGATTTCCTTTAAACATGCACTGTGGCAATAAAGACTAAAGTATTTACACTTCTTAAACTTTCAGACTTTGACCATTATAACCATAAACCTCAATATATTTTACCTTATAGGAGGAACACAAAGCACACAAGTGTGACGTACAAATATAGACAAATGGCTTCAATACAAAAAAAAATGTCCTGAAAAGTATGCAATGCATTTGCATTTTGCCCCTTTTAGTCTGATACTGCTTCTATGAACCTGAGTGTAACTTCAAATGATAATAAACGCAGATATTGGGGCATCGGGGAAAAAAAAAAAACAACCCAACAAGGAACACACCAGACACCGAACTACTTGTTAGAATAACCCCTAACAGAATATGTGGCAAGACTTCTTGACATAGATTGTGAATAAGAATGGGCAAAAATTGTAGACTCTAGATGAGCAAACCTGGAACAGACATATTCCAAACGGTGGTTCTACTAAGTACTGACTAAGAGTAAGTACTTAAATCTAAATAATGATTTTGTGCTGGTCTATCATATAAAATACAGAGGTTTGTGGTTGTAATGAGAAATTGGTATGAATGTTTTTGTAATGCACTGTACGCATGAATGAAACACAGAAGCACACCTCCAACACATACAGGTATAAATCACTGCAACTGATAAAGTTCAAGGTTTAAATAATTCAAGATTTTTAATTTCTCAGGGCTTAGCACACCCTGACAGGAAGGTTGATAAAAGAAAATGAGAGATATACTGAAGAAAAGAAAAAAAGTCATTACACATTAGAAACACATACCAAATTAAAAACATTACCACCTCCGAGGGGGACAAGAACATTTACAATAGGCCTTATGAGTGGGATCAAAAACTAGACAAAAATAATAGACTTAAAGGCTTTTACGGGAGCTACTTAATCTGCTTAGGGATATTTATGTATTTGTTGGTAGAATAACAATGCATTACCTTCTTGTATTTCAGTCTAAGGTTGATCTGAGACATTGAAAGTTGTTGGGGGAAAATTTACGCAAAATCATACAGGGTATGCTAAATGCTAACTTCCCACGCTCCACAAAACACAACCACTTTTTTAATTTTCTAACCCTGCATGCAAGCAATATTTGGGTGGCATTCAATATGACAACTAAAATTCTGAAGAGAAAATATAAAAGCAATGTATTTTTGTATCATTTAGTGTCTATTCCAGCAACACATCACAGCACTTTACATTTAGTTATAATACCTCACCATGTAATTTAAAAGTTTATTGTATTTCAGCTATGACTAAATTATTTCACTAGAACCTATTTTGTATATCCGTGACACTTTCATATAATTCACTTAAAACCAAAGGCTTGTGAAAAACACTTTTATAATGAAATCTAGGTTGATCTAGCGCTGTCACAACTAAAACTGCCAGGGAAAGGTAGAACTCTAGTGCCCCCCAGTGGCCATGAACTTCGCAAAAATTAGGGGGGTACTGACCCACACAAATGGTTGATGCTGACCTTCTTGCATCTCCTTATTCCCTGGATGATCAAGATTAGCCCTGTTAATTTTGGAAGTCAGAAATACGATTTACTAGAAGGCACAAAAGACACAAAGGGAGAAACATAATGAAGCAAACCCATCTCTGGTTCTGTTCGACTCAAGTTCTGCTTTTCAGCACACCTTCAAAAATAAAATGAAAAAAATAAAATAAAAATCACTCCAACCAGAAACAGCATAGATTTGAACAAATCCTCTTTTCCCTCTTGAGGCAGTTATTTTATATGCACAGCCATTCTTGGCTAGGATATCCTTTAAGACTCTACAACCTTCACTTATCAAGTTTGTCATTTGCTGGCGATATTCAGCCACCTAGTGGTCAAACCCTCTCATGACATCAAGTATTGAGAAAAACTTTTCACAACTTTGAAAGTTTTTGGTTATTACTGAATAAGTGACTCAAACGTAGTTCAAGTGATGCAAAACTAACTGCAAAGAACAAAGACTCAGTAGAGGGGAAGATAAGAGATGATCGCACTGTATCCTAAATTAAACAGTACAATACGTTTAAACTATATACCATTATTTATTGTTTCATTTGAAATCTTTTAGATTTTAAAGATGTAACCAAATATCCCCTTGAAATAATCATTGCGATTCAGTTCAACAGTCCTCTGGATAGATTAATGATACAGTGTGTTTTGTTTTTTCTTTGTTTTGTTTTTTTCTTTCTTGCCTTTCCAAGATAATATCCTGCTCTCTTTCTGTATTACTCTTCTCCCGCTGCTACATTGTTCCTCACACTTCACTTGTCCATAAGGGAACGCTGTAAAGCCTCCTGAATCATTGTGGCCTCATCTGTGGCATAATCCTGCAGAACACGATACGAAAAAAAAGAAAAAAAAGTTAATACAAGGGATTATAGATGAAAACAAAAAGTATACTATTGATAGTGTTTTACTCACAACGAAAGTATCATAGGAAAAAGTGTGTCTGATCTTCAGGTGCTGGAAAAAGTCAGTACTCCTGTAGTTAGGGTCTCCCCAAGGCATTGAGGCACAGATAGGACACACCTTATATAAGTGAGAGCAAAAAGAACAATCATATGCAATTTATTAGTCATGGTTAAAGACAGAAAAAAAGAAAAAAAAATAGGATTGCACCGCAGTGTAAATTTCTCACCACTTGGCGCGTATCTCGTGCATGTTGAGAAGTGCAATGTTCAACTAGGCCGTCCTGATCGAGGTTCTGGCAGTTGCAGAAGGGACAGGAAAAGGTAAAGCGGTTTGGCACCGGGCTGAGAGACAAGAACAGAATCAATTCTGTGAAGGCTGTTTTTACCCATGGTTACAATTAATTACAGTGTAAAAATGTATTAATTTATAAATTTAGCTTACGGACTAAACTAAGGAACATTTGGAGGACAAAAAGAAAGTAACAAAGCAGAGAGACATACATTGCTTCATTTTTCATGTAAAAAAAAAAAAAGCAAAAAACCATACTTTTACCACTACCAAGTTTCCCAATTCGTCTAGCTCTTATTTTAAAATAATTACACAATTCATTATGAAAGGATGGCAGATCCTCTCACAAGGAAAGCTTTATTAATGGCCCAAGCATAAACCAGAGACTGATGAGAAGGAACAAGGGACACTAGGAACAGAAACAACACAGAAAGTGAGAAAGGATGAAGAAGGAAGGAAGAATAGATGGACGGACAAGAGGAATAAATCATATGAAAGAGAGGAAGAAGGTTAATGGAAAAAAGGAAGGAAAGACAAAAAAGTGAGGGAACAAAAACTAAGAATGAGGGAAGGAAGGAGACAGGGACAAAAGGTGGGAGGACACAAGTAAGACAGGGAACAAAGAAAGACAATGGGGGGGGGTCTTTGCTCTCCAACTAGTTTTCTAGTTTTTTAAATGTCATTTTCTTTATGTACTATTCCTTTGTTTCCTGTAAAGCACTTTGATTTCCATCACATGTCGATTGAGCTATAGAAATTAACCAGCTTTGTTTTACAGTAATTGGTCTTTCATACACCATCAACAAGTGCCAACTCTCTATACCTCAAAAACCTACAATCTGTCCTTTAAGTTCCTTATGTTTTAGATTTATTTGTCAGGATAAATAAACTTAAGTAGTTAAGTTTAAATGAGCAGGATACAATATAAACACCAACACACTTTGAGTTTGATTCACTCATACGAGCCAATGCGCTTTCAAAGAAGTGCACTTAACATATATAACCTCACCTTCTTAAAAATAGCAGATTTCCTCTCAATTTTGTTTTGATTTCACATTTGGCTTTTACTGACCTGCATTTTAGACAACAGTGTATATTTTGCTACTTTATGAAAGTGCTTCATTACTCAGCAATATATTCTGACACTAAGAAATGAAAAAATTCCATGAATTCTTCTTTTTGCATTCTTCATTCCCCAAATATTTTAGTTTAGGCAACAATACCAGTTTGTCAAGAACCTTGTTTTTAAATTCCCTTTTGGGGACAGGTCAGTCCAGTACCAGCACTTCTTCCACCTTTAGGTCTTTAACAGTGTGCAGAATGTAGTCTCCAAGTTAAGTGCTGGAAAATATGTAAAAAACCTCAAAAATAAAATTCTGTGGCAGGTGTTACTCCAAATAGTTTTGCTGAAATAACCAATATAATCCCATACACAGCTACAGAAATGCACACGCTCCTGGATTTTATCATGCTTGCAGTACCCTAAAGACCCCCCCCCCCCTACTCCTTGGACAGTGTAATGGTAGGGATGCTGTCAGGCTGTGAATAATAATAATTTGTCTAGAATAATGTTGATGCCTCATAAACCAGAGCAGTAAATGCCACATCCACATAAAGTTAACAAAAGTATTCTGCTATTAGCTTAATTTGTAAATGTAACTCAGTATAGTGCTTCTAATCATTTTTTTTATTTAAAAAAAATTATATTTATATTTAAATTATATAATTTGTTTATCAACTTGAGATTCTCTCTACCTTCTTACACATTTCACACATATATCCCACTGTAATCACACAGTGACAAATATGTTTAGTTGTGCAACTGACTATACAAGAGTATATTACAAAAAAAGCTATAATTTCAATTACTTTAATTCCCCATTACAACAGTATGTATTGCTACTGTGCATCACTAACCCCTCCTTTACACCGCATGCGTAAGCAGCGCGTTACAGGACCAGCACGTCATACGCAGCTGATAGCCACTGCTGTAGTCAATAGAACCCTTTCCACCGGAGGCGAAAGCAGCGCGAGTCTGCCGTGTCTCAGGAGCGTCATGTCGCGGCACTAGGCATGGGCCGGTTACCGGTTTCAAGGTATGAAAAAGTCAAGGTTTCAAAACCACTAAAATTTTCCGTCATACCGTCCCTGCAGTGTAAAAGTTTTTTTTGGGGGGGGTTTTATGTGGCGTCTCGTCAGGGAGAAGATAAAGATCCCTCATGAAGCTGCAGCGTAAAGAGCGACAGTTTTTTTTTTTTTTTTACTGAGGCCGATATGGTAACTAGCATGCTAATGATGATTTATCTTAGCATGATGGTTAGTTACCATATCTGCCTCACTAAAAAGTCTTTTTTTTTCCTTTAAAAAAAATAGACATTCAAAATACACATTTTAGAGCTGTAATCACAATACCGTGAAACAGTGATATTTTTGCTTACGGTTATCATACCGTCAGAATCTCATACCGGCCCATGCCTACACAGCACTTTTCTAAATATACGCGGCAATCCTATTTTCTACGTGGTACACCGCTGAAACGCGTAAATTTCGACATTTTGGATAGGGGAAAACAGGAAAGCAAACGGCTCGGCATCCGGAAATTTTCAAAATAAAAGAAGGCAAGGCAAGGCAATTTTATCTGTATAGCACACTTTCAACAGAAGGGCAATTCAAGGTGCTTTACATGATTTGGTGATTTAAAAAACAAAAAACAAACAATGGAAATTAAAAGTAAAAGAAAAACACATTACACATGATACACAATAAAGCAAGAGAAAGATCCCAAAAAAAAGCAAGAGAGCATGAACACATTTCATACATATGACATCAAGCATTTACTCGAAGGCAATTCTAAACAGATGGGTTTTTAGTCTCGATTTAAAGCAGTTCAGAGTTTCAGCAGCTCTACACTCGTCAGGAAGTCTGTTCCAGATAAGGGGAGCATAGAAACTGAAAGCTGCTTCTCCATGTTTAGTCCTGAGTCTAGGGATGTTTAGTATGCTAGAGTTGGAGGACCTGAGTGGTCTTGGTGGTTGGTACCATGACAACAGGTCTTCAACCTATTTTGGTGCTAAGCCATGTAATGATTTATAAACTAGTAGGAGTATTTTGAAGTCTATTCTCTGAGCTACAGGGAGCCAGTGTAAGGACTTTAGAACTGGGGTGATGTGCTCTACTTTCCTGGTTCTAGTGAGGACTTAAATATTTACTTAAATATTTTGGAAATTCCCTGACATAACATAAACTTATTGGCGACTATAAAACGGACATAACATAAAACACAGACCTTTTGGAGCAATGTTGTTGTCTTTTCCTGCTTGTTGCTATGTTACTGACGAAACTGATTTCGTGCTCTCTTGGTGACAGCTGCTTTCCTGCTGCTACGCGCCTCATACACAAAGGGCCAAGCAGCAGAATACGCAAGTGAAACGTGCTGCTTCTGTAACCGACCGCTTACATGTCCGGTGGAAAGGAGGGGTAATACCTATCCAGTGTTTGGTAACTGACAAATATTGCCTGTGCAGTGTTGTCTTTTCCGCTGCTGAAAGTTAAACAGCACCAGTGTGGGAATCGCTCGTCCAGAAAACTTAACCATTGGTGTTATGTATCCCATAAATATACCTGTCAGTGTTTCTTCTAAGATTAGTAATGTCGGCTTTTTATGCATCCTCAGACAACTTAACAGCTTATCGGAACCAGAGATGTCTTATGATTTAAGACAACCCATCTGTTTAGAGCTGCCTTTGAGTAAGTGATCAATAAGAGCTGGAATGTCATATTTTAATGTGTCATATGTTATGTGTCTCTAATGTTGTGTTTTATGCTTTTACTGTTGTTTTATTTCTGCTTTTATTTGATCCCCTATGTAAAGCACCTTGAATTGCCTTGTTGTTGAAAGTGTGTTATTCAAATAAAGTTGCATTGCCTTGAGTGTGTAGATATAGAGTAGCTCAGTTTTTTTGCAGTATTGTCCTTTATCACAGATGTGATATTCCTCGGTTGCAAATCCTCCTGCTGACTACACTTAAAACACAGCGCAAGGGAACACTAAATGTCTCCAGGGACTAGGGATGGGCATAATTAATCGACAATCAATGAATTGATCATTAAGAATTTCATCGATGACATTTTTTTTTACCGATCAATTAGCGCATGTTCTGTTGCATAGTGAGTTTTGAAGGGATGCAATTAATTTTGCTATGTGGCAGTAATTAAACACTTTACCACACGAGGGCGATGACTGAAAATAAAACCCACAGGCCGACTCAGTTTCTTGCCAGATTCTGTGTATTTCAAAAGTACCATTGTCATGAAGAAGTCGCAGCAAAGTGTGGCGTGGGACCACTTTGAGTAAAAAAACAAACAAACAAAAAAGTCTTGGTTCACTGCCAACACTGCGAAGCTGTGTATAATTACTTGAACGCACTTCCAACCCTGGTTAGAAGCGGAGCATCCTGCTCTTGGTCTCAACCTAGCATCAAGTCGGTGTTAGCATGGAGGAGCCGAGATGCACAACGAGCAGATAAACGTACTCACCGATTACTTTCTGAGGGAGGCTCCGCTACCCCTGGATTGCACCCCTACAGACTGGTGGAAATTGAATTAAACACTATTCCAGAGGCTTGCCAAGTTAGCATGGAGGTATGTGTATCACCGCGACGTCTGTTCCTCACAGCAGGTGATCTCGGTGCTGCAGGTCAGACGCGACACCAGTCTGCTCACCAGGCTGCTTTCGTTTCCGACCCCAGCGCATGTTAACATGCTAATCTTTCTCAACAAAAATCTGTAGACTGGTGCTTTTTTTGTTGTTGTCCTTTTTTACTCTGTTAATTAGCCTAATTTATTGTTAGGTACGCTGATCTCTCTCATCCTCTTTCTCGACTCTTTTTGCCAAATGTAACACAAAACTATAAGATCTATATGTATTATATTTTTTTTATTAAGTTATTGTTTAACGGGGCTTTTTTTTTTGTTTTTTGGTGAAGACCAAAATAGGAGCGTCAGTTGTGTTAATGAGTACCGTCTTTTAGCTGTCGGCTCCGCTGCTTATAGCGCATATTTTCTTTGTGCAACTACCGTGAATTATTTCCGTTTAACTGCCACGAGAGGTGTCCCACTTGTAATGAAGATCTCAATGAGGAAACAATATTTTTCTATTCTCACTGCATTTTAATATAGCCTATTAACACTGAATTTTAATATAAAAATATAAATGATGAATCGAAAATCTAGTTAATTCTCCCGATGATCGATGAAGACAGTTTAATCGAATGCCCATCCCTAGCAGGGACAGCTTACTAATTTAGGATAATTTAGTTCATTTCAGTAATTCAGTTCAAAAAGTGAAACTTATTTAGATTCTTTACATAAGCTGTGTTATTGGAAGAAAATATATTCTTTCTTCCATAAGGATGAGTCTGGAGTCTGGATTGGCATTTCTCATATTTTATTATGGCCAGTCTTGTACAAGAGCCGATCTGGGCCAACGCTCGAACTCTCTCGCACCCCAGATCATGTTTGCCCTCTGTGTAAGCAGCTTCTGCCTTCTGTCTCCTAATGTCATGTTTTCATTGCATGGTTAACCAAACACTCCTCACAGCTGAGGAATCATGCTTTTAGATCAGATTAGGTGAAAGGCCTCTTACCTGACTCTAATAAGTCTGCCATATTCCCTAGATGCCCTTACTAATATGTAGTTGATCAATTCATTGGCATTACCTTAATATATTTCTTTAACAGGTGACACATTTCAGATGTTAATTACCTTTGACATTGATGATTATGGATTACAGCTAATAAAACTAAATTCAGTTTCTCAGAACATTAGAATATCTCATAACACATCATTATGTGGTTGGGAGCTCCTTTAGGATGAATTACTGTGTCAGTGCAGTGTTACATGGAGGTAATCAGCCCTGGTTGCTTTAACATCTGCCTTTAGCTAGTCTGCATTGTTAGGTCATGTGTCTCTAATCTTTCTCTTGGCAATACTCAATAGATTATTTGTATGGTTTACGTCAGAAGAGTCAACTGACTAATTAACCTCAGTCATAATATGCACTACATTAAAGCAAGTACTGGTACTTTGGTCAAAGTAGACAGGTACCTAATCTTGCTGAGAAATTAAATCAGCATCTCCATAAAGCATATCAGAAAAGTGACGCCTTCAGTCTTCTAAAATGTCTTGGTAGACACCTGCACTGACTTTGGAAAGTGGACCAACACCCACAGATGACATGGCAACCCAAATGATCACTCACTAGAGATACTTAACACTGGACTGTAATAAATTTGGAATCTGACTCTTCAGTATTTCTCCAGTACACATCGTTAGTTTCATCAAAAAAAGAGGACATTGGTTCACCAAGCAAAAATCCTCAGCTCCTCCTTAGCCCAGATAAGACACTTATGACCTTGTCTCTGGTTAAGCAGTACCCC
The DNA here is from genome assembly GCA_963556495.2 of Valencia hispanica. Lineage (NCBI taxonomy): Eukaryota > Metazoa > Chordata > Actinopteri > Cyprinodontiformes > Valenciidae > Valencia > Valencia hispanica. The sequence goes on from OY747709.1 coordinate 33,617,094, forward strand.
ATGTCCTGGATACATCTGGGTGGTGCCTCTTGAAGCATTAACTACAGCCACAATTCAAGCATTGTGAATTTCCCCCTGTCCTTAACAAAATCTTCTCAAGACTGTGGTTATCCCTGTTCCATGTGCCACTTTTGATGCCATTCTAATTGATTGAGTTGCACCAGTAAAACAGGTTGTGAAGAAGTGGGTAATAAGAAAGACTATGCTTCAAAAATTATAACCACAGTTTATATTAATGTAGTCCTAAATTTATGCAACCCAACAAAAGGCTATTGTTCGATACAACATGTCTTCTTGCTCTTCTATTTAGTGTGAAGCATTATGGGTTTTTTTCCTGCAGGAAACAGCACAGACTGTGCAGTCCTTACCTGAGAATGGCAGGCTGACTTTGGGCAGTGCTCCTCACCCCTTCCTCAATATACTCCTGGTATTTTGAACAGGCAGCTGTGTGGCCCCTCATCTGAGAGAGGCCAACCTTGTGTGGAAACAAAAAACATACCACTTTATTATAAACACATTTCAGCCTTTGTGGCAATTAACAAAACTATTACCAAATTATAAAGAATCCAATTCAAAATAAACATAGAAACTGTAGTCACAATGTGTTGTCAAACATAATTCACATAAAGCCACCCATGGTCTGGCTTTATTAGTTTTTTATTTAAATTATACCTGAATTCCACATCCTTTGCAAGCTGCCACAGATGACTGGATGATAGCCTCTAAATCCGCAGCTTTAGTCCAGTTGTTCAGCGTTGTCCTACAAACAGCACACACAGGCTTCTGGGGACGCAAACATTCTTGCAAACAGCTCTGACAGAACCTACCAGGAAACAGAGGCTACAATGCGATAACAGTGCAATAAGAAAGAAATAAACTGGCTATTCTTTGTTTCAGGGATTTGTGATTTGAAGGAATGTTTTATTTTTTATTACTAAGGAATACACTGTTAGCGGAGTGATTTATTTTTATGCTACTAAAATGAGCTACCCGTAAACCCGAAGGAAAGTCCCAAACTCAATAAAGCACAGGGAGTTGTAGTTTTTTATAGCTCTTTTGTCAGTCGTTGCAATGTGGAGCAGGACTACATTTCCCGATCGATGCCTCCTTCTTGATGTAAACAAAACTGAAACTGATTTAGCAGGCTTTATTGGGGAATTACCACATAATTACAAGAACAAAGTAGAACAGCAGAGTCTCGACAAAAAGCTGACACACGTATAGTCAACGTTTTGCGACTTGTCCCGACAATGCCTCCAACATTCCCCATTTCCGCTCATTGTTTTTAACTGGTATCGTTGCAGCGTTGGTTGTTGCAGACGTGGGATAGGGGGAGGGAGAAGGAAAAATAGGGCGAAATACTCACGTATGACCGCATTGTGTTGTTAGAGGAGTTTCGAAAATTTCAAGGCAAACTGGACAGACAAAATCCGACACGTCGCTGCTCCCATCAGAGACGCTCTTCTTGGACTGTGCTGAGCTAAAGCCTCCGAGCATCGCCATTTCTTTTCTTCGCTGTGGCAGTCCCCAGCAACATCAACTGTAACAAAACGTCACCGGGTTCGGTTTCTTTTTTAAGCGCGAGGGGCGGAGCTTCTGGGATTACAACCACGAGCCTGTTCAACATATGAAAACATTGTGCAGCAGATTTTATACTGCTGTAGATATATAAACCAAAAGTGACTGTGCTGCTACAGCTTAAGCTCATATCTATAATGTCTATCTCTGTTGGTAGATTTCCAACATCCAGTGTATAAGATATATGAGAAAGAATGTAAATATTTAGTTACGAAATCTCAAAACAGACAAGGTTTCTCAAAATGCATTAAATACAATAAAAATGTCTCCCACCCCATGTATGAAGGTGTTGCTGAATTGGAAAGTTCTTTCAGACTTCTGCATTCTAGGTGCACAAAGGAGCACTATCGTAGGTCCTTCCATGCAGCTGTTGGACTCTATAAGTTCAGGTAAGAATAGAATAGAATAGAATAGAATAGAATAGAATAGAATAGAATACAAATAACCTTTATTGTCCCTCAGAGGAAAAAACCGTCCAGTTATTAAAAATAGCATACTCCGATTCAAACAAAAAATTTTTATGTACAAAAATTGCATGTTTATTTATGCATAATACCCTAACCCACCTGATTGTTCACAATGAGGTGAAAAAAGTGTTCAAGCAACAGGGATGTGCAAATAACAGCAGGATTGTTGTTTGAAATGAGAGCAACTGGATAATAAACAGCAGGGATGTAAATATGAGCGATGGCATATATTGAGCTTGTTGGGAGCAGTAATATATCACTCTATAACTATAGTTGTCTCTTCTAAAAAAAGTAGCCATCATTATCAGTAGTATTTTAAACCAACTATTGAAAGAATGAGCTTGCATAATTCCAGTCAAGGAAACTTCATATAGATTTATACAAGAAGTACTTCAGTAAGGCATAAAAGGTGGGAAAATTATATGAGACCACCTCTTGGTTTGCACCTATCCATCTTGGAAGGTAAAGCAAGCTTTTAATGCATGCTTAAAAGCCAAGTTTTCAAATCAAATTTAGGCTTTATTGTAACTGCACCATGTGTAAATTGATCATAATAAGTGGAACAGGGCTGTGTTACCATCAACTGTGTACATGTGAAATTTACATGCCAATATACTGAGTTGCATGCACCCTTAAGAATACGGTCACTGCACACTGCCATCATCACAATAATAACTATTTATGCTATAGCCTAAGAATCTTTTCTCACCACAACTTACAACTTTTACATATATATATATATATATATATATATATATATATATATATATATATATATATATATATATATATATATATATATATATATATATATATATATATATATATATATATATATGTGTGTGTGTGTGTGTGTGTGTGTGTGTATTATACAAAAGAAGTATAAGGATGTGTGCATGTAAGGATGACATTCTTAGTGGCATTTGGTAAGTCATTAACTATGACTATGTCAAAATTTATCAAATTGCAGGACTGTTTGTCATGGTTATAAAAAACATTAAACAATTTCTAATAGTTTTGTAGGAGACAGCTAATTTCCAGAAATTCAATAATTCATCTTGATAAACAAATGTAACACCTTAACTTGAAGGATTAAAGATATTCTTGGGCAGCACAAATAATCCCCTGATGGCCACTGATACTGATCTTCTCTCCATCCAGACACATCTTTATCTGAGTGAGACACAGTCAGATCATCTGTCTCTTTAAACACCATTTCATATAACATTATTCTAAACTGTTTTACTTTTATTGTAATCATTCTCTCAATTTTATCTACATTTTGACATCTGCACTTAGTTTGTGCAAGCGGAACTTTTGTAATCAAAACGCAGTACAGCTACCTGTGGTGTTCTTCAAAGCTCCGTTTGTGGACCCCTTCTGTTTATAGTTAATCTGTTTAATATATTTATTTGTTATATTTATCTGTTTATCTGTCACATTTATATGTATATCCAATATTTTCTGTTGAAAATGCATTATTATGGTTGTTGCAAAATTCTGAATAATACAAATGTTAAGCAGTGTTATGTATGTAACCCATATTTCAACATGGGCTTCAAAATAATAAATTCTCAAAAAAAAATTTGAAGGCTGACAAAGTCTGAAATAAAAAGAAATAATAAACAAAATAAAATGTATTAGATACCATTTTGGCCTTTTTTGAATTAAACATGTAAAAAAATATTTATAATACAGTTAGTAGGAAACTGGTTTCATCTTTGTCTTCTTTTCCTTAACACGTGGGTCCCTGAAGCTGACGATTTGTCAGCCTTGGGCGCATGCGCATTGCGATGAAGGGAATATTCAACAGCTGAGGAGGCGTAACTAGCCAGGCTAACACTTGTTTAAGGTAAGGTACACAGGTGGCGGAGTTTGTGTCTTACAGACAGCGGCTTTCCCTAGCTGAAGCATATTTACTGTAAAATCACACATGTTCTCTTACGTTATGTTTCTGTGTTGATAAATTACTGTAAACCCGAAGAAGAGATCCTGGTAACGATGGAACGCCCTGCTGCTAGCTAGAAGCAAACGTTAGCTAAGCAACTGGGATGAAATGGGAGTTCACTGCTTCGTTTTCTTTGGCGTCTTTTTCGATTACCATTATTAGGGTTGAGATTGAGAATCCACGTAAAAGCTGCTCTTGCGTGTTCTCTTAGTCTTTGTGTGCGGCTACTGGTGCTGTAGCAGCTGATATACGCAGTGAAAAGGGATGTTAACATTGCGTGCTAGCTCGGTACATGATGCTCACTGTGGTGGGAATGAAACTGGAATAGCCAGCTTGCCAAAGATGTGCGTTCTTCCTTTTTAGATGATAGTCAGCTAATTACGAAAAGGAGAAACTACACATTCGAGTTCCCTCATTAATAATTTTTGAGGTTCTTAGTGCCGTCATAAAGTTAACTGCACCTAGACATAGCTCACATTTTAACTTGCACAAATATAAATTGATAATAAAATACATATTGTGCATACTTTATCTTTCCAAATCTCTCTAAATGTTACAACTATAGTGATGGTAATTAAATCAGTCAAGTTGTATTTCAACCAACATGCAGGAACCCACGCAGTGCATCCCACTCAAAGCACTCATACTGCCACATATCTGCACTGCCTCTCTCATGATCCTTTGCCTAATTTTTTACATTTTACAGAACAAATTCCAATTGATATAGAGATGCTTTCTTTATTCCTGTAATAACTAAGAAAGTGGTGATGTGATAAATTCAGAGGTAGTAGAGAGGCTCTGATGCATTATTCTTTGTTCCATACAAGAGAAAACAGGCTCTGTTTAGTCTTCTCCTTAAAAGGACATGAAACTGTTGGAAAGGTATTTTACTGGTAAAACCTTGAGACCAGTAATATGATCATGACTGTACCAAACAACTTGTGTTTTTAACTTTAATGTGTGATTAAAAATATATATATATATATATATAATTGTCCCATGTGTTTTTATAGCTTGGAATTTACTAAGAAGAAGCCTTCTGTCAACAATGGCTCTTCGAGATGAGTGACCTCAAAGTCTGCAAATCCTGAAGTAAAGGAACTGCTTAAATCCGACTTTGAATTAAGAGAGCAAATCTCCTCCTTCCTGTGTGACACAGACCAATTTGTCTGGAAACAAGTTATCCTTTGAGATTAAGAAGAGATGCCCATACAAAGACAACCGTGCAGGCCGCTGCCTAGCTCCATCAACTGAAAGCTACCAGAAAACATTTTTTTTTGTGTTGAGGATAGGCTGCTGAATATAACTGCTCCTCTCTCTTCAGAACATTGTAATTTAGTGTGTGCAAATGTACACAGCAGATTATGCTCGCCTAAAATGGTGCTTGAATACAGCATCCCAAGTCGAGGCGTGCCTGAAGGGCTGAGGCTCTCTCTAATATCTGAATGATAGTCTGTTGCAAATAATGGATGCCAAGTTAAGAGAGGACCTGTTTCGGAGGTATGTGACAGCACTGGAAAGGCGTCTGGAGGGGGGATGTACAGGGACTGGAACTACACTGGAGGGAGACAAAAGCAGACACAAGGACAGCGAGGCCCTACTCTCCACAGCGACGGCTCTGCTTGGAGCCTATCAGCCGGATCCTGGACAGCGATTTCGCATGGTGCGTTTCTACGAGATCTTGGAGAACTCGCTCCGATGTCAGAGAGGAGGCACCCTCAAGAGCCTGGAGAGGGCCTTTCATACTCTAGAAACCATCTGCACCAACCTCCTACTCTTCCCTTGGAAAAAAGAGTTCAGATGTATAAAGGTGAGTGTAGTTTATTGGCCTAATGAGTTCAAAAGTACATAAAGTTTTATTAGATACTGGAGATGCTATAAAAAGATTTGGTATGGGCTTACAGGAATAATGTTTCTGTTAGCTGCATATAAAGCAATATGAAACACCCGGGTCACACCTTGGTAGATTCTTACCTCAAAGTTTCAACTCAAAACGGTTTCATGTTTCAGGGCTTTTTTAAATATCTCTTATGGTGATTTCTGATCACATAAATTAACTGATTTTTTTTTTTTCATTTAATTCAGTATGGTTATTTAAATTATAGCATATGTTGTTGAGGTTGTGAATCCAAAATAAAGTCGGAATAATACGCTTCTAATTTATACACCTAAGCCTTTAAGGGCTACTAGATTGTGTCCAAAAGCTTCAATAACAAACACGTTTTTGGAGATTGCCTCTAACTGCATTTAGGAAGGAAAAAGAATGACAAATATTTGCTTTATTTCCATTGTGGTAAAGTTTGGATTTGGTCTGTCTGTGTTTAGGTTGTGTTTGCCTCTTGAGGGGTCACTGTAACAGTTATCTGTAGCCATCAGCTTACAGAAAATCAACCAAAGCACCATTTTACATACATCTGTAACCTCTCAGTAACATTTAAAGTGATTCGGACTCTATCTGCAATCTGAATGTTTAAACAAGACACAAATTCAAAATGTATTCTATTTTAATTTTTCAAACCAACTCTGGTTGCATTTAGTATCCTGAGCATTTTATGGGCATTTCTTTGGATTCAGGAAATAAGTTTGAAGTGCTTTCTATCCTGTGAAGTTTATGTCTGACAGTTACATAAACACACATGCAAATCTTATATATCACAGTTAAATACTTTAATTGTTAAAATTATTTAAAAAATGGTTGAAGTGATATTTCATTCATATATAGATATCAAATTTGTGAAGATTGAGCTTTGGTTATATTTTCTGTCCTGCAAGAAGGTGTATTTAATAATGAGACTGTTCTGCTGATTTTAGACTAATTGTATGGATAAAAGAAAAATGAAATAATGATCTCATCTTTGTTTTAAATGTTGTGTGCTTTCTTTCTCTTTTAGACCTTCACAGGCCCATACGTCTATCATCTGCAGGCTGCCATTTCTGACGCCGAACTCCGAATACTAATGCGTACTATTGGATATACCTGTGACCATGATTCGCAGTTCCGTTTGTTGGACCACCCGGGGGACAACAATCATCTCCGCCAGCTAGCATTTGAGCTGTTCCTGGCCCAGGCAGAGTGTCGTCTTCTTGGGGAGGTGGTGGCTCTCGCCCGTGGTTCAGCCTCGGAGCTAGAAGCTCTGGAACTCCGCCGGGGTTGTAGAGATGATGCGGCTGGTTGCGCTGAGGCGCTGCGCAGACGCGACAGCCTTGGGGCAGATATCGCTCGGTTGTCTGTTCGACCGTTGGATATAGAAAGGCCTCATGCCCACCACCTGAGACGGGGAAGTCGGCCATCCAAGTCTGTGGATGTTACAGATGGGGCAGGTCACTGGCACCCAGCTGTTAACAAGCCTGTTTTGAAGGCGTCATTGAGCCTAAGGAAGGAGCCTCTGTTTGTGGATGCAGAAGAGGATATGAAGGATGAGATCATCAGGCCCAGCACCTCTGCGTCCTTTTTCTCTATCGCAGCTCCACCTTCCTACAGCCCTGTTGCAGACTTTTTCCCCATGCAGTCGCCTCCACCAGTTGATCCCTACGCATCCTACCACATGTCCTCCTTGGATGACATTGACTTGTACACAGAGCGAGGTGGTGTTGGGACGGGAGGAAGGCAAACTCCATGTCGACCGCCATCCAGAGAGCCTCGTGATGCCAGGGATGGATGGCTCCTCAAAGCCCACGGTAGTGTGAAGTGTCAGGGTTGTGGACTGGGATGCTCCTCAATGGCATCCTGTCAGAGGTGTGACATGATTCTTTGCTCTGCCTGCCATGATGTAGATCCATCCCCTTGTTGTGGCCTCCAGGACTACCACCCAAAATCCCCACGGCCCCTTGACGGATACATTCCTGTGAAAGAAAAGCTGTCTGTCTACTCTAATACTCAGTCACACCCCCATCTCCATCCGCACCCTCTAACCCTGACCCATTCTCATTCTCATCCCCACCCTCATCCCCAGATGTTGGAAAAACCTCTAATGCCCACCAAGCTGTTCCCGAGCATGTCGGTTGCAATGACAACACCAAAGGGAGGGAGCACGGAGCGCATGAGCATGGGGGGGTCACGATGTGGGTTTTGCAACAAGCCAGGTGCATCACACACCTGCGTAAACTGCTCTAAGGTGTCGTGTGACTCTTGCATGGGTTTATATGCGAAAGATGTGTGTACACGAAAGAATCCTCAGCACAACTTTGTGCCCAACCATCAGCTCAACTTTAAATCTGGCACCATATCACACTTGGTGTATCGATGAAGCAGGCGGACAGAATAATCCCCTTCAGTCCACTCCTTTTAATGTAGTTTTGCACTATTGCTTTTAGCTTTGCATAAATAGTTCATTTTCTGGTTTCTGTTTTTATCCGGTGGTTTCTGCTCCACCTTCTCACTCACTGACGGTAGGCCCATGGAATGCACATGCCACAGAGCCATATCATTAACCCAGCTCTCTGCTAGGCATGGGCCGGTATCAGATTCTCACGGTGTGATATTGGGTAAAAACACAGCTGCATCACGATATTTACACACAAAAATGAAAAAAAAAATATGTTGAACATGTGAAATAAATTGGAAGCATTAGTTGTTCCCAATGCTGCTGAAATACTGAGACATTGATCATTTATAGGTATATCCTTACATTTACAGTTACACTTGCTAAATTTATTAGTAGTTTTTAAGTGTTCATTGTGGAGAATACTATATTTTTACAATAATGGTTAATGGTGATTAACAGTTATGATGAGGGTGACGGTGCACTACCCTATATACTCTGGTATCTCATTAAAGACTGTAGGAACAGAATGATGAAAATGTATTTATTTTTATTTTTGTAAGATTGAAACCTACGCTTTGTACCACCTTATACCTCAATACCTATAACCGGCCCATGCCTACTCTGCCTTGTAAAGCTGCAAGCCTTTTATCGGTTTTACCAGGTGATGTGCTTTTCAGTCAACTTGTGTTGTTGTTGTGCTTCCTATTGTTCTCAGACTTTTACTCTCCACAAGGGGAAAACTGGACAAGTTAGTTAAATTTCATCTCATTTTGAATTAAATCTGCCCCGATGAACATTATACGCGTCTAACTCCTCAGCTAAAAATTCTTCTAATATATTAATATATATACATAAATAAATAGATACAGTATATATTTATGTATGAGTGTGTATGTGTAGAAAAGACCTGAGCTTGCCTAATATTTAAAGGTAATGTTTTAGAAAACTTGAAAAAAATGTTGAAAATGAAGTAAACACACTGGAAGTTGGTAACTCTCTGTTCATAGGACGATGTAAGGCTGTTAAATGGGCATGAGGTCCGCCTTTGGCATTTTCTAGATGTACATCTTACATATGTTGATATGGGGTAGAAGATATCCTTAAGAGACATACTTTATATTTAAAATTTTATGCCTTGTAAATTTACCCTGAAATATTTGTGATTTTTATGACTCAGTTTTAAACGCTGCTGTGAACTCGAGACGTTAAAGATGTTTGCCATTGATTTGTGTCAGTTGGTGTCAGTTCAAAGCCTCGTCCCTTTCATTACTTCCCACAAACCCCACATAATTCATGATGTCTCCTCCACAAATTTGTGATTCTCATTCAGTTTCAGGTGGGGCCAGAAGAAATCTAATGCTTGTAAACAAGTCTAGTGGCTGAAAAATGTAAAACTATTGGGGTTTTTTGTTTTGTTTTTTGGCAGTAGGAAGATTTACGCTTCTCAATGGTTTCTGTCTACCTCAAGTCACATCTGCTTACACCTACCGGTAGTTTGACATTGTGGATTCAAACTAGCCTCAATATCCACGGGGAAAAAATCCGAAGTACCAATACCTGTTTTAATTTAAATTTAAAATCTCTACTTTTGCTTACTGAACTGGGTTGTATTTATGTTTTTTCTCCTTTGGTTGGATTGGCAAAAGACAGAAACCACTTATGTTGCACTGACACTGGCTCAGAGCCTCATGATAAATTTAGATTAATCGCTTTCTTTTATTGAAATACTTAATGTTACCAGCTTTGCAAATAAAGCATTTAGCAGATTTTTACTACACTAGGTTTTGGAGATGCACCAATTGATCTACCAGAGATTAGAAGTGGACACTTTTTTTCCTTTGATGGGCTGTGATGGATTATTGGCAGGTCAGTTCAGTGCATAAACGCATCTCGTTGCTTAATGCACTTTTGAAACAATCTGAAAGAATTGGGATTAATGCTTTGATGCATATATGAGCGCGATATTGTCATTCTTTTCTGTTGATTTCAAAACAATGGCTACTGTCAAAGAACCTATAACACATTTTTTTAATGTTGTAGTGCAGAAAAAAATTTCAGTCTGTAAAATGTAAAAAACAAGGGAGATCAGTATAGGCCAGGAAACGCCTTATTGGTGCATCTCTAACTTTTTTTTTTGTACAAAATTTTTTCATTTTAGCACAGCATGTGCATTTGCAAGTTTACATTAATTTGACTAGTTGAAATCCTTAAGCTTGCTGTAAAACACCCAGAGCCCTCCCTAGAGCTGTTGTTTAACAGCTGGGTGATGGAGGTATACTGCTTAGGTTTAAATATTAGCCCATGCTTTAGTGGGTACCTGTAGTGTTTACTCTAGTTCTCCATATAAAACTATAGTTACTAAGGGCTAATTTTCAGTCACTTCTCATAAAAAAAAGTTAGTCTGATTTGTTTTGACAGACTGCTTGGGCTGCTCGAGCCTTTATGTGCTGTCAGGATTAACCTCTGAATGCCTTAAGACTGTATAGCTCTCCTATCATAGAATATTTTTGATTTATTTTTTAATGTTATCAAATACTATGTTTTATGTTTTAATCTGTTAATTCAGCACTACTATTTATTCTCCGAGATCCAAATGTAAAATTTATTTCTAGAATCAAGAAAATATCAAAAGTACAGAACGTTAAAGATTTTTTTTTTAATGAATCTCTTGAATATTGTACGCCTGTACAGGGGGTAAGGTGCTGTAATGACCATGTCTGACCTTTGATTCAGGAAGCAGTGTCTAATGTTGAGCCTTTTTCCCCCTTCCCTTAAAAGCTGAAGTCATGTGTCGTGTCTTAAACATATTGAAATGGATAAAAAGGGATGTTTTTATATCAATTTGATGTAGATTGAAGGCTCTTTAAGAGATGTCAACATTAAACTAGTGCATCAAGAAGTCTTGTGACATTTAGGGAGATGTGCAATTTTTTTCATCCAGCCAAGCTTTTTTAAATGTTCTAACGTTGTTGTATTTCAGTAGCTCTGTTTGCAATTCATTAACAGCATCAGCAAGGAATTTTAGAAATACTGAGCCATGTGCCAAGGGTGATCATTTTGCCAAATGAAGAACAACTATATCGTTGGAGTGGAAACAAATTGTATGGCTTGTCTGGATGTAAAGCTAATGTAAAATATAAATCTGTGATTCTTGCTCAAGTTTTTTTTTGTCTGTAGATGTTGGGCTTTCTAAGAAGCCTTGGAAGAAAATCAACATAAATGGCCACTTAAACTCCATTTGATGTGGCTCTGACTGTAAACAATAGACTGACTTGTTTGTCACTACAAAGGGCTAAGCAGTCTTGAGGGCTGCCTTTCGATTAGTTGGCTCTATTTCAGAAGTTAAATGAGAAACTGACATTGTGGAGTTTACATTTATCAACATGCATTACTGATTGGTCTGACTTGCACCAGAAATACTTAGGTCATTGTGGAAGATGATACTCCCTTTACCTTTTTCTGTTTGTCTTACTGGTTTTGATACTGGTGGTGTAGTTAGGCCTCCTCATTTCCATCCCCTGTTTCTATAGCCTTTCTCCTGGCATGCTCTGTTCAGAACCATCCACAAATCCCAAACACCCACCTACCTTGGCACCAAGACTCATCACACAAAGTCTGTGAAGAGGTATGTAACTTAGGATCAGTGTATGGGCATAAATGGGGTAGAAAGGGAAAATAGCCAAAACTGTTAATTGGTGAATATTATATATATATAAATATATACATAAATATATATGAAAAAAGAAATGTAAATGAGATTTTACAAAATAATTTGAAGAATAAAATTCTAAAAACAAGTCTGTTGCTTTGATTATTTGATCCTTGTTTGTTGGAGTATGAGTCACTCATGGATTTGGATTGTCTTCAGGGATCCGCACTTCAATGATTTTTCAAGAACCCATACATTGATCATGTGTATATTTGTTGTAGCTACTTTAATGTAGTTATTGTCAGTTGTGCCCAGTGAAGCAGGTGGGAGGGGTAATGGTCAGTACCAGTGTAGCAAGTGCATCACCGAATAGATACGATTAAAACAAAACCTGGATGAAGGTCTGAACACATCACACTAGCAGGTTTCTTAGAAACATCTATCTACCTAGTGTTCAGCTTTATTTGACTGGAGTAAAATCCTTTGCCGTTTGCCTCCTTACCTATATAGAAAATAGGTTAGAAACAGGAAGTAGTTTTCACAAATGGTGAATAAAAGTGTTATGAACATCTTCAAATTATTGGAGTGCAGTCTTACTAAGTTAAGACTTCAATTTGGGAAGAAACTAGCCAAAACGATCTAAAATATGTGTAAATAACTTGTAGCATTAAGTATTGAAGAAAAGGAAAGTCAGAACCTCTACAAATAGAGCACCACTGGAAAGCACCTACACTGTGAATTCATATTCATGCACCGATATTAAATTAGCTAATTATTTACCTTTTCTCAGTTTTGTTACCCCAGCATCCCAATATGTCAAGGTATTTGGTCTGTTAACCACTCAATTGGATAATTTTGTAAACTTGACCGCTAGATGGCGATAGATATCAAACTAGAATTTATTTATTTTTTTGCAGAACGTAGAGGTAAATGCTGTATTTTGAAAGTAAATCATTTGATTAATACAGATCAGTGAGAGCACGAATGTAAATGTTAAAGAGACCTATTCATTATTATTGTATTTGGGCAAGATAACAGGGGCAAACAAAATAACTGAATCTGTTCATCAGTGTCAGCAGAGAACTATGGAAGTTACTTTTTTATATTGTGTGATGCTCACTGGCTGCATAATATGTGGTGAAATACTCAATAGTGAGAATAAATAGAATTACTAAAGCTTGTTATAAACTACAATCAGTGAACATTTACCTTCATGCTCTACAGTGCGCTGTTTTTTCCCTCTTAAAATCTGTTCACTTGTTTTAAACAGACTGTTTGCAATGTGGATCAGATTAAAATCCTTTCCATATTTATATTCCTGCATAACATATATGTTGTTCTGTGAATGTGGAATCTTTTACTGACTTCAATAGATTTAGACATTTTAGGGTTTACTTATGCTTTGGATCTTCTTACAGATGGCTCAGGGAGATTTAACGAGTAATGAGGTATTGTAATTGTTGCCAATCATGATAGTAAAACAAACTAGGAATCACATGCACCTACTTCTAGCAATAGGGTAACAGCAGCAATGGATGTCACTGAGATCTCTGTAGGGATTGAAATGCTGAGCTAGTATCAGCAGTGTCCTTGCATCATCCTTTCCTCTGGGACATGACAGAAGTGTGCTGAGTAATAGCGTTTGCATGCCTTGAGGAAGTCAGACACACTGAGAAGAGTACACTACAGAGCAGCCAGACAGATTGTAACTGGAGGCAAAGCTTTTAAAAGTATAAGGATGAAGTAAGATCATAGTATAAGTACATGAAAAGTTGTTTTCAGCAAAGATAAATGTATATGCATCCATTTTGCACCTGATTAAAGTTTTGCATCTGAGTTAATAAAAGGTGTTTTTGTTTATGAACCCAATGGGATTCTACACTTAAGTGCTGTGGAAAAGAACGGTTTTAGTCATTCTTTTTTTAAATAAAAACAATTAAGGGGTCTTATATGACAGTTACCTTTAATACAAACATTTTTTCTGTTAGTAGGTGCACTATAGTTTCTTGCAGAAATGTTTGTACCTTTTGAGAATTTTCAAATTTTGTCACGACCCAGCTGCAAACTTTAATGTTTTCTTGGAATTTTATGTGATTGGTCAACACTAAGCAGTACATCATTGTGAAGGAGAAGGATAGGTATTTTAAAAAGAAATTGACAAACGAAGTTTAGAAAATGTGACATCTTTGTAGAGTATATTAAGCCCCATTCAGTATACAATATAAGAAGGGATTTGTTACCACCCTGTCTGCTCTGGGTTATTTTAAGATTACCACAAAAGCAGTCTTCAGTAGGTAAAACTGATCAGAATGTATACAAAACAAATGTACTTAATGTTTACACATATTTCCTTAACATTTTTGTCTCCCAAACTATTGCCGTTGAAATTGGAAAGCATAAAAAATATTCATGATCAAATACTAATGTTTTCTTAGTGTGTCCATACCTCTATTTCACGCCTGCCCAAGGTTTCAATCCACTCTGTGCCTTGTACTCAAAGCTTGAAAAAGGATGTTCTTCCTGTGTCCTTCTAGGCCTGTTTGTCATATTTTGTTAGATGAAAATACTTTTTCAAGTAAGTCCTGGATTTACTCGTACTTTGTTTTATAAGGGTTTGTCATTTTTATTTTCTCAAGACTCTGCTTAATATAAAAATTTTGATCAAACAATGGCCAACAATTTAATCAGAGCTTGTAACAGTTGTTCTGGTTCAAATACTGCAGCTTCCAGTGGAGCAAGGAACCACACTCTGAGCGGCCTTCTGCCACAACTGACAGGGGGTTCGAGAAGACAGACCAGAAACACAGAACAAAAGTAATTGATGTAAAAGTACTTTCTACATTAAAGAAAGTAAAAAGTTGATAACAGGACATGGAGGACAAACAGTTACTGGGAGCTTCATCCCAGTTGATGCCCCCCTCCAAGAAGGGATTGCAGCTGAGCAGGATACCAGACCAGGTGTAGCTTACATGGAGAGAAATAAAACTGAGAAAATACAAAGTTAATAGTCAAAATAACAGCACACCCTGGAAAGGTCGCCAGTCCATCGCAGGGCAGTCTGAGCCTATTGCAGCATAACTACAGAGATAAATTACCTCAACCCCTCGAACTATAATCTTTATCAAAAAGGAAAATTTTAATCCTGGTCTTAAAAGTAAACAGAGTGTCTGCCTCACAAACTAAAACTGGAAGCTGGTTCCACAGGAGAGGAGCCTGATAACTAAAAGATCTGCCTCCCATTCTACATTTAGAAATCCTAGGAACTACAAGTAAACCTGCAGTCTGAGAGCGAAGTGCTCTGTTAGGAACATATGAAACAATCAGATGTCTGATGTATGATGGAGCTTGATTATTAAGGGCTTTGTATGTAAGAAAGAGGATCTTAAATTATATTTTGGATTTAACAGGGAGTCAATGAAGGGAAGCTAAAACAGTAGAATTGTGATCTGTCTTTTTAATATTCATCAGAACTCTTGCTGCAGCATTTTGGATCAACTGAAGACTTTTAATTGTATTTTGTGGACTACCTGATAGTAAATAATTACAGTAGTCCAGTCCAGTAACAAATGCATGGACTAGTTTTTCAGCATCACTCCTGGACAAGATATTTCTAACTTTAGCACTATTCTGGAGGTGAAAGAAGGAAATCCTAGAAACCTGTTTAGTATAAGATTCAAATGCCGAGGTTCTTTACGTTATTTCTAGAGGCCAATTCAATGCCATTCAGAGGGAGTGATTGACTATGCAGTTTTTCTCAGAGCTTCTGGTCCAAGGATTACAACTTCTGCCTCGTCAGAATAGCATAGAATATAGAACAGCATTAATCATTCAGTTGTCATTTAAAACTTACAACAAAAAAACCTTACAATAAAAAACTGCATAAGTGAACACTGCTTACATAATATACAAGGTAATGAGGTACAATTTCTGTTGTGCAACAGCCAGCAGTTGATGTATAGCAAATGTAAACGGTACATTTACTTGTGTAAAAATACATAACAGAACAGGTAGTTATGTGATTAGAATGTACGATTTGAATATAAATGAGGCATGAAATAATCTATTGTAACTTCTGTCAGCTGTTAAGGAGTCTGATAGCAGAGGGAATGAAAGAGTTCTTGAGTCTACTGGTCCTACATTTTACACTACTGTACATCCGGCCTGAGGGTAGAATTGTGAACAGTCTGTGTTGGGGGTGGGAGTGGGTTCTTGATGATAGAGGCAGCAATCCTGTGGATTCTGCGCTTGGAAATGCTTTGCAGAGAGGGCAATGGAGTCCTAGTGATCTTTGCAGCAGTCTTCACCCCACTCTGCAGGAGTCTGGGGTCCATGGCAGTTGTGCTGCTATACTACAAAGTTAATTGATTATTTATCTACCATATATCATAATTTCCAGACAAATATCCAGATCCTTTTAGAAGAATGAGGTCTTGTGTCTACAGCATAAATTTAGAGATTACAGAATTAGATTATACATCTGGTGGAGAGAATCTTCAGCTACATTATATTTTATTTCCCATAAGATCATTTAGAAAATTCTTTTGCATCTGTATCCCAATTTTTTAACATGTTATCAAGGTAGAAAAATGTTGTCTAAGCATTTAGATTAAAGGGAGACTTTAGTTGACAGGCTGACTTGTAGCAGCAGCTCCCAGCTCTTTATTAGCAGTAATATTTTCAAGGTTGGGTTAGAGTTGCTTAAAAGCCTTTTTGTTTAGTGACATTTCAGTAAAAGAATTAGGGGCATAAAAAGTGTTACTACCATTTGGTCTGGTCTGGGATTGTGTGTTTAACCTATTTTATCACTCAAGACTTTTTAAAGTCCATTAAAAATGTCATAGAAAATTAAGTAGACATTTCTGACTTTCCCTAAATTTAGAGTACAAAGTTTTTTTGTTGACTGGCTTCTATTTAAATATCAACTTTGCACAGTTTTTTGCCTTTTTTTGTCAAAAGAAAGTACGCCCTTTTATAATTATGTTTTATGTATTGGAACATAATGGAAAACAGGTACCATCTTCATCAGGGTTTAAAACTTTAAACTCTGCTGCGGGATCTTGGGAGGGTTCCAGATAAACAAATACCATACTTCAATGAACTACAACAATGCTGGAAACATGAGTGAGGCAAAATTCATGTGCAATAATGTAACAGAATAATTTTAGGAGATGCATACTTTAAGTTATTCCAACAGTGTTATGGAGGGAACTTTTTCACACTGCTTCTACATTTCAGGTGTAATTCTCGGTCCTTTGTTCTCATCCTTTCTGTGTGGAAATGGAATGCTCTCCCTGTAAATGATGGAGTTCCCTTTGAATAATTAGTTTTTTTCCCCTTCAGGCCAAACTCCTGCTTGCTAATTGGAGATTCTAAATTGGCTTGTGTGCGAATGTGTATTGTGAAAGACTCTTTATCCTGTATATCTTTTTATTTGGTCTGTGCTAGACTCTGTGCAGGATGTATCGAGCCTCGCACCCACTGATTGGCAACAACACTCTTGCAATGCTGAAAAGGATTAAGCGGTTAGAGAAAATGGATAGATGGATGTAATACCTAATAAAGACAAAAGGTTTTATTGAGGACAAAACCTTGGGGAAAAAAGAGGGTGGACTGACTTTTTACCATGACTTTATCTATTCAAACTTAATAACAATAAAGTCTGAAACACTTGTAATATGCTGTAAAATTGCAACAGACGGGTCTTTTGCTACTGCAATCAAAGTTCTAAGTTATAAGAGATATTTTGAACAGACAAAAAAACAATTGCACACATTTTGGTACAACTATTGCTGAACACGTCAAATGTATAACCAATGCAAAGTGGCATCTCTGGCATGATAAGTTAGGTGGGGCACAGCTGCTCAAAACCTAATTACAGCAATTAATTATTCTATGCTATATCATCTAATTTTATCAAAATTCTATTTAATTCAAGCTTCTTCATTCCAATACAATCCAGTCATATAAACCTATTCAAATCCAACCAGACATAGTCAAATTTATTCTACATTATGAAATTTTACAGTCAGATTTAGTTTCTCATTTAATGCCAGCTGGTAAAAAGGTTATCTTTCTCAAGAAGTCCAGCCAGGTACATAGAGTTGTTAAGTTTCTCTAACAAAGAAAAAACTAAATACTTTAAAGAGTTAATCATAATAGTACTGTCACTGCCTTATATAATAATAATAATAATAATAATAGACACACTAATAATAGACACACCAAGCTGAGACTACTTTCTATGGAAAAGAAAAACAAAATGTTTTATTCACTTATATATTTTATGAGATGCTGTTGATTTTTTAAATATCTTGGATAAAATGTGTGGGTTTTTCCCCCCAAAAAAGTAAAGATCTATATAGAAGCTACAACTGAATGTTGTACACTCACAATAAGCTTACAAGGATAAACAACTTCTGTAACACTAACAAAACTGTCTAAATTAGTTACCAAGAGAACATTGGAGAAACATGGGACACAAGAAAAGAAAGCAACAACTACTGCACTGGTGATAACATCCTGCCAAGCTGTATCACATGTTGCTACAGTAACTGCTGTTTAAAGAGTAACTAAACCCCAAAACAACTTTTTTTTGCTTCTAAACTGTATAAATGGGTCTTTACCAATGCAGTCTTTCAGTTTCTGGGGATTTTTTTACATTTTGGTGTAAACTTGTTTAATTCTACACCTTTTGGTCTAAAAACGTCACAGGCATTGACTGTGTCACAGCAGCCATGGTATCACAGACACGCCCCATGGGTTTGGATATAAAACTATCAGACATATTTCCCCCCCCCCGTGGCGAGTTTGGAGTTGGATTGCGTTTTTCAGGTTACCAATTATTATCACATTAGCACTTAGTTAGCATAGCTAACATACTGTTTGAACGTTAGCCTATGTTAGCATTACCACTCAGAGACTGGTCTCCTCCGGTCTCTCTCTCCCTCAGCAGCAGCGCCAGCCTCGGGCAGCGCTGACTCAGCGCCCCGAGCCAACGGCTCGAGTTGATACGGCTCACGGCCGCAGAGCTCCACAAAGCCTCCCTCTACTCCTCTATCTCCGGTGACGACGGAGGAGATCCGCTGGTTCAGGGCGCCGAGCCAGCGCCGCCCGATCTCGGTGCTGCTGAGGCAGAGGGAGACTGGAGGAGTCCAGTCTCTGAGTGGTGATGCTAACATAGTTCAAAACAGATGAATGTTGATCAGATCGATCAGTCGCAAAACTGCCAAAGTCGCTTTGGTCACTGTCCATGTTTCAGTGTCAGATTAAGCTAGCTGTCACTGTCCTCCTGAACACACCCCCACGTTCCCCCCTCTGCTCATCCTCCAAACTTGGCCATACCCCTCCGTTCTTCCTGGCACCGCCCACTTTGTAGAATTTTTTTAAATGTTGTCTGGGGGCGGGGTTATGATTTTTCAGGGGTTCAGTTACACTTTAAATAACTAACAGGAAAACTCTGCAGGGAGACTGAGTTAGTCAATGGGGTCTCACTTCCCCATTCAGAGAGCATTTTTGAAAAAAATGTTTTAAGAATAAAGCCCTTTGTGTTGCAAGATATCCTTCTCCTGCTCCCCAATGGACTTCTTAATCTTCTGGCAGCTTTATAATGATGCTGCTCCACTGAATCAAGAACAGTCCAAATGTACAATTCAGTTGGCAATAAAGCATCTAGCATTTCAGTATCAAGCACATGTTTGTTCTCTTTTTCGTGCTCATTTGGAAAATAAACTTTCATTTGAATATGTGAAATCAAATACAGAGTTTTAACAAAGTATTTTCAAAGAAAATTGTATTTTTAAAGCATGCTTTTTTTTAAATAAAAGACTATCAAATCTTCTTACAATATTGTATAAACATTCATCTGCATTATCGAGTTAAAAAAAAGACAATATATTTTAGGTTTATAGAAGCAAAATGACAATAACTATGTAAAACATAGAAAGGTAAAACATTGAAAAGTTTCTATGATTTTGACAAACAACAGCTACAGTAGAATAAGAAGAGACGGACATATTCTTATTAAGGTGAACATCTGTGCAGAATGACCTTTTTTTTTGTCTGAGCTGAGGACTATTTCTCTGACCCTGAGGATGTGTTAGTAGTGTTGCTTCTCTTTGTTGCAGAGTCCTTGTGACTCTCACCCCTCAAGAAAAAAGAAAGACACTGTCAATTGTTCTAAAGCTTAAAAAACCCAATACTTTAAGTTCCAAGGTTCTTTTATATGTTTATAAGGAAAAACTTACTTCATCAGCTACAGTTCCATAACTGCACCATTGTTGCATTCAAAGTTACACAGATTGAATTCTTTAGGTGTTCTTTCTGTGCTTCCATAAGTCACTCTAGAAAGAACATTAGACAATTCTCAATTCATAGTCATGTTTTAATAGCAATCTCTTATATTTTACCTTCCATTCATTGTTTCTTACTTATGCTTGCCCCTCTACTTTCTAGGTAGCCTATCCTTCAAACACTGTAATTGTATGGGCAATGATTTAGTTTAAAAATGTCTTCATTCTCCCTAATTATTTAATTTTACCATCTCATACTTTTCCTACAGGGCTTGCACACTTGTTATCACTCCTTGAACCGCTTTCAAAAGTCTGCCGATGTAAACGGCAGCATTTCCCCCTTGCACATGGCCTGCCAAGGTCAACTAAATCATCACTTCATGCAGCCTTGACATTCCCTTTTCTCTTCCCTCCCCAATAAATCAAATGACTCAACCCACTCTCTGCAGCGGTCGTGCACAGGATTTTGCTAATGTTTTTCAGCAGTTTTTAGCCTATTAATGAATATTTTTCAAACAGTTTTTTTTCATAGCATTTCATAGTTTAACAAAATCATTAGCGTAAAGGAACCAATAAGAATTCAAAGACAATTGAAGGTAAAAAATAAAAAAATCATTCTAAACACAGCACTTTGTGTCATACAAAATCATATATTAGATTTCAATAGTCTTTGTTTTGGTATTATTTCAAAAAGAGAAATTATAAAACTCTTCTGCAGTATTTTGGCCATATAGGAACATATAATTGTTCACAGTAACAAAATTGCTACATTCCAACAGTGACTGTGTTAGTTATTTTTGATAAAAGGCTATTTCATTCTTACTTCATCAAATGAGAATTAGTATACTTTTGACATTGATTGTTTTTATTTTTATCTACAGG
The DNA here is from genome assembly GCA_963556495.2 of Valencia hispanica. Taxonomy (NCBI): domain Eukaryota; kingdom Metazoa; phylum Chordata; class Actinopteri; order Cyprinodontiformes; family Valenciidae; genus Valencia; species Valencia hispanica. The sequence continues at coordinate 33,638,171 of OY747709.1, forward strand.
AGCTGTTCACAATTTATCCATCTCCTCTCTTCTTCCAGCGCAATCCTGTTCATGGTTGTGGGGCTTTTTGTTTTGGTTAACCAGTAAAACACATCGCATGCTATGTACAGGTCACCAGTCCATATAATGATTATATATTCAAAAAGGAATTTTTTTATTTTTTATTTTTATTTAAAAAAAGTACAGGTAGGTGTCATAAGGTCATTTAAAGACGTTTTACCTAAAAAGACTGAACTTGTGTTGTAAACATGAATGTATTCCTGACATTTGTATCTGGGATACTGTAGGTGACTGGTGCTCATCTGTCCTGGCGTTGTAGTGTTATGCAAATACAGGAATCACACCGCTATGGAAGATGTCTCTTTATTTATTGAACATAACACTAATCAACTTATTCCAAGCTTGTGTGCGTGCTCCTGCAGGCAGCCTTTTGTGCACAACAACATCCGGCCCTCCCCAAGCATGTAACCTTTCACAATAAAATAGTAGCATTGCACTACATCACCCTTTCTATGATTCTTTTTTTTTTTTTTTACACACACACACATATATATAGCCTTCCCCTAAGGCAGTGTTTCTCAAACTTTTTTTATTATTCCCCACTTTGGACAAAGGAGCATTCACAAGCCCCCCATGCTTTTATCGCCTCAACAGAATGGTGACCACGCCTGATTTTTAAAGTGTTTTATTTATTTAAATAGCCGAGTTAGTCTACAAGTTTTTAAGGGTATAAATTAGTTGGAAATAAAACCGGCTCAGAAATATATGCTGTCAGTAGTTGCTACATGTAGAACTTCAGCTCACAGTTGGAGAAAATAAAAGTTGTAGTTTTATCAAATTTACAAAGCTTTCAAAAGTGCAAAATAAAAAAACCTAAAAATAAAATAAATAAAGAGCAAGATACTCATCCCTGTATTTCCTCCGTGGTTGACCGTGTGACTTCTCTTACTCTGAAACGTTCCCTGATCTTTTTAGATATTTGTACATTTATTAGATGGAATCTCTGATAATGCGGCTACTTCATCTTGTTTTGTTCTACTGCGATATATTCCAACGTCAAACTCCCAGCCCGATGTTCCAGGTCCCGGTTCTGTTTACAATGATGATCACAATTGCTAATTTATTTGAGTGTGTTTAATTTTGCGAGAGGGGGGAGCTGGTTGATTTGATTTACAGTGCAGTGAAACATTCACAATGACAGAATCTAAGGGGGAAAAACCGTTTAAATCCCATTGATGTCACGCCCCACCTGCAATACCTCTGCGCCCCACTAGTAGTGTTCGCCCCATAGTTTGAGAAACACTGCCCTAAGGCATTTACTCTTAATACTTGTAACTGTAAACACTTGAACAACAAAGCTTGACAGCCCTACTAGGAGGTTTACCAACTCTACCACTAGAGGTTGTGCGAAATTTAAAGCTTTCCTTTTTGATAAAGCTTATAGTTAGAGTGGCTTAAGTCAACCTGAGGTATCTCTGTAGTTATGCTGCTATAGGCTTAGACTGGTGGAGGATAGGCTGACCATTTTTCTTCACTCTGCTACTTTTCTCTTCTACTACTCTCCAGTTGCAATATATGCTGTTATGTCGACTGTTAACATTTGTTTTTTTTCAGTGTTTTTCTCTCCATAGAAACTACACCTGGTCTAGTATCCTGCTTAGCTGCAATGCCCTGTTGGACGGGGGGCATCCCAGTCATTGAGCATCCTCTGTGTCCTGTTATCGACTTTTTACTTTCTTTGATATAGAAAGTACTCTTACATCAGTTCTTTTGTTCTGTGTTTCTGTTCTGTCTTCTCGAACCCCAGACGGTTCTGGCAGATGGCCGCTCGTACTGAGCCAGGTTCTGCTGGAGGTTTCTTCCTGTTAAAGGGGAGTTTTTCCTCTCCACTGTCGCTGCATGCTTGCTCAGTATGAGGGATTGCTGAAAGATTGCTGTGGTTGGAAAGTCTGCATCAACTGAATGGAATGTTTGTATTGAAATTACTTTTTTGTAAAGTGCCTTGATATGACATCTGTTGTAAATCAGCGCTATATAAATTAAATGAATTGAATTGAAATGAATTGAACTGGAGTTACAGGTATTCTAATGTTAACTGACTTAGGTGGGTCAGGTTCAAGATCCACGAGTGAAGGGGATGAGTGTAGCAGTCCCTCACACGGAAACTGTGACATTCCATCTTCTGCAGGAGTGACTAGGGCATTGAGGATTGGTCTCAATTGTCGGTGGTTCCTCCTTAATACTCCTTCTGTTTGGACCATGTATGATCTCGGCGAGTCACACTTTTACTGGATGGTAGCTGGTTTTATCCAGCCCATTTGACCGTCCAGTTTTACTGCAATGCTGAGTCCTGGTTGGAGTTCTGTGGTTTGGCACCGTTGGTGTGTGTGCAGTTCTCTTTTGTTTTCCCATTAGCCTCTCTGACGAGCTGAAGGTCTGGCCACGCAGGCTGCAGTTTCATTTCCAGAGTCAGTATTGTGGTTCGAATCTGTCTTCCCAGCATGAGTTGGGGTGGACTCACACCAATGGCTTGAATGGGAGTTGACCTGTAAATCATGAGAGCTAAGAAAGGGTCAGTCTGTTTCAAAAAATGTTTTGGCTGTCTGCACAGCTCTGTCAGCTTCACCATTAGCCTGTGGATAGTCAGAACTTATGATAATGTGTTTAATGTCATAGTCCTTCACAAACTGCATGAAGGTTCTCACTGAGAATTGGGGATCATTGTCAGTAACCAGTTCATTTGGCCAGTCCCATGTGGCACAAATGTTCTTCGGGTTAGCTACTGTGGTCTTACTTGGTGGTCATAGAATTATAAAAGTAGTTAACTGTGCACTCTCTGGATCAAGGGGTATTTGCCAGAAACCCCTTGCGCCATCTAACAGAGAAAACACTTTTGCACCTGCAAGTTTGGGGAAAATGTCATCTATAGTTGGTAAAACATACTTTTTTTTTTGACTGCTTTATTAAGCACTTTTAGATCAACACAAATTCTGAGTTGTGCTTTGTTCTTCTTTGGCACAGGAACCATTGGAGCACACCACTCAGGTGGCTCAGAGATTGGCTGAATAACCCCACAATCCACCATGCGATCCAGCTCCTTGCACCCTCCTTGCAGTTGTCACACTGTAGGGAACTGCATCCTCTTTGAGAGCGATTATGATGGGTTTGATTTTCAACTTTCCTACTTTATTAGGGCAGGAGTCGCTGATCTGCTCTGAAGCTTTCATTTTTTCGATGCGTTTCATCAGGCCCATGGTGTGGCTTAGAAGGTGACTGGTTTGTGAGCTTTTAATCACAGTGACTTTGAATCTGAATCTTTTCTCATTCCTCACGGTGGTGGTTATAAAATAACCTACTGTCATGTTTGCGTATAAAGGACACAAATGCAGCAAGTAAAATGAAATTATTTAATTACAACAAAAAATAAAGAACATGAACTTACAGAACTCAGGAAATCAGAAAATGCGGCGACGGGGGAAAAAACAGGAACCAGACAGGGAAGATTGACCAGCAATGACAGAGAAACCTGAGGACCAATTAGTGGGAAGCAGTTGCAGGTAAGGAAAATTTGTGAAACTGGGTCAGGAGCAGAGTGGCAGGGAGACAACAGGAAAGGGACGAATGGCAAGGGAAACAGAAAACTATCTTAAATAAGAAACTAGAAACTAACTAAAGATAATTTTCAAGAAGGAATATAAGGGTAAACTTAAGGGGAACCCTGGAGAACACAAGGAAATAAAAACTGGAAGAAATAGAACTAATAAATAAACCTACAAGAAAAGGGATTCTTATAAAGGACTGACTAATAAGAGAAATAAAGTATAACAGAACTAACTAGGACAAATAATAAAAAGAGGAAGAAACAAATAAACAAACAAAAGCAGGTAAAACATCTAAAGGCGGGAAGTTAAAAAAATATGGAAGGGAGGAAGTGCCAAAACAACAACACCAAGGAATAAATTAAAATGATAATTAAAAACCGAATAAGAAAAAGAACTAACTAAAATCCAAACACAAAATCTAACATCATGACACCTACACAGTTCAGTTTACCTCCTGGGCTGTCTAGCTTGTTTGCTGGTCTTCCCAGTTTTCGTTTGTAGGCAAGGTTGTCAAATGTTCAGTCTGGACTAACACAGCCTTTTGTGAACAACAACATCCGGCCCTCCCCAAGCATGTAACCTTTCACAATAAAATAGTAGCATTATACACTACAGGCGTAAGGAAGATTAATAAGATAAGCATAAATTATTTATTTAAACTATCTATTTTTTTATGCTTTTTCCTTTTCTTGTATCTTGCCATGGATGTCTAGTTGTGCAAGCCATCCTATATATATGTAGAACCCTTAACTTTCAACAGTTAATTCATCTAATCTTTTCAATGTATTAAATAAATCTCAGTTATTCTTTTAAACCTCACTTATTTTAGATACAAACATGGTCCAATACGTATTTTCGCCAATAAATGGCAGTAGTGGTCTAGCTTCGAGAAAGACTGGCTGACGCTTCCAGGCGTTTTATAGCAGAAGGAGCAAGCTAACGGTGAGGCGCTCTGTCAGATAATGTGATGTACTGCTGCTCATCTGAAGCTCTGTTTTGTATTACAGAAAATACACACTTATGGCACTGGAATCAAAGTTGTCATCATTCAGTGTGTAACATATATATATAATAAATATATAGTCTGGCCACGACCCATAGACAAACTCGGTCCTGGGGGGGAATCAATAGTTATCTTTCAAATTATTTCTGCATGTAATTGCACAGCACTAAGACCAATCAAAGCAACGAACAACATGACGTTTTCATTGCGATGGAAATCAGTCAAAGGGGCAGTTTGCCATACACCATCAAAGAAGAAGAATGGGGTAGTCATGGCGTCCAACAACAACATTAACAACTTCTGTCGTTTTTGTCAGAAACACCTGAGACTATCTGGTGTACTGACAACAGACCATTCTTGAGCAGCCGCCATCTTTGTTGCTTTGCTCCATTGCCAGTGTTGCCAACTGTCTTTGACAGAAAGTAGCTGAAGTTGCCCCAGAAAGTCGCTAGATGTCGCCAGATGACGTCATACGCTAATTTGCATAATGATGGCATCACGTAATAATGAATGACATAGAAAGGAGGAAATAATTATATTTAGATTAGGATTACAGGGTTAAACAATACATTATTTAAACAGGGGAAACATGCTACAGGGAAATGTGACTTTTGTCTTCAAGAAGAGACTGTGGAATATGTTCTATTATTTTGCCTGAAGTTAAATGTGGAGAAAACTGGTACAAAATTTACAAGATATCAAATTGCAACTGGACATCAAAGACCTTTTAAACAAAATGAAAAGTTCTGGAAAAAAATGTTTTGCATAGATATCTCAAGAAGACGAAATTAATACAGAGAATATCGTTGTTTGTTTTTTAGTAGCCTACTTTGTAAAAATAATTAGGGCATATTTAGCATGCATCAAATGTTTCTTGCCATCCGCCATTAAACAGAAGTTTATTTCTTATGGTATTATTTTCAGTGAGGTTTCTTTTGTCATAAGTTTTAGATGTCCTACGTTTTTGAACTCACCATACATTTCGAAGGTTCCTTGAATGCACCACAGGTGTCCGATGCAGCACAGACAAGCTTCTGCCTTAATTCCCGTTGAAAGATCGGTTTTATATACATGCAGATTTATTTTTTACTTTTTAACTAAAGTTAAGTACTAAACAACTTTGTTTGTGAGTGGGTGAAATGAACCGAAAAAGGTTTATGATTGGTCAGTGGACATAGTCTGATCATGCTGCGTAGACATGCACAGATAATTCCCTTTCTGAGCGTCGGGAAGGAGCAAGCTGGGTCTCTAAACTGCAGGAAATATCGGCGACAAAGTTTCACAGAAAGTAGCTAAGGGTGGTCAGAAATGTCGCTAGATTTGTCGCTAGGCGCTTTTTGGAAAAAAAAGTCGTTAAGGGGGTCTGAAAAGTCGTTAGAAATAGCGACAAAGTCGCTAAGTTGGCAACACTGTCCATTGCCTTAATGGTGCTATGCCAGCCCAAAGTTTCTCTACAAACACAGAGCGCTGTGATTGACCCGGCCTACATTTAGCCAAGCCAATGGTAGACCACCTGGAGCGTGGCTAGACCAACCTGCAGAGCAAAAGTTTTGCTACTGCTACCGTCTAGATTTCTTTGCTAATGGATGTCAGCTTGTCTAAAAATTGTTAAAAATTGCTGGCAGTCTGATAGAGATGGACATGACATTTCAGGGCCTGAAATTCACTTTTAATAATAGGGGGGAATTCCCCTTCTTACATGTCTCTCTGTGGGGGGATTTTTACATTGGGGGGAGGGGTTAATTACTGAGTATGATTACAGGTCTTATGTTGTGCAAATCATACCTCACATTTACAGTAGCTTGCACTTGTCATCTTCTGCATTCCTAGTTGTCTTCATTGCACTCTCTTGTCCCTTTCTTTGTTTAAGCTCCGTTGCATGATCTCTTTCCTCAATAACGGAGGTTAAAGAAAATATTTGTAAGTAAATAAAACTTTCCAGGAACTACTTGTGAGATTGAAGATAGACCTTATTATTGTTGTATTCTTACCTCAGATTGATGCATTTATCAACTGTCTTTTTTTAATCTTCCCTGGTTGCCATCATAGAAGCATCTTTTCTTGTGTCTCCATGCTCTAATTTTTTTTCTTGGCCTCCACTCTGCATCTTTCTCCATAGTAACAACTTTGTTGATATATATATAAGTCATGTAAAAAACTGCTCAGCTGCTCAGCTAATGGCCCAATTAGCTAAGCTGACATCAGATTATCTGAACAATTTAAATTGCAGGAATTTGTTGTCCAACTCTCTCAGCTCCACCTTTAATCTTTTTTGTGCTTCATGTCGTCTTCATCCTCTCTCCTTTCTCTGACTTTCGCCTCTGAATGTCCTCATCTCCAACTGATTAATCTTGTTATCCAATTTTTCTGTTGACGTGGCATCAAAAATGATCTTAACTATTTGTTATTTGTTAGCTTTTTCAGCTGCATCACAGTAACAATTAATTTTGGGGGGGGTTTCTCCCATACTCCATTTGGTCCTCACTCCTCTCTCTCCTCTGTCTCCTCTGCTTCATTTCTTTCCATTTGATGAGAGCTCTGTTAAAATCAAACTGCTCTTGGGGATGGCCAAGCTCCGAAATCAGCATCAGATTGGTGAGGTTTGTGTTATTCAGTGAATTTCTGAATTTTGTTTTTATCCTGTTCTGTGTGCTGAATCCACGTTCACATGACACACTGGCAATGGGTATGACTAAAGCGATCTTAATGAGCTTCTCGATTTCAGTGAATACACCACTATGGTCACTCAAGACAGCCTCTGCAAACTGCTGAAAGGTCAAAGAGGCATACGAGTCACTGGAAACCATAATTTGCTTCAGCAAGGCAAACTCCGAGCGTGCATCTGCATGGTTACATGGTTTGAGAAGTGTGCCAGGAGGTTGTCTAGCTTCTGACCTGTTGGCCAAAATGGAATTTTTTGGCTCCAAAATTGTAAACCATGACAGAACATCCAGTGTCTCAGAGGGGAATCTTCTTTCAATTTATTTTATTACATATCCAACATACCTGCTCTTCATGTCATCAAAGGTTGGTTTTTTGGTGTGGCAGTCAAAAATATTGTCTCCTTTAAACTTATTTCATTCAAGAGAACATAAGAATTCCCTTTCTGCAGGGCCAGGGTGGACTATTATTTCTTTCAGGGCCTCTTTGGTACTTTCAACTATTGGCTGTGCTGTGGAGAAGTCCAGATCTTCTCTTTGAAAATGTTTTGAGAGAAGGACCACATGCATCAGTACATCCTTCATCATGTGACACAGGGCCACAAAGTTAATAGTAGTAGACATTTAGCTTTGCTAGCATCGTGAGCATCAGAGGAAGGCATGTGTTCCAGGAAATCTTTCAGGGATTTCAGTGATCTACAAACTACTGACACTGCATTGTGAATTGACAGCCACCTTACTGCATGTGGCTGAGTGAACTTCAGTTGGGGTTCATCCAGCTGTTTCTGCAATTCATGCAGCTTGTTGCTTCTGACAGCAGAGTTGCTGAAAACGACAAAAATTGATCTCAAATCCTGCTGAAACCTTTTCACCTGTGGCACAGAGCTGGCTGCATCACTGGCAGCAAGTGCGAGACGATGAGCTGTACAGTGGATGCCTACTAAGTCTGGTTTGTATATTTCTCTGAGATTTTTATAACTCCCTGTCTGCATCCTGTCAATACAGCAGCTCTATCAGTACAAACTGCTGCAAGTTTTTTTTCCATCAATTTTTTTCTGTCAAAAGCTGTTTTACATCATCAACAATAGCATCTGCTCTTCCATTAGCGATTTCAGAACTCCGGAACAGCTTTGTGTTGATCTTGATGTCATCTATGTACCTGACATAGATAATTAGTCGCTTGGTGTGACTGTCAATTGATTCATTCAGAATTAATGAAAACACAGGGCTTCTTTCCACAGCTTTATCAATATCTTCCACAAGTGTACTTGAAATTGCTTGATGCATTTCTGATAGTCCTTTTTCATTTATGTAACTAACATAGCTTAATGCTTCAGTGTTAAGATTTTTGAAAGCGGGACACTCCATATCTTTCATGAATTTAACCAGATGGCAAAACTTTGCTTTGGCCATTTAATTTTTTGCTATAAAGTAGGCCATTTTTAGAAGCCCCTTCATTTCTTCAGCACACTGTAACAGGATCTGGGTTATTCACAACATCGCTGCTCTTTCCGCCGGTTCCAGCACTGGGGCTTTCTTGTGATGGTTTTTTGGGAGTAGGTTTCCCTTCAGTGTAACGTTTGATTTGCGTTTTAACCAACGGTCCATGTTTAAGTCCAGGCGTTAAATCCAAATCCGTTAAATCCACTGTTTTGCTAGCAAGAGCCTGCGGAGCTCGTACTTTAATAAGAAAGGAGAAGAAGAGAGTGCAGCGCGCCAAGACTGCAGCGCGCCAAGTGTAGCGGAAGTGTTGTTCTTCGTTTTATTTTATGGGACTGATGCAAACGTCCATGTTCGCTATATGCAGGAATTTCCCACATTATAAAAATTTGATTTGCGAGAATCGTTTATATAAAGCGCAATACCCGCAATCCCGCAGTGAAAGTCAGGCCCTGTATTTCCTGTGCCACAATGTCAGATATATAAAAAGGTGATGCTGTAACACGGTTTTCCTAAGGTTGTGTATCTTTATACCCCATTGGCAAGCATGGCAGATACACAATAATATGATAGGGAATTTGAAATAAAAACACTGCTGTGTGCTTATACAGTCATTAGTGTCCTCTCCCCAAATATATGGTTGCATATTTTTGCCTTTGCTTGTCTGTCAGAGCTTTGATGATCCACAACTTTATTCCATAGATCTTGGAGCGATAGAGGTTGCACAAAGGTTTGCAGCGAGCTCTGTGGTGTAGTAGGAGGCATTTTTCAATTGCAGCACATCATGGAACACACTGAGGTGAGGTACTTTGTTGTCCTTGTAAAAAGTTTTAAAACTGGCTTGTTTAACTGTTTGAAACTTTAAATGAGCCAGTTGGTGTCTAGCCAGTTAGATGCAACCTTAATGAACTGTAGACTATTATTTTTCAGACCAAAACTGTTCTCACACTTGTGGACAATATCAAGACATTAATGAACTGACTATAGGTTTTTAATTTTTGGGGGCAGGCCAAATATTTTTATTTTTTCTTATTTTTCTCTATAACTATGTAAGAAGAAAAATTGTAAAGAGATTTATTTAAGTTGTCATTTATTTTTGCTATATGCCTATGGAGAAGTATTGTATACAGAATGATATGACATTGTGAAGATTCTGCTTTATATTCGCATGCTGTAGAAACATGTGGTCTGCAACCCTGGAAGGATGAGGGGTCAAGAAGGAATGTGATCACATCATGATCAGTGGAAAAACCCAGGTATGTGAAAGGAGGGGGAAAACAGCCTCTCTTGATGTATAAATGTGTGCTGTGGCTTCGTCTTGGTGTTGCAATCTCTACAAACCAGTAGAGTGCTGTAGGAAGAAAATATCTCCTTCCCTACATATGAGGCTGGAGTCTGCATCAGCGTTTCTCATATTTTATTACCGCCAGTCTTGTACATGAGCCCGTCTGGGCCAACGGTTCAACTCTCTCGCACCCCAGATCATGTCTGCCTTCTCTGCAAGCAGCTTTTGCCTTCAGTCTCATATTGTTATGTCTTCACTGCAAGGTTAACCAGAACACTCCTCACAGCTGAGGAGTCAGCAGTTAGATCAGAGTGGGTGAAAGGCCTCTTTCCTGAGTCTAATAACTATGCCATATCTCCCAGATTCCTTTACAAATAATTACTTAATCAATTAATTGACATAACATTGACATTTTCTGTAACATTCCTCTCTTTTTCTTTCACTACAGTAATGCCCACAACATACAGAAATATTTCAAGTTGATACAATTTCTAATCCGTGCAACAATAAAAAAAGACAATGATCAAACAATCAATTTATAATCAGACATGAATCATGCTGGTCATGGAATTAGCTTAAAGTAACCAGGGGTCATCTATTCAAATGACCTTGTTGAGACATAACTTGTTTGTCAGAATCAAAAACCCACCAGGGTCTATTTACACCATTTGTGGATTTCTTTTGTTCACGTCATTCATATTGGTGGCAAAAGATTCTGACGACCTCCTGCCTGCAAAGACGGCCACACTTTGTCTTGTCATCTGTCAGGACTCTAGAAAAAAGTCCAACAGAGTGAGATCAATCAATCAAACTTTATTTATAAAGAACTTTTCATACAGGAGTTGCAACTTGAAGTGCTTTACAAATTAAAATGACCCCACATACCAAATTACCATTCCTCACCCACAGATTTAAAAGCATGATCACATTAAAGGACATAAAAAGGACATCGGGCCAAGTCCAGATGCGTCAGGTAAGGAAACCCCATCAAGGGAGCCATCTGCGCCAGTGGCAGCAGATCAACCACAGCAGCCGAGGCACACTGGGGGCGTCTAGGGGAGGCAAGGCCGAGAACCCCCACCTCCACCCAAGTGCTACCTGGAGAACACTCAGGCAGCCACAGCCGACTACCACTCCCATGAAAGAGGGCTCCCACAGAGGATACAGGACAGGAAGATTAAAATAACAGATAAAAGCCGCCCTGAGGTCCTCCAGCAGCCTGTTCCAGAGGTGAGGGCCATAATAATGGAAAGACGCCTCTCCATAAGTGTGTTTTCCTGACTTTCCTTAAACATACGGGTAGCCATCCATCCATCCATTATCTGTACCTGTCCATCCTATGCAGGGTTGCGAGGGGGGGGGGGGGTGCCCACCTCCAGCAGTCACTGGGCGAGAGGCGGAATACACTCTGGACAGGTCTACGGGTAGCCAATGCAGTGAATTTAAGAAGGATGTAATGTGCTCCCGCATTCTGGTCTTCATCAGGACACGTGCTGCTGAATTTTGTAAAAGTTGTAAACCTAAACCAGAAAGCAGGGCATTACAGTAATCAATTCTACTGGAGATAAAAGCATGCATCAGTCTCTCCGTGTTGGCCCGAGAGAGAATGGGGCGGATTCTGGCAATGTTCTTTAGATGATAAAAACCTATTTTGGTGATATTTTGAATCTGAGGGATAAAAGTTAGCTCAGAATAAAAAATTACACCCAGGTTCTTCACTTGTAAAGAAGGATTGAAAGACATTGATTGTAGTTTTGGTAAAAGTTTCTCTCTCTGAGCCTCAGGACCAATGACTAAAACTTCAGTTTTGTCCTGATTGAGCTGGAAAAGGAGTTCTGCCATCCAAGATTTGATGTCTAAAATGCAGTTAAAAAGTGCATCCATTGGCCGTGTGTCATCGGGAAACACAGAGATGTACAACTGTGTATCGTCCGCATAACTGTGAAAGTTCACTCCATGTCTTCTGATGACAATGCCAAGAGGGAGCATATAAAGGTTAAAAAGCCCATGACCTAAAATCGAACTGTGGGGCACACCACATGCAATCTTGTGGACCTTAGAGGAGCAGGTATCTAAATTTACCATAAAAGTCCTGTCTGTGAGATAGAATGTGAATCATTGTTAACAGTACCCGAGAGGCCAATCTGTTTTAAACAGGTTAAGAGAATTGGGTGGTGCACTGTATGAAAGGCAGCGTTTAGATCCAGTAGAACCAACACTGTCACCCTGTGTACATCATAGTTTAATCTAAAATCATTTAAAATCTTCAAAAGGGACATCTCGGTGCTGTGGTTCACTCTAAAACCAGACTGAAATTTATCCAGGGCATTGTGAATATTAATACAATCATTAAGTTGAATTAAAACAAGCTTTTCTAAAATGTTCAAGAAACCCAGCAGCCATTTCAGTATGAAGTGAGAATGCTGACATAATCTGAAACCGAAAGAAAAAGTTTTGAAACCTTGAAAATCAGTGGTTGAAAATTTAAAACCTGAAATAAAGTTTTGAAAGTCTGAAAATAAGTTTTGAATCTCTGCAATCATAATGTTGTACTAGCATTTTTATTTTTCATAAATTCAACATGTAAAGTACAGTTTCAGCCTCACATTTTCAGATTCAAATCGCCTGTTTCACTCTTGCTGTTTTTCAAGTATACATTTCAACATTTCGAGTTTCAAATATGGCATTGTTTTCCCACCATGTTAAGTTTGCAAAAAACTTTTGAAACCTTGTAATGTGAGATCTGAAAAAAAAAAAATAACTTTGCAACATCCGCCTTTCATACTTTCGTCCACACAGCTGCAAGGTTGCAATCACGTGAATTTTGGCAGCGACCTCTCGCTGCTTTCCGATTTAAAACTCTGAAACTCACACTGAAGAAAAAACCCTCAACGCTCTGGCGGGAGGAAATCTCTGGCAAGAAGTTTTAACATTTAATCAATGACTACTCCTATCTATAATTCCTAAAGATATCTGGAATACATATGCAGTTTACCTATTAAATGTTAAAATGACTACCTTAACTTTTTAAGAATTTAGAGATATCTCAAACTTAATTTTTACTGGTACAACTGTAATTAGGTATATCCTAAAATACAATTTCTCCTAGTAACATTACAGTTGTTGATATCTTTAAATTTTGACTAGGAAGAATGTATTTGTACTAAGATAAATTATATTATTCCTATCTAAAATAGGAATTATTGATGGGAGTGGTCATTGATTAAATGTTAAAATTTCAGATCTCACATCACAAGTTTTCAAAAGTTTTTTACAAACTTAACATGGTGGGAAAACAATGCCATATTTGAAACTCGAAATTTTGAAATGTATACTTGAAAAACAGCAAGAGTGAAACAGGCTATTTGAATCTCTGAAAATGTGAGGCTGAAACTCTGTACTTTACATGAATTAATTTGAATTTATGAAAAATAAAAATGCTAGTACAAAATTATGATTGCAGAGATTCAAAACTTTTTTTCAGACTTTCAAAACTTTTTTTCAGGTTTTAAATTTTCAACCACTGATTTTCAAGGTTTCAAAACTTTTTATTTCGGTTTCAGATTATGTCAGCATTCTCACTTCATAGACTGGTGGACAGGCCACACGTATTTATCCAATTATCTCCCCATAGGTTATCAGCAATCCAATCCCCTCTTTTTCTTGAAAATATTGATACCCTGTCTCAGGATATTGGCCAGTGTGAAAACTTATCTAAGGTGATTGCTGCTTGAGTAGGGCTGTGGAGATAAAAGTAATACACAATTAAGGAAATCTCAATGGTTAAATTTGCTTCATCTGCTTCTCCTGTACCTGGGGAAATTTTTTTTATCAAAGTCAAAGGTTATTAATTTAGCTTGAAAAGTTCCCATTAGTCATTGTGGGATCCCAGTTCTGCTGCTGGAACCCGTGAGATCTAAAACTTTTCCAGTACCTCTTCCTTTAAAAACATCATTTTTTTAAAACCATGTTTTACTGAAATCCCCAGTTTATTTAGAATCTACTAATAATTTGTTGTTGTGCCGCAGATAGGTAGGATTTGGCTATGAATAATTATGAATAATTGCTTAGGGCAATTATTAATAAGAATAATAATTTTATGTAAACATTACCAAGTTTAGCGGCACCATCCTGTTGGATTCCAGGAACATTTATTTATATATATATATATAGCCAAATTGTTCAGTCTCAGATAATTAAACAATAGATGAAGGAATAAGTTCTAACGCTGTGGACATTAATTGTATGTATCACTCCAAGTAATCCCAGACAACTTCTCTTTAAGATAAGGGGACTTTATTTAGGAAATAGAAAATCCCATCTATTCCAAAGCATGCAAAAATTACTACAGAGCTTAGACAATAATAATAGGTGAACATTAAACACAATTAACATGAAATGAAATCAGTGAGACAGCTGAGGTTCGGGTCAGAAAAGGAGGGGGGGCCTCACTCCAGGGAGCCCAAATCACAGATAGCCTAGGAGACAAAGTCATAAATCTCAGCTCTGTGCCAAGATGGAAGAGAGCACATGGAGCCTAAGAAAGAATCATAAAACTAGCTTTGGCTAAAGGAGCACATGGGGGAAGCGTCCATGTGGTAGGCCTCTGCTTTAGCGACAGACTAAAGACAATGGAGTTAAACTTTTCAGCTAAAACCAGCTAACGCAGGCCGGACTGAGCCCGACTGCCGATGGAGTTATCAGGGAGGGAGAGAGAGAGAGAAAGAGAGAGAGGGAGAACAAGAGGATGGAAACAAGAAAGGCGTGATCTGCTCAGGATAAAACAGACAGTTTCAAAGACAGCAATTTCACAGCTCAGACTTATACGTGCGACAACGCAAAAATGAGCAAACAGGTACAGCGCTTAAAAACACTTTAACCAACAATGAACGAGATCTAACTCGTTACAACTCTATTTTCTCTGTTTATCTATGCCCAGACACATTTTAAGTATAAATGAACCGGTTCAGTCCTACTTTGCCTTGAAGGAGGTCCAGTCCACTAGGAGGAGAGCGAATTGTGTTGTAGTTGAGCAAGAAAAGGAAGAGTTATAAAAAAAACCTGTACAGGATTTTAAGGACCATGTGGCCCAAAGGCTGTCTTGTCTTGTCTCCAACTGTCTGGGAACAGTTCTGATATAGCTCACACGAGATACACAAACCGTATGAGCACTTCGAAGCGAGTTCTTCCCCGGTCCAGCGGGTCAGAACAAAAGAGAATCTTCACCGGTGAGATGTCCTCTGTTCAGCAGTAGTTCATCCAAGAACTTCCAGCTGGAGAACAATTCAAAGTGGGCGCGACTACTCTTATAGCCCCCTTTGGCCGTGAGGTCATCACTGATGTCACCATGGGTGGTCACGGACCAATAGGAGTGTGTTGGGGGTCACTGATAGGATTGGTGGGAAATGTGGTCTGCTCAGTCCATCTTTGAAATAGCTCCCAGACATTCAAAAGTCTGTTCAGTTCATCTTATGAGAAATGCAATCACAACATTGTTAAATCTTTTAGTCCATGAGACAATCCTTGAAAACACTCTTAGGGCGTATTTTCTTCATCAGCATAATATATTTCCAAAAGTCATTCATTCTCCATTCAGTCAGGTTGTTGCTGAATGAAATCTGTTCCAAACACTTCAACAGTTTCCCAAGCTGTGGCCCACGGGCCAGAAGCGGACGGCTGTTATCTAATTGATAAAATGGGGAACACAGAGTTCCCAAGGCCTCCCAAGGCCCCCCATGGTAACTAATTTGGAAAGTTTATTATTAATTTCTGTTTTCATTCCCATTTGCCTTTAGCAGTAGTTGTCAGTTTACAGTAATTTAGTGCCATCACTGAGTTTGTTATGATCTGTTGTGAACAAGTGCTTAGTACAGCCCATCAACAAGGTTCCCTATTTCTCATTGTCATTATTACTGTTTCATCGTTATTAACATATCAACCCTTTAAAAATCTCATCTGTTTAGTCATTTTTTAGGCCCACTTTTGTTCCTTGTTTGTTTGATAAGTCTGTTGGTTTGTTTGAACTGGTTGTCTGAGGTTTTGTTGTGTTTAAGCACCATCAGTGGCATTTCTGCATCTAGGGGCCGATGGGGCCTGGTGTCATGGAGCTCTATCCACAGCATGCTTAAATTAATCAATAGAACAGGTTTGTTCTTTACAGAGTAATGTTATATAAAGACCGATTCTGTTATCAAGAAGATTCTGACATTAACATTTGAGTAAGCAAACAAGAACGTATCAGGACCCACAGCAGTTTGCTTATCGCTGTGGAGTTGGAGTTGAAGATGCCATCATCCACCTACTTCAACCAACCCACTGTCATCTGGACAAAGCAGGCAGCACTGTGAGGATCATGTTCTTTGATTTCTCTAGTGCATTTAACACAATTCAGCATGATTTGCTTTGTCAGAAACTCCTGAAGACACAGGTGGAGCCCTCAACAATCGCCTGGATCAATGACTACCTGACCAACAGACCACAATTTGTGAGACTGAAGAATTGTGTGTCAAACCAGGTGGTCAGCAGCACAGGAGCACCACAAGGGACCGTACTCTCACCATTCCTTTTCACTCTGTACACCTCAGACTTCCAGTACAAATCAGAGACCTGTCATCTGCAGAAATACTCAGATGACTTGTCGGGTGTATCAGAGATGGACAAGAAGCTGAATACAGAGAGCTGGTGGACCGCTTTGTGACATGGTGTGGAAACAATCGTCTCACCTTGAATGTGAACAAAACAAAGGAGATGATTGTAGATTTCAGAAGAAACAGGGATAAGTCAAACACTGTTTCCATCATGGGAGAAGAAGTGGAGGTGGTTGAGGAGTATAAATACCTCGGGCAACCCTGAGCATCCTCTTCATGAGACAGTCATACAACAACAGAGCGTCTTCAGTCGGAGGCTTCTTCAGTTTCGCTACAATACAGACCTCTACAGGAAATCCTTCCTGCCCACAGCCATCATCAGCTACAACAACTCCTTAAAGAATTAATTATATGAGCTATACCAACACTTAATTTCCCTCTGGGATCAATAAAGTATTTTTGAATTGAATTGAATTGAATTTGTGTATAACTAAGTCTTTGCCAGAATACTGACAAGCTCAGTAGGCTAAATCCTCTTGAAGCAGCGATCGTTTGTTAAATGATGAACCTCTGAAATCACAGTGCACATGCTCAACTTGCGCTCTGTAGACACCCAAGGGGCACAAATGCCACGGCCCCAAGCTGAGTTTCCGCTACCTTCCTCGATAGAGAAAGGCTGCAATGCGCCATCTGGCATGCAGTCTGCCGGAAATTAATTAGAAAAAGAAGAGATCACCCCATATCAAACCACAGCAGGAAGTGATGCGCCTCATTTTGCCAAATGCAAAAGTTGGTTGTGCAGCATAACTCATATCAAAATATTGGAGTAGCACACGTCACGTTTATGTACTGTTGGATGGAAGTGTGCATCCATCTAATATCCGTGGTAGCTACCAAAAATAAAAAAATAAAAAATAAATAAGTAGATTTTTTGATGAAGTCTAGATTTAGCAAGGTCCCCTTTGAAAGAAAATTAGAGATTTGGGACATCACCAGCCAGTGGATTTTAACATCGTTCAAGGACTTTAAGAGATTATTATAGATTTAAAGGGGATTATTTGAAAGATTATACAGTTTTTGAAAAGTTTGCCCGGATGAAAGATCTACATTTTTTTCAAGAAGAACAACACTGGTGAGTGCCCCTTTATTTGTAATTTCAAGTAGGCTATAAAAAAGGTTTCATTCTTCAATTAAATTTACATAAAATGGTGTTTGTAGTGTGTAGATGTGTGCTATTTTACGTGGTTCATTTAACATTGAATCAATATTAAATTAATCACATAAAATAGCAATCAATATTATTGATCAAAGTCAGATTGTATGCAGCACAGAAGAATTAGTTGCTGCTTTTATGTGTTGAGTTGCTGTGCCCCACCTAACTTATCACGCCAGAGATGCCACCATTTTGGTTTGAGTTAAGTTTCTCGGTCCCTCACACCTCTCCCTGTTTTGTGAAGGAAAGGGAAGAGGGACACTTTCTTGCCTTGTTAAAGAACAATGCTTGAACCATTTTGTCCAGTAGCTCAGGTAGTTGTTCCGTGCGATAGCTGCTCCTTCAATTTCGATTAAGACACCTATCCTTAGCTATTATCAGATTTCTCTTGACTTCCTTGAACTCCATGTTGACCTTTTGAGCCCTACTGGAAAACAGGCAGATCCCTTGTTTCTTTGTTTTACTTTCCACTGAATTTTAAGATGGATTATTCCTCCTTTTAAGGATTCAAGGATTCAAGGAACTTTTATTGTCATACCATCTCATGTTACATGTGATGGTATGAAATTAGGACTCAGGTCCGGAATTATAAGCTATTTAAATTAAATTTAAATAAATTATATAAATAAATGCAATAAATAAACATAAATAAATGTGCTCTACAGGACACAGCTGGAGTTTAGCAGTCTAACAGCTGCAGGGAAGAAGCCTGGTGGTCTTGCTCTGTATGCTCCTCAGCCGCCTGCCTGAGGGCAGGGGCTGAAACAGGCTATGAGCGGGATGGGTGGAGTCCTTCAGGATGCGGAGGGCCCGTCCCCTGCATCGGGACGTGTAGAGGTCCGAGGTGGTGGGAAGCCGGCTCCCTACAGTCCTTTATGGAGCTTTCACCACTTGCTGCAGAGCCTTCCTCTCAGCAGCAGTACAGCTGCCGTGCCACACGGTGATGCAGGTGCAGAAGACGTTCTCCACTGCAGAGTGATAGAAACCCATGAGGACGGAGCTCCCAAGTCCAGCTCACTGCAGCTTCCTTAGGAAGTAAAGACACTGGTGGGCCAGAGAAACAAAGCTCTGTTAATGATCATAATAAGGCAGACCAATTCTTCCTCAGTTAATTTCCTGTTTTGTTATAATTTTTCTTTTTGAAATATTACTGCTTCAGACCTCAGTTTGTTGTTATTGTTCAAATATTGTGGAGGTATTAATTAGCCTACCTTTTTTTTACAAGAATTTACAGATTCTGTCTTTCCAACACCCAGGCCCATGCTTTTCTCTCATCTTTTTGCTTTCATATCGGACTGTCAGGTGGTGAAGGACTCCCGTATTCAGACCCCATGGTCTGGCTGAGTGCTCAGCTTCCCAGCGAGGAGACTCACAAATCACTTTTTCTTTCTCTTCTCCTCCCTCTTTCTTTCCAGGCCAATAAGAATAAACCCGTGCATATCTCCTGTACGCCTCACTCCTCTTTTCTTTTCGGGCAAAAAAGAAAAGAAAACTGCATAGTCACTCCTATCCGTCCCAACCTATGCCTTTCTTTCTTTTCGACCAAGAAGTTGTCTCAACTCTCACCGCTGCCTTTTCTTTTCTTTCTGCTACCCAGAGAGGAGAGTTACCCAAAGAGGAGACACAATTACTTTTCCCAAGCAAAAAGTGTCTTGCTCCCCACTCCTTAGAACCTAGAACTGGTCCAGTGGCCAGTGGTGTGACACCAGTGCTACATGGAGTACTCGAGTTGAGGGGAAGCGGGGGGGGGGGACACCGCTCCCCTTAGTAAGAAATCCGACATATAATGTCCCACCAGTAAAAGTCCCATCCTCCATCTCCATCCCTTCTATTTTACAGTAAATATTGTATGGAAATATAAATCATAAATAGAAGTTAAATGCATGTAACACATTTTACATACATGTTTTTACTCGGTTTTAAAGAAGTTTTCATCATGACCTTAGCTGTCTCCATATCCGCATACGTCATCACGTCGATTAAACTCTGCCACCGCATTGGTCTAAAACGAGTACGTAGCAGCCGTATCACTCCTTTCTAACTACGGCGAAAACAAACTAGTCCCGAATTAAAAGATTGATCATAAAAAAACTGCGGCTTTACAGAAGGAGAACTTTTACTTTTGAACTAAGTGTGAACGTATTTATTTTATGAAGTAAACAGTTTGTAGAGTTTGCCAGAGGTCGGAATGAGATTCATTTCTGAAGACATTTTTGGGTTTCACCTTATGGCCTAGAGAGCGGCAAAAGCTGCATTACAGAAATGCAAACATGCCCAAATGAGCGGCTGGTCGGCAGGATGTCTGGGATTTTTTTAAAAAGAAAAAAATTACAGATGAGCTATTAATCTCAATAAATAACCTAGCCTGCTTTTTGTTTTCTAAAGACCACCCGACTCGCCACAGGTGTACGCACAGATCCCAGGATGCTACCCTCAAAACTAGCTAAGATGAACGGGTGACCCCCCCACATCTCTCTTGTTAATTAGTTTGATAAAATACATGACTTGTCATTCAGTCAAGACAAACATGCGGCTTGCTGAATCTGCACTAGATGTCGACTCATTTTACACATCCAGCCATAATTGGTCTAGGAAAAATAATCAGGTTTTTGAATGTTTATTTATTTATTTATTAGCAAATTTAGATTAGCGCAATATGCTTCACACAGCCCATTGATTTAAGGTGGTGCACCTGGTCAGAGCTCATCTGACAGTGCCGACATTTAGCCATAATCAGGACGAAAGTGACTGCTT
The DNA here is from genome assembly GCA_963556495.2 of Valencia hispanica. Classification (NCBI taxonomy): domain Eukaryota; kingdom Metazoa; phylum Chordata; class Actinopteri; order Cyprinodontiformes; family Valenciidae; genus Valencia; species Valencia hispanica. The sequence continues at coordinate 33,658,715 of OY747709.1, forward strand.
CCCCCCTTCTTTTATGATCATGACCGTGGTAAACGCGGAACAGATTAGGCCTCGTTTATCTTAATTACAGTATGACTCATTTTGTTTGGTCTTTCATGTTAAATTAATCCAACACTTTGTTTTGTATGGGCCTAGCACGAAAAAACTTCTTCTGCACAGCAATAATTTGCTAAGCCTTCTTTGCAAGGTACTGGTATCGGCTTTGCTTCACAGATATATAAAGCCTCTATTTCACCTGATCTTGTTTAATTCTAATGCAGGCTATTAAGTTGTAACATTCCGGCCAATTCGGCGATACAAAATACTCTATAAATACCACCTTTTTTAAAATTAAATCCAGATTTTTTTTAAAGGCGAAAAAAATGACCATCCCCCCTGAAATTTTTTTACAACTCGACTACTGGCTACATGTATGCATGTTCCTCTGAGCAAAATTCTAAAAAAAAATGCATCAGTATAGCAAGCATTACAACATTGTGTGCGTGATTGGTCTTTTAATGTCTCATATAGTTAACCTTCCCTAAACTCGTCTGTGCATGAAAACTGATCCATAACCTTGCAGTAATTTCCTGTTTTATCAAAGTCTATGCATGCCTAGAGCACCTGACCTGACCGCCCAATTATAGAATAATCCTAAGGTCCCTACTGTCTTTCCCTGTTTGCTTCAGTAAAATGATTTTGAATCTCACTCGCCTTCAGTTGCTGCACTCTGTGATCATCAAACAGGACAGTGCGTGAGCTCATTGGCCAAGCGGTTGCTTCCCCTCTCATCATGGATTACGGATTGGAGGGGGACAGTCTGGCTCTTTCCACCCCCTCTCTGGACACTGGACACTGTCGGTTGAAAGTCAAATTCAGTCTGTCGATCATAACAAGAGCGTTTTCTTTTTCACGGGCACTGTCCAGTCTTGTTTGAAGGAGAGAAGTGCTTTCCCATTCTTCAACTTTCTCTGCGGGCAGACATGGAGGGCGAAAGAAGCAACCAGGAAACAAACAGCAGGCTACTTGCATGTAGCCTGCTGCAAGACCTATGTTGGGACACACACAGCCATTGGGTGGTGCTAACCCACATTCTAGCTCTAACAGGAGAAGAAGAGGACCGAAGTTTTAAAGGGCTTGAGTCATTGGAGAACGCTCTTCCGTTTGGGCTTTCGGCCAGATAGTGTCAGGAGAGACCCCATCCTTCCTTCGCTGGCGAAGGGAAAGGACGCGAGTTTCTGGGAGAAATTCACTCCAAGGACGACAAAGACTGCTGATCGATCAGGTGAATTGCAAACCCAGTGTGTTTTGAGATAAACCCCACTGTTCTGCCCTGAGCCCTGCTTTCTGAACAGACGTTGCCGTGAGGAATGGACTGATAACAAGCTACTGAATGCCGCAGAACCACGTCCAGACTGCAGCATTACCCCACTGCAACAAAGCCAGGGATGAATGCTTTGCTTGAAAGCTGCATAGAAAGTTACTGTCAGTGAAGGGAGGTGGAGCTGATCGATGCTTAGCCAAGCCGGAGAGGACGACACGCCGTCCCAGCTAACGGCTGCTGCCCACGATTCAATAGCCATTAGGCCTCCCACTTCTAACTGACTGCAGCTATTGTTAGCCTGCCGGCTAACGTTGTTTGAGCTTCCCCCATCATCCACGGAGCAATCTGGAGAACTTTAACCGTTCAATAAGGTCTGTCTGGGCAGAGGCGAGATTATTTTAGGATAAACAGGATTTAAGGATTGTTTATTTTCACTGTGATTTGTTACTTTGTGTAAGATTTCATTGATTGTTTGGGTACAAACTGTTTGGGAGGTTTAAAAGTGATTTTCTAGGTTTCCGATGGAAAGTCGTTTTATATCCTGCAACCTGAGTTACTCAATCCGACAGTTTTCCTTTGTTTGGTGTTTAGCAAAAGAACCAGAGCGGCTTTAAACAGCTCCACGTGAGTTAGCTGTGGGCTACATGCTCTAGCGAACCACTTGGGCCCGCTTTTGACTGCTCAGCTTCATGAACAATAAAGACTGCCATTAATGGTATTTGAAATAGAGATCGATTTTAAAACAGATAGTTTAAACACTAAACTAATCTTTAGTCATTTTTGAAACCGCCTTCTTGGTAAGTCGAAATACTAAATTAGATCAACATAATTGTGCCCCCATGTGAGGCCGTTAACGTCAACATAAAGTCTAAATATTAAATTAGATCAATCACTGCGATGACCGATCCATAAAACATAATCAATTCTCTAAAAGTTATTGATTTCTAATTCAGCAAATGGTTGAATGAAACATTGCTTCTTCCAAATAATGTTTTTCTTCACTTCTGCTTTGCATTGTGAATTTGTGGTTTGAAAACAAACCAGAAGATGCTGGTTAGTCTTTAACTAACCACAATGAGTTAAAACTAATTTAGCTTCATTCCCAAAACTCTTCAATACAGGCTTTAGTCTTTAAGAAAGCATATTCATCCTGAACTGTGATTTCATAATCAATTTATTGGTTATTGTTTCTACTTCTTTGCATATTTATCACTTTTACTGTTTACTTTTGAATTCTTTTTTTGTAATAAACTCTTGTATTTTGGAAAACTGTTGTTATTTCACCTGCAATGTGTAGTAACTTGCTGTTCAAAGAACGCCAAGAACTTATTCCTTCATCTATTGTTTAATTATCTCAGTCTTATCAGGCAGGTAATCATAAACATAAACTGAGACTGAACAATTTGGCTATTAATATTCCTGGAATCTATGTGGTACCCCTAAATTTGGTAATTTTTACATAAAACTATTAATCTTATAAAAAATTGCCCTAAGCAATTTTTCATAATTATTCATAGCCAAAACCTACCTATCTCTGGCACAACACCATTCTTACATACCAGGCTCAGTTTCATCCGGTCGGTAGTCTACATGAGCCCATCTGGGCTAACGCTCAAACTGTCTAGCACCCCGATCATGTCTGCTCTCTCTGCAAGCAGCTTCTGCCTTCAGTTTTCTAATGTTATGTCTTCACTGCAAGGTTAACACCAAAACACTCCTGACAGCTGAGGAGTCAGCACTTAGATCAGAGTGGGTGAAAGTCCTCTTCTCTGACTAACAATTATGCCATATTTCCAAGAGTCCTTTACTAATAATTACTTATCAATTAATTGACATAACATTGGAATTTTCTGTAACAAGACCCAGTGGATTTCTAAGACTAGGAGAATTAGCATAACACACTCATTAGATCTCTGTAATTCCAGTCCTCCAGACTTCACTAATCTACCCTCAATTGTGCTGTCTGGTTTGGCAGTCAGGTTCATTTTAATGTTCTACACACTGCCAATTTCTGTTTTTCCTACAGGAGACCTGTTCCTCCATCCCAGATCATTCGGAGTTGTTCCACCAATCTGTAAACCGGCAGGTGTTTTTGGATTGCTTCATGATGAACAGAGGTTGGATCTCAAAGGGTTTACAGTATTGGCACACTCCCAAAACAGTCACACCACTACAAGTTCTTATTCCAAGCTAGTTATACATAGGGGTAAATGCTGCCACTTCTTTGGGTGGATAGCTCATGCTATCACTGATCCACTTACAGTGATGTGACCCAATTTCGGTTTGGCTCAGCATGCCCTTTCCATGCCACTGATTCAGGACCATTCGTAAATACAATGTCCTGCCTGTTTTCTTGAAGAGATAAAATAACTTGCTTACTGTGGCCTTGTTTTTTTTAAATTTACTCACTTGATTTAAAGGACTGAGCTGCTGTGCATCACAGGCAACCATAACAATTGATGTGCTAACCTCCATGAATTTTGATGATGTTAGGTTAGCTTCCGAAAATAGTCAATGGATTAATTAGGTTGGACACAGTCACATGTATGGTATTATTCAGTGTCGATACAATGTTCAGTCCAGCTAAATCCAGGTTGACCCTTTAATGAAATCTTTGAAATGGTTCATTCTCTGTCATAAGTTGCACTCAATGGCCGCTGGCTGCTCTGCTTTTTGACTACGACACTGGGGGGTGCCATTGCTGTAGTACCGCCATATAGCCGCTAGTCCCCCATTGGAATACATTGCACTTTAGACACGTTAAAAACAACTTTAATGCCTGGTGCCTATTTTTTTGAAACTGTCTACAGCTAGATATTCCTCCTGAATTAAAAAAAACCCAGAGGCACCAGGCTGGTTAAAGTAGGACAAATTTTCAAAATCTTACATAATTAATGAGGGCCGGACTTTGATTGACAGATCATTTACGTCGCTGCCTGGCCCATCGGCTAGGCTAATAGCTCGCTGCGCAGCTACATGAAGTTAGCAGAGGCTATCTGGCGTGGAGCTGAGCTCAACCTAACGCATTCTCTCTGAGGCTTTTTAGTTTGATGTATTAGACTATTGAATAATGTGTGAGCCTAAGTAAAACATGTTTGTAATTACAAAATGTACATTTAATTATTTTCCCCTTGTCTGTTTGACCACTATAACATTTTACTGCTGATATGCAGTGTGCGATTTGTGAAAAAAGCAGAGGGGGGGGGATTTCTTTTAGGTTCTTTTTTACTTTTTATCCATGAAAATAATGACAGGTTTGTGTATGCAGGCTGCGGTGCATCTTGCTCATACGTTTATCCTTTAAAAACTGACAGAAAATGTGAAAAACTAAATTATTGTTGACATAAAAAATTAAGATAAGATCAAATATATTAATATGATTAAAATTAAAGATAAGAATTCACTTGAGTTATCCAGTCATAGCAGGTGAGATTATTATTTCCCTGTGGCATCAGCAGCACCCTGTCCACCCTCTCAGACCCATAACTCTCTCTGCATATTTTTCTGAGGTGAAAAAAATGACCTTGGAACCCAGCCGGGGTCAGGTGAAGAAATACTTTTCAGATGTAAGAATCCCTCTATACTCTCAGTTTATTAAACCGTGCGCACGGATTTGGGGTGCTGCATGAAAGTATAGATATTTGAGTCATTGTAGTCATTGACCATGTCCGCGGTAATATTGATCACAGTTTTGTCCCCACCACTTAAAAACCTGATGTTCTTTTTGTTGTTTGTTTTTAAACAGTGCATCCACCAGCGCAATTTTCATATATTCAGTATCATCTTTAATGCAAGGTGTTCTAATTATGCTGCACTACCAGCTCCATGCTTCCCAGAGGCAAGACGAACATACACTGTGCGCTTTTTGGACTATTTCCACAAATTTTGCGATCGGTTTGTCTTCAAAGCCGTATAAAAACAAATATTGTTGTTGTGCATGGAGTTGAAACAACCCTGGTCACTAGTGAGATCTTAATCGTATTATTTAGTTAAAGGACTAATACCCTTTTTTCAGTTTAAAGCTCTGAAAAGGTCCAGCACGACGCCCAAATCAGCGCGCACATAAAACGTGCGTATGGATTTTATTAAACTGAGGGTACATATGAACCTCAACATGAACCTCAAAATTATTTCTGCACCTGACCCCTGCCGGGCTCCGTGCAGAGATGAAGGGAAGATTGTTGAATGTTTTTATCATTCTTCCTCTAGTCTGTCAAACAGATTCTGCAGGATTCTGAATTGATTGTGCAGAATCCTCTCTTAAACTCTGCTGTGGAGACGGAACGTGTAAACTGCAGCCATTATTTTATGAAGGTGTTCGCTGATGTTGTTTAATATAATTTTTTTATTAACCTTACCTTAACCTATTATCAATTCAAAGATGCAAACTCTCTGAGGATCAGAATTATTTGTTCTGATAATGAAGCATATGTTTGCGGGAGAAACAGAAAGGCGTTCACAATCTTTAACAACTTTCATTTTCAAGAATTAAAAAAAGAAAAAATCATCAAAAAAGGTGAAAAAAGTGCTCCTGACTTGACTCCAAGCCCTCCGCCCTCCGTTGTATCAGGATATTGTCGACCATGGCCTTATTTGTATTCATTTCTGGGGAGTAGAATTTAAATCATTATTAAATTACAATTATTACCGTATTCATACATTCATAGCAGCACACACAGGGCACTTTTATCCACACGCATTCAACACACATACAGTGCACGCACTTTTCATACAGGGAATTTAATACTTGACACATTATTATACACTGTATATATACAGTCAATGTTACACACATGTAAACATATTGTGGATTAGACTAGGCTAATAAACATCCTCCAGTCGGCTTTACATACATTTTGACAGCAATCTGTCTCGATACTTTTTTTTATCAAATTGTCTTCGATATCACGTTGTTATAATTCAGTTTAAATTGCTGTATTTCGTTCGACTGTAATTATAGTAACACTACATTTTAATAATTATTTTAAGTTATGAGTTCTTACCTTATGAGATTATGCTTCTTCCAGGCACATATTACCCTTCTATAGCACACTCCAATAAAATTGTCACCTTAAGTCTTTTAAAAGTCCGTCATATATCCAAATTTACCTTAAAGAAATGTACTTCCGTATTGGACGCCTTGATTTTCGGCTGAGCCTCTCTAAGACCCTCTTACTCTTTCTGACACTTCCCCTTCAGTTCGTCACATACCGTTCATCATCGCAGCATGCACGGAGTCGGAAAAAAAATCCCACAAAAGATGCGCAGCTGCTGCTGGTGTGTTATAATTACTGCACCTGGCACTCAGCCGGAGTCGGTGAGGTGGGGAGGGGCAGGGGAGCTCTGCAGGGGCGAGGCTCTCGGCTGAGTACGTAAGGTCGGAGGAGGAGGTGGGTGTAAAAGGCGGGGATAGGTGGGAGCAGGCGTTTCAGGAACCCCGAGAACTACCAGCAGAGACTCAAAGATTACTCTAACATGAGTGAACACGTCAGAGCAACACTTCAGGCATGTTGTTAATGAGGGAAAGACTGGTTCTCAGGTTATTAAGCTTCAAAAAGTCAATTTTGCATAATACCCTCCCCTTTAAAACATATTAATATATTCATATTCAAGATTGCCAGCATCATAGACGGACTGTTTTATTTTTATTTTAGAGCATTTAGCTTAATTTTAAACTTTTTATTGCTAAATTTGAGTCTATGGCCAACTCTCCTAATCTGTTTATCAATAAAATGAGTTTGTGCATTTCTTTTCCATGTGATCCATTTACACTGTACAGTGACATCTTGCTTAGTTGACAATACACAGTAACTTGCTTAGTACTCGGTAACACACAATATAAATTTGTCAACAGGGTGAGTAAGATGAACAACCATACATTTTGAGCACTACATAAAAAAGATTGAGCATTCACTCCTTGGATGGGGACAGAGTCCTCACCATAGCCTATGATTAGGTCCAGTTTGGGGACTTCATTGCATGTGTTCCCCTTTTCTATTTTCCCATTGCTGTCAAATAAAGACCACTGTGCAATAATAAACTCAGCAAAAAAAGAAATGTTCTCTGACTTTCAACTGTTTTTACTTTCAGTAAACTTAATGTGTGTAAATATTTGTATGAACACTAAAAGAATCAACTCTATAAGACATAAACTAAAAAAGTTTCACAGACATGTGACTTAACAGAAATAGAATAATGTGTCCTTGAATGAAGGGAGGCTCAAAATCAAAAGTACCAGTCAGTATCTGGTGTGGCCACCAGCTGCTTGAAGTACTGCAGTGCATCTCCTCCTCATGGACTGGACCAGATTTGTCAGTTCTTGCTGTGAGATGTTACCCCACTCTTCCACCAAGGCACTTGCAGGTTCCTGGACATTTCTGGGGGGAATGGCCCTAGCCCTCACCCTGCGATCCAACAGGTCCCAGACGCGCTCAATGGGATTGAGATCCGGGCTCTTCGCTGGCCATGGCAGAACACTGACATCGCTGTCATGCAGAAACTCACTAACAGAACGAGCAGTATGGCTGGTGGCATTGTCCTGCTGGAGGATCATGTCCGGATGAGCATGCATAAAGGGTACCACATGAGGGAGGAGGATGTCTTCCCTGTACCGCAAGGCTTTGAGATTGCCTGCAATGACAACAAGCTCAGTTCGATGGTGATGTGATATACCGCCCCAGACCATGACGGACCCCCTCCTCCAAATCGATCCCGCTCCAGGGTACAGGCCTCGGTGTAACGCTCATTCCTTCGACGATAAACACGAATCTGTCCATCACCCCTGGTGAGACAAAACCGTGACTCATCAGTGAAGAGCACTTTTTGCCACTCCTGTCTGGTCCAGCGAAGGTGGGTTTGTGCTTATAGGCAACATTGTTGCTGGTGATGTCTGGTAAGGACCTGCCTTACAACAGGCCTACAAGCCCTCAGTCCAGCCTCTCTCAGCCTATTGTGAACAGTCTGAGCACTGATGGAGGGATTGTGTGTTCCTGGTGTGACTCGGGCAGTTGTTTTGGCCATCCTGTACCTGTCACGCAGGTGTGATATTCGGATGTACCGATCCTGTGCAGGTGTTGTTACACGTGGTCTTCCACTGCGAGGATGATCAGCTGTCCTGTCTGTCTCCCTGTAGCCCTGTCTTAGGCGTCTCACAGTGCGGACCTGGCAATTTATTGCCCTAGCCACATCAGCAGTCCTCATGCCTCCCTGCAGTATGCCTAATGCACGTTCACGCAGATGAGCAGGGACCCTGGGCATCTTTCTTTGGGTGTTTTTCACAGTCGGTAGACAAGTCTCTTTAGTGTCCTGCGTTTTTAGAACTGTGACCTTAAATGCCTACTTTCTTTAAGCTGTTAAGGTCTTAACAACCATTCCACAGGTGCATGTTATTAATTGATTATGGTTAATTGAACATGCTTGGAAAACATTGTTTAAACCCTTTACAATGAAGATCTGTAAAGTTATTTGGATTTTTACAACATTATTAAACAGTCCTGAAAAAGGGACGTTTCTTTTTTTGCAGAGTTTATAATTTGGAAAATCTCTTGCACTGTAATGATGTAGGTTTATTTCATGCGAGATTGTATATATTGCACATTGTGGCATTGCTGGCATTAAGCATACCGTTGAAAAAAAAGGAACTTAACCACCAAATTAGTTAATGAGGTTAGCTGAATGTGTAAAGCTCACTGAAAACTATTAATGTTTTTTTTTTGGAGTGGCTTGAAAACACTTCTTTCATGTGTCCCCTAATATAACGACTGCAGCAGGACAGTTTTGGTCAAATTCCTCGTATCCTCTCCAGATCCTTTACATGAGAGCTTAGCTGCACTGCAGTTTTGTGGATGATTATGGAGCTAAATCAGGGCCAAATGTTTTTGTATTTGAAAGAAATATTTGAAATTGAAAATATGTAAGCTGAAAATCAAAGTCAAGTCAAGTTCTTATGGTTTACTTCGAAAAACAGAAAATTGGATTCAAAATAAAATGAAATGTATTGAATGTTTATATTAATTGACATTTTAATGGTATTTTTATTTTGTAGTTTTCTGAATAAACTTTAATTCCAAATTTTCAGCAATATATATTTTTTCATGTTTGTTAAATTTATTTCCTTCAGTTTCAGATTATATTTTTTCAGATTCAGATCTTTCTAATTAAGGTCAAAAAAGTAATTACACCGAGGAACAGTCCTAATTGTTTCAATCTGTGTGATACTAAGACATAAACAAAGGGAAAAGTACAAAGTATGATGTTCCTCGGTGTGATTATTCTAGTAATAAGCACTTATCTGGTAGTTTGCGCCGGCAGTATCACTTGAAGAGGACGCCATCTTTCAGTGAGGTAGGCTACAACCCCACCAGGTACAATGCACGCTACTTTGGGGACATGGGAAATGTCCACTTCTGACATAGTGGTTGGGAAAAACTGCTTACAGCATAATTTGAATTTTATTTTTGCCACTCTTCCATAAAGGCCAACTTTGTGCAGTGCACGACTAATACTTGTCCTATGGGCAGATTCCCCCACCTGAGCTGTAGATCTCTGCAGCTTGTCCAGAGTCACCATGGGCCTCTTGGCTGCATTTCTGATCAGCGCTCTCCTTGTTTGGCCTGTGAGTTTAGGTGGACGGCCTTGTCTTGGTAGGTTTACAGTTGTGCCATACTCCTTACATTTCTGAATGATCGCTTGAACAGTGCTCCGTGGGATGTTCAAGGCTTGGGAAATCTTTTTGTAGCCTAAGCCTGCTTTAAATTTCTCAATAACTTTATCCCTGACCATTCGGGTGTGTTCTTTGGACTTCATGGTGTTGTTGCTCCCAACATTCTCTTAGACAACCTCTGAGGCCGTCACAGGGCAGCTGTATTTGTACTGACATTAGATTACACACAGGTGCACTCTATTTAGTCATTAGCATTCATCAGACAATGTCTATGGGCAACTGACTGCACTCAGACCAAAGGGGGCTGAACAATTACGCACACCCCACTTTTCAGTTATTTATTTGTAAAAAATGTTTGGAATTATGTATGATTTTCGTTCCACTTCTCACATGTACACCACTTTGTTTTGGTCTTTCACCTGGAATTCCAATAAAATTGATTCATGTTTGTGGCTGTAATGTTACAAAATGTGGAAAAGTTCAAGGGGCCCGAATACTTTTGCAAGCCACTTTATATATACACACACACTACTCACAAGAAGTTAGGGATATTGTTATTTACATGAGTGCTATTCCAATTTGGTCTGAATTTGAATGAAATAAGTAAAAGTATCCTTTGATATTACAGATAATGAATGAGAAGTAACTCCATTTTCATTAGTGTAATATTCATTATTCCAAAAATGTAGACAATAACAAGGGTAGCCCCAAATAACACAAATTGACAATGTCAGTAGCGGGTGTTTCCACCATTTGCCGAAATGACAGCTTGACAGCGATGTCTCATGTTCCTCACTAGCCTCATGATGTTGTCCTGAGGCAATGCGTTCAACTCTTCCACAAGTGCTACACGCAGTTCTGCCAGGTCACGTGGGGGTAGGGTACGATCATCCAGTCTCTGCTTCAGCTGGTCCCAAACGTGCTCTATAGGGTTCAGGTCAGGGGGCGTTGCTGGTCATACCATATGAGGCACTCCGACTTCCTGAAGTCGAGCTGTGACTATTCTGACACGATGTGGTGGAACGTTATCATCCATGAACAGAAAGTTGGGGCTGTGCTGGTGGAATTGGAATGATGATGGGTTATTTTATGTCCTGAGCTAAGAACGTGCAATGACTGAGCCATCTACAATAACCACATCAGTTTTGAGCTGACTGGTGATGCCTGCCCAGGCTGTTACACCTCCTCAACCAAAGCTAACCCTGGGGACGATGTTTTTTTTTTTTCTTTTTTCTTTTTTCTTTATGATCACATCTGGTTCTGGTTTGTGAACGTGTCCAATCATGTAGGGATATAAGAAAATATTGATACTACGATATATCGCGTCATTTTATGTAACGATATTGTATCTGTATTAAAAAGCAAGCATCGATTTTCATTTAATTCTTGAGAATCTGAATGGAACCATTAATGATGGCAGTAATTTTACTTTTTGGTGCTTGGACTCACACTTGGCCTGTAGAACATAGCGACTTGACTTGGACTAGTTCTGTGTCACCTGGACTTGCACTAGGACTCAAACACTGAGGACTCAAGTGGACTTGGACTCGAGAGATGGTGACTTGACTACAACACTGGTTTTCATGAAAGGTTTTCTGTGGTGTCTTTGGTTCTTTTATTCTCTCAGTGTTCATGTTAGTTAAACTGAAACAAGAAGTTGCTTATCTGCTGCTAAAATCAAAAAATTAAAACCAAACAGAAACACCTGAGAAGGAAACCATCTGATTAGATCTGTCGTTCACCTACTCAATTCCTCAGAGGGAAATCTGTATGAGTGAAACAGGAAGACAATGATGATGATTGGGACGATGTTGACCTCGGCGTATCGCTCACCTCGCCTTCTCCAGCATCGATGATGACCATCATTTCTGTGCAAAGTGACCCGACACTTGTCAGTGAACAGGACGGTAGACCACTGCTGCATTGTCCAGGTCACATGGTCTTGTGTCCACTGTAAATGTTCACGGCGGTGTCTTGGTGTCAGGGGAATCACCTGCAATGGTCGTCTGGCATTCCAGCCAAGGCAGTGGAGTGAATGGTTTGTCTGGAAACCCTAGTACCCCTCATATCTCGTAAACGGGCCTGCAGCTTTGTGGCAGTTGCATGATGATGTCTGAGTGCATAGGTCCTTAGGTACTTGTCATCATTGGGGTCTGTCACTCGTAGGGCTCAACTCTTGGGTCTGTCACGAATCTGCCAGTCGTTCCGTGTCTTGATGCAAGTCTGATGATAACACTTTGAGACACACCAAGTTCACATGCAACATCTGACTGCCTGCCACAGACCCGAAGGCGCGCTATGGCCAGGTGGCGCTGCTCGTCCGTTAAGTGATGTCGTGTGTTCATGGCTGTTTGAAGGGTGAAGTTGGAATGACTTACTGACAATACCAGCTTTTAAAACCCACAGAATATTGAAATTGAAAAGGGTTGTCTTTAGTATTTTTTGTTGTTGGCACCAATATGTAAGGCACACTGTACACAGTGATATCATCACATGGAAAACACAAAATGAGGTGTGTCTACTCAAAGATCTCTGAAGTGAAGCAAACACCATATGTATGACATCCACTGAGTCTATATATATATATATATATATATATATATATATATATATATATATATATATATATATATATATATATATATATAATGTGTTAGGATCCTTGTTCTGCTGGTGTTTCTGCTGTGTGTGTGCTCTCCTACCTTCTCTGCAGGGGCATGGCTGATTGGTGACAGGTGCAGATCGTTTATGCTCATCATCTCAAGCATTCAAAAGAGGGACTGAGGCTGCAAGCTGACGCCAGATGGTTCTCGCTTCTAGCGTGGTAACACGGCCAGCCAGTAGTTCCTGAAAGTTTATCCTTTGTTCTTCGGTATGCTTACTCTTCCTGGTTTCCTCTCAGATCCTGATCCAGACTCCTTTGTCCTCCGAAGTTGGTTTCCTCCTCTGATCTCTGTTCCAACGGTGAAACCTCCTGGAAACAACTTACTGATCACTCTGGATTCCCTCCCTTCTGCTCTGTTACCTCCGCTGGTCTGCCTATTCTCCATCTGTCTGCCCGCTCCACCTGTGAACACACACTGCCTAGCACAACATCTGCCTCTGCTCGCCTCCGGCATTGGATCCTACTTACCTCCCTCAAGGATCGGACATCACCACCATCCTGTGAGTAACCATCCACTCTCTGCCTCACAATACCGTTACATCATCTCATTTCCACTTTCTGCTGCAGTTCCTCTGCCTGCCATCGTGGACCCGTTTTCAGAGAAAAAAAAATATAGCCTACAAACTATTTAAGTTCATGAAAATGTGAAAACAAAAACTTAAGTTATGCAGAAACTGAGTCTAACCAAAAATGATTCCCCTTTTTTTTTTTTCTCAATTTGACTTTGTTCCAATAAGTTATAATCTGCTGATTTATGTGAAAATGCTGGATTCCCCCCCACACACATACACCCAAAAATGAAATTAAGTTGACTAAACAATCCATCAAGCATGTGTTCTCTAACTTACCAGAAAAAGGTAATGCCAATTATTAGCTACATTTAAAAGGAGAAATAACAAAACATAAATTATATTTAACATAAAAAGAGACGTTGCATAAGACTGTATTCAATAACATTTACAATGCAAAAGCCCTGCTCTTTTTGCTTACTTCAGAGGACTGCTGAATAACAAGTAGCCCCCTCCCCACCTACCTACATTTTCCCTTTGATTTACATTCAGCACATTTCTGTTTGTCGTGGCTTTGTAGAGTCATTTGGGGCACGGTATTGCTGTTACTGTTTTCTTCAAAAACACAATTTTTAAACTGCATTCTCTAAAAATGATCTAGAAGTTGTTTTAAGAACCATGGACGTGTCAAACTATACAAACCTCGTGTAGTGTTGCCTCATTTATATGGCGCGAAACACATTTGTCTGTTGAATCCCCCTCAGTATTTTAACACAGCCAATAATTTCTCTGTATATAATGCATGATATTCTAGAGAATGTAGGCCAGTTTGAGGTGAAACTAATTCTGAAATGCATTTAAGGGTGCATTCACACCAGCCCTGTTTAGTCCGCTTGAATCGAACTCTAGTTCATTTGTCCATAAAGTCTGATTCGTTTGGGGAGGTGTGAATGAGCAATCGAACTCTGATTCGGACTATACAACCAAACTGTAGTCCATCTAAAAATGTAGGTCTTGGTTCGATTGAAACGAATTCTCCTGCTGTCCGACTGCATATGTGAATGGCAACCGGTTCCAAAAGCAGGAAGCGGACTATTGTGAAGGGCATTTTGGGTAAATTAAATCTAAAGAACCGGGGATGCTGGATAGATGGATACTGGATCTTGTACATACCTTGCTCGACGTCTGTATAAGGACATCAGTGGTGTGAATTTGTACGCGCCCCTATTCATTGGACGCCGCCTCATAAGAAGCTGTGTAGAACAACTCTACATTGACCTCTGCAGTGTTTTATCTTGGCCTTTTGCCAAACACAACAGAGCAATCCTAAAACCGCTACAATCTGCTGCCACATCATGTTTGTTTATATTTCACTGTACAGGAAGGGTCCCCCACCGCACCAAGTGCAGCACCGTCAGCGCATCTAGGCATCAAATTGCTCAAACGGACGAAAGTCGACGCTTTAAAATTAAAACCCAGCTGCTTGCACACTTTGTAGTCTGCGTCAGGGCATTACGTCAGCGTGCGGGCGTGGATTTGTCTGTTGCTAGTTGTTAACAACATGGTGGATCATGTCGAGTGGCTTGGGTTTAATTAATGAAGTCACACAAGCCAGACAACGTCGTCTAAACACATAAAGTTAAAAGAAAAATATTTAACTGCTTACCTGGCACTCAAATATCTTCCTCCAAATAAGTAGGACAAACTTCTGGTAAAAAGACGAAGATGGGTCACACAATTCATGAACATTACACACAGCGACGGTTAGTTGATCCTCCATCTTGAATGAAAAACTTGCCGATCCACCCATGGAAGGAGTAACTACGTCTGTACAAAGAGTCGCTCTGATTGGTTGACGCCCTGCGTTTGCTGCCCGAAATTTGAGCTTTCCCAACTTCACGCAGCAGCTGCTCCGATGGTCCGTCAGCGCATCCGGGCAGCAGCCGCGTGGACGCGCTGATGCCAGCTGCGCCGATTCGCGTGACTTGCTGCGGGGCAGCTTGGTCCCCACTAGATGCGTAGGTACCATAGACTTGCATGCTGCCTGGACGGGCTGACCAGGTGTGAACGTGCCATAAGGCAACTTAAATACCTGAGGAAGTGGCTGGTAGAATGCATAAAGTTTTAATCAGCAGCGAAACCATCCACCTTTGGCAACAGAGAAGTTGATGGATTGAAGTAATGATTTAGGTTTGAGTGCTACACAGGCTTTGTGCTTGTTGCCCAATATACCTTGATATTTGGTGATTTGATCGGGACAGAAACTTTGACATCTCCTACTTTTACTTTTACATATTAACATTATTTTTACCTGTACTATCAGAAGGCATGACCATATACCTCAAACATTTAATCATCCAACATCATCGGCTCTTCAAGAGCTTTATTTTCTGAAAAAAAAAATATTTCCAAAACTTACTTTAATGATACAAAACCTTCATAGCATAAGAAAAATATATCCAATTTTGCACATATGGTGCATGCGTTACAAAGCCAAACATAATTTATTTAAGCAACTATTAAGATTTAAAACATCACAAAGACATTTACCAAAAGCACCCAAGTTGTATGAAAATGTATCATAAATCTTTTAGCAATGAAAGATTAATTTTAGGCCTAGGAAGGACTATTTGATGTTCAAATGAAGTAATGTACAACAGATACTGCTTTTTATGTTTTTCAGTATTGCCATTTTATGCAGAACTTGGTTCAATGTTCTTAAGTTGTGATGTTGTTAGGCTGCTCGAAAGTTACATTTTTCATGAAATGTTTGTATGCAGTCTAGGGTTCAGTGGCTTGGCAAAGAAAGCACAACTGCAACAATTTAACAAATTTTGTATATTGTAACTTACTTGGAGCCCCACAATGGCACTGCAAGTAAAGTTGCATTATCTTGCTTTTACAATAAGGTTTATTTTTCTAAAAGTTTGGAATTGTTGCATGTAAACAAATTGTATTGGGGTGCCTGGCATGGCTGGTGCTTTTTAAGTGAAGCATCTGAATAGTTTAAGTATTTTAGTAAACTAAATGTTAAAAATACAAATAATAAATGTATTCTTTTAAAATGTGCCTTTGTAGAATAAAAAGTTCTTAAATACACTTTGCTTTAGTATCTTGCTTTTATTAATCAGTTAAAAGTATTAAATTATGTATAGATGCAATTTGACACTTGAAGTGTTAAAATAACTTTACATATTTCTGTCCTGTGTTAATAGATGGGTATGAGTCAGAGTTGTTTGTTCACAGCAATAGAGTAAATCTAAACCCAGTGTGTAAAATTAACACCTATTAGCATTATATTTGCTTACAGTGTCAACCTTCAATTACTCAATGCAGTGTTCAAATGTATTAGACTCGTGATTGATTTTTCACCCCAGTATAGTAACTCATCCGTACTCTTAAGAATATTTATTCCCTTCAGAGTTATTAAACCTTTAGTGTCAAATTTAATTTACAGTGTAAGTCAATGTTCATTTTTAACTCAATTATGAGTAAATTCTACTCCGAAATTCTAACTCTGTGGAAAGAATTGCCTTAAAACCCAATCTTATAAGGATCAAATACACTACAAAGCATTGGTCAGTAGTGTGACATCATCAAGGACAGGAAGAGGAGGTTTTGAGATGTAAATAGCTATAGCTACCTCCCCTGCGCCCCCTCCCCTTTTGGAAGGAACTGTAAGAAGTCACCAGAGAGAACATCGCTGAATTTACCTACTTTTTACAATTGCGCTTTTCGAGGTAAGGACTTATTATAATATTTATTTATTTTTACCAAAACCCTCTGGCTTTTTCGTTAGTGTGCTAAGCTGACAAAGACGAGTCACCCCATAGTGCATGCTGGGGAGGGCACAGGGGCACATTCTCGCTGATTGACAGCTTCCACTTGTGGGAATGCTAACCTACTGGTCAACGCTTTACGCTCACGTAAAGATTAATTTTGCTGTAGAGGCCAGGGGAGGGACTTAAATATAATTATACAATATTTATAAGTATAGAAATGTAAATTCTGAAAGATTCCCTACTTTATATTGTGATGACCCCGCCCACTGTGACCAGTAGTGTGCGGGGTGCATTGTGGGTAGCCATGTTTTCCCCTGTTTTGTTCATTTTTGGGTGTTTTGCTGCATTTTGATTGTCGAGGTTTGTTTATTATTGCTTTAGTGTTGTAAATGTGATGTTCGTTTGTTGTTTTGGTGGGCATCACGAATGAGGAGGTCATTCAGGGGAGTGACATTGTGGTGCCAATCAAATTTGGGGAGAGAAACGGCTAAATAAATTATTTGCGCTGAGATCTTTGGCTTCAACCATTTTGTGCCTTGTTAGTGGCTGCTTGAGGTCATGCAGTGTATGAAGGACGTGTCAGCTGCTAACCCTGACTAGTCCTTCAGTGTTGCTGTTGGTCACTAGCCTCCTTCTAGCTAGTTTAGTTGAGTTCTGCTCCAACCTTTGCCAGAAGTCTGTCCTACCACAACATTTGCCACAATATCATAGAACGGGGTCAGATAGTCAAAAGCATTTTTTAAGCTACTTTAAAAAATTCAAAACTACATACCCTTTAAGTGTTTAAACACTGCAACATTTACTGTTAACAACATTCCACATTGTCTTTTTCCAGGAGAAAGCTGTAAACAACAAAACTTATTCTCTTTTGTCATCATCAATCTTATTGTCTGTTTAAGGAGTGGGCAGCTCATCATTCTTGGTAAACTCCAGCACCACAAAGCTGCCTACCCACATTTTGAGCTCTTGTTTATCATAGGATAAACTATAAAAATAAAAAATAGATCTTTTGTAGCTTTTGATTGTATTAAGTTGATGATTTGAAGGAAAAAAAATAGTTCAGTTACAGTAGCTTTTTATTGGTACCATGGGAATATCATTTTTAGCTAGTCAAAGGGTGTGGCTTTCCAATTCGGGTTCCTATTTATTTTTATTTTTTCGCTACTTCCGGCACCATGGGAGCAGGCAGCCTGCTTCAGCCACTTTGACTTAGTCCTTAGTTTTTTTTATTTTATTTGTTAATGTTTTTGTGTGTTTTTAGAGTGCTGGGGCAGGACGAGTGCTGGGGCAGGACGAGTGCTGGGGCAGGACGAGTGCTGGGGCAGGACGAGTGCTGGGGCAGGACGAGTGCTGGGCAGAAATGGACGGCATTTATGGAGAAAGGCTGACGAGCAAAGGGAGAGTGGGCTAGATCCCAGCTTCATCATCAGCATCTGTAATCTCGGAAAATGGTGAGTAATGACTGATTGTTGATGCTACTTTTGCTACGCTGGGCCCACCCATGTCCCCCCACTGCCCCGTACCTGAGGTGGCAATGGTAACACAACCAGGCCGTTCTGAGCCGGGCAAACCTGACCCGGCCCCGGTTGAGTCGACCGTGGAAAATGGGCATTTGATTGCCTGCTTTTCTTCCCAGGACTTCACACATCTCAACCCAGCCATCACATACGCACCCTGCCTTAGAGGATTCCATCCTCCACCCCACACCCCCATCTTGTCCCTTTCAACACTTCAGGTGAGGAACGAACTACAAATTATCAAGGTGTGAAAGGCTGAAAGACCAGATGGCATCAGCTACAGGCTCCTGAGGTGCAGCGCAGATTAACTGTGTGGCATCATAAGATGCATGTTCAGCCGAAAGCTGAAGTACCACAGCTTTGGAAGACTTTGTGTGGTACCAAAGTCTACACATCCAAAGGACCTTAGAAGCTGCAGGGTGGTAGCGTTGATCTTGGACCTGATGAAGACCCTCGAGAGGTTGGTTCTCAACCATCTTTTCCCACTGTTGAGGTCTTCATTGGAACCATTGCAGTTTGACCACCAGCCTTGCATTGGGGTGGATGATACCATCATCTTCCTCCTGCACCAAATTCTGACTCACCTGGCGAAGCCTGGAAGCACTGAAGATCATGTTCTTTGATTTCTCCAGTGCTTTCAACACCATCCAGCTTCTGCAGTACAAGGGTCCCACAGGGAACTGTGCTAGCACCATTCTTCATCACCCTCTACACTGCAGACTTTTCCATCAGCTCCCTCCTTTGCCACCTTCAGAAGTTCTCCATAGTTGGCCTCATCACAGGTGAGGACAACTTGGCGTACACACCGTGAACTCAGGACTTTGACTGATGCCAGCAGAAGCCCCTTCTGTTCAACACAGGGAAAACCAAGGAGTTGGTGGTGAATTTTCACATGCACAAACCCACCACACTGACAACGTTGAACATCTAGGGAGTGGACATTGAGATAGTGGCCTCTAAGTACCTGGGTGGTCACCTAAACAATAAACTAGACTGAAGCCACAACACTAATGCTCTTCACAGGAAAGGTCAGAGCAGACTGTACCTGTTGAGAAGACCGAGGTCTTTGGGAGTCCAGGGAGCACTCCTAAAGACCTTTTTAGGCGTTTGTCCACTAGTACCTACTCGGCCCGGCTCTACTTGGCCCTACTCCGCACTGCTTGGCCTGGGTTGCTTTTCCATTGCAAGACGGGACCATCTCAAGTGGGTGGGTGCATCATATGGTGGGCGGCCCCAGAGGGCGTAGCTGCACAATGCAATAAAAACAAAGAACGTAGAGGGAAGGCATTTCAACGCTACAATGGCAGCAATCGTAGTGATTATGAACTTTCTGCTCAGCCTGTGGGTTTATGTTTGTTGTCGAACACTAAAGACCCTGAAAAAGCTCCGTGCTGCAAGGGAAAACACAGAAGTACAGAAAAGTGTGGGAAGCCCTGCAGGAGTATGAACTTACGGACAGGACACGGCGACTTGTGAGGGTAATCTTATACTAACATTAACCTGCTGTTGTGGCCTGTAAATGCTCTATGGTTTTGTATTTATACGCCAATGTGCAGCGTAAAAAGTAAATAAAAATAGCTTTAGCAATATATATTGTGTGTGCGTGTTTCAGATTTGTGCTCTGCAAGGCCGTCGCAGCCGACCGTCGGTGTGGGCATTTAAGCGGGCATTGCAGTGGTGGGATATAGTCGTTCCAGGTTTCAACGTAGCTCAGTAGCTGCAGAACTTCAGGATGTCGGAACAAACATTCATCTACCTGTGCAGCAAACTACGTACAGCTCTTGAGCGACAGCACACGTCTTTCCGCCGATGTGTGCCCTTACAGAAGAGAGTTGCCATTGCTCTGTGGAAGCTAGCTACAGGCTCAGAGTATAGGACATATTTTTCTAGTCAGCATCACAACAGTGTGCAGATGTGTGAGAGTTTTGTGGTGCCGCAGAGACATTACTAGTGCCAGAGCAAATCCGTTTCCCTGATGAAAACAAATTTGGAGAAATATCTATGTACATCGAGAACAGGTGGGGTCTTTTACACTGCGTGGGTGCAATAGATGGCTCCCACATACCCATCGTAGCCCCGCCGCAATATCACACTGACTATTTAAACTGTAAATGCTGGCACTCCATAATCCTCCAAGGTGTTGTGGATGGAAAGGGACTGTTTTGGAATGTGTTTGTCGGATTACAAGGGAGGCTGCATGATGCTAGGGTTCTGAGGCTGTCCACGCTGTGGGAGTTGGCCAGCGGGGAAACCTGTTTCCACCTCACACCAGGAACATTGGTATGGTGGCAACCGGCTACTACATCCTAGGGGACTCGGCATATCCATTCCTGAACTGGCTGTTGAAGCCATTTAATGACACCAGACGATTGACAGCTGAACACCATATGTGCAATCAGAAATTCAGTAGAGCACGTGTTGTAAAAAAATGCTTTTGGCAGGATGAAGGGAAGATGGCGGTGCCTTCTAAAAAGAAACGACTGATGTTAAACTTGTACAGTCGATGGTGCTGACCTGGTGTGCTCTGCACAACTTATGTGAAAGTCATGGCGAGCCTTATGAGACCTCAAGGGATGAAGCTGCAGTGCAGGCCATGGTGGCAGGATCACAGAACGTAGAGGAGGAGGGCAGAGATGTAAGAGATGCTGTAAAACAGCACCTCTGGGACAACACTCGGATGTAATTTTTGCTTTGCTAACCTTCTACCCAGATGTTTTAAAAAAATCACTGCATTTTTTTGTAATAAAGGTGTGCTTTGAAACTTGTTTTTACCTCTGAATTTTATATTTATAATGGATTTGCAAGTTGTGGCACTATGCTACATAATCAAGAATTGGTTTCAGCCTCCAGGGTATTAATTTCATTCTGTAGTTTTAAGAAAATTTGTTTAGTGTAATCAGTTCTATAATCTAGATGCTGCTACAAATTCCATTGAAAATCACAGCCAGAGTACATGTAAGAAAAATAAAAACCACAATGCAAGTATCTTCACACATTCCTATTTTATTTACAGTGTAGATAAACATGTCAACGTCAGGCAGGTCTGTTCAAGGAGTGTGCTGTTTCGCCCAGCACTCCAAGGAAGGCTTTGTTGAAGGCCACGTTCTGTGCCAGCTCTTCTCTTCTCAGGGCCGCTTCATGCTCTCTTGCCTCCCGTCAATCATTGATTAGCCGACAAAGGTGAAACAGTTGCTGTAGCGAGAGTTTCAAAAATGGCGGGTATGCACGTTGTTAAAAAAAGGTCATCCTACGCAACCAGTGACTCCACCCTCTAGCCAATCAGTGGCCGACAGCTGTCTGACGTTGCTTTTTAGTCCCTGCTTGGCCCTGTTGGAACCACAGCAAAGCTGGTACTAAAAATGGGATCGGCTTGGCCTGACTCTACCAGACTTCTGCCAATGGAAAAACAATGGAACCAGGGTTGATTCAGACCATGTCAGGCCAAGTAGGTACATTTCTAGAATTAAAGGACTGATGTTGCAACAGGACCTAGAAACACTCATCCATGCGTTTATCTTTAGTCTGATTACTGCAACAGCATCTTCACAGGTCTGCCTAACAAGTCAATCAGACAGCTGCAGCTGATCCAGAACGCTGCCGCTCGCGTCCTCACTAGAACCAGGAAAGTAGAGCACATCACCCCAGTTCTAAAGTCCTTACACTGGCCGAACCGAGCTCAGAGAATAGACTTCAAAATACTCCTACTGTTTTATAAATCATTACATTGCTAAGCACCAAAATATGTTGAAGACCTGTTGTCATGGTACCAACCACCAAGACCAATCAGGTCCTCCAACTCTAACCTACTAAACATCCCTAGATTCAGAACTAAACATGGAGAAGCAGCTTTCAGTTTCTATGCTCCCCTTATCTGCAACAGACTTCCTGACGTGTGTAGAGCTGCTGAAACTCTGAACTGCTTTAAATCGAGACTAAAAACCCATCTGTTTAGAATTGCCTTCGAGTAAATGATGTCATATGTATGAAATGTGTTCATGCTCTCTTGCTTTATTGATCTTTCTCTTAAGTTATTGTGTATCATGTGTAATGTGTTTTTTACTCTTAATTTCCTTTGTTTTTTTTAAATAACCAAATCATGTAAAGCACCTTGAATTACCCTGCTGTTGAAAGTGTGCTATACAAATTAACTTGCCTTGCCTAGTGGAAAAACGCCATTTGTCTCGGTGGTGGCATCAGCCATCCTTTATGTTGTTGTGTGATGGAGCAGCAGCTTATCTAAAGCTGAGAAGAAGAGTTTGAATAAGCTCTTCTAGAAGGCCAGCTCCTTTTCTACGGTGCCCCCTGGATCCAGTGCAGGTGGTGGCAGACAGAAGGACTCTGGTCAAAATAACATGACCAATGGACAGTGTCTCTTACCCCAGGCATGAAGATGTTGCTGAGCTGGAGAGCTCCCTCAGTGACAGACTTTTGCATCCTAGGTGGGTGAAGGATGTTATCGTATGTCCTTCCTCCCAGCAGCTGTTGGACTCTATGCCATCACTGCTCCCTTTAAACGTTATGAACGTTTACATCTCTGCTGTGCTTTGCAGTGTTTTTCTCACTTCAAATAGCATTTCTGCTACTGTTATTTGCACATCTCTGTTTGCACATTTGTGTTATTCACTTCTGTTAATGTTTTTGTTTTTTTTAATGCACAATTACACATGCATGTTCTGAAAATATTTTTTAATTATCTGGCTCAGTGGCACATTCCTCAAATCAGAGTATGCCATTTATATTTTGAATAATTGCAAAGTACTTTAGTTTTGTCATTTTGTCCTTATTGTACATATATTTTTCTTTTTTTACTTTTTTTTTTGTTAATCTAATGCTTCAATTACCTGTCACTTTGCTGCTGTTATAGACGAATTTCCGCTCTGTGGGACAATAATGGATGATTCTATTCTATTACACATTCATTGAGTCTGGCTTTGGGAAGATAAAGTGGATCTATTACATAAAAAGGACTTAAAGCACATGGATTTTAGTTGTATGTGCAAACCCTTTCAAATGTTTTTAAAATGTCTGAGCTTTTCAAATCAGTATAACATTAATGCACATCTTTCTACATACAAGTGATCTTTCTTGATTAATTAATATTTCAGCAACTACGTGAATGGATGTAACAGGCAATTCATTTCATAATTAGATGTCATTATGTAAGTCCTTATGAAACAGGGCCGTGTGTCAATTTTGGGCCCCTAAGGACACACCAGTTTGGAAAGGCCTGAAAAGTTAAGGAAGCAGCATGTGCATGGAGAATAAACACTGGAGTGAATTTTATAATAATGGCTTGCATTTATATAGCACTTCTCAAGACCCTCAAAGCACTTTACAACTCAATTATTCATTCACTCACAGGTGGAAACAAGCTACAATCGTAGCTACAGCTGCCCTGGGGCAGACTGACAGAAACAAGGCTGCCATATCACACCACTAGCACCTCTGGCCAACACCAGTAGGCAGGTAGGTGAAGTGTCTTGCCCAACAACATGTAGCAGCACAAGCAGGAATCAAACCCATGATTTCTGGGTCACAGGCTGACAACTATACCACTGAACTACACTGAGAATGCCAACACTGCCAACACAGTGATAATAAGTAGGGTCTTAGGTTTACTGATGGGTGAAGAACCTGAGATAGACATTTGCAAATGAGAATGAAGTGATAGGAAATAATAAGATGGATGAAATTCAGTGATGCAGTAGAAAGGAAATGGAACTTGAGGAATATTCAGGGAAATGAGACAGAAGTGAGAGATGGCGAGCTGGGAGGAGATGTAGATCAATGAGCAGTCAGCAGAAGAGCTTAAAGGAATGAGGAATCTGCGGGTATGAAATGATGATGGACAGATGTGTTGACAGAGAGAGAGAGACAGCGAGGCAAGTGACAGTGGAGACGCCTTAAGTAAGGAGAGTGGGAGATTGAGGAGCAAATAGAAAAGCATGGCAGAACAATTGAGGTGCAAAACTGGCAGCTAATTCTTGGAGCATGAAAACTAATATTCTCTATAACAAATGATAGCCCAGATCTTTCCCCTGGAGAAAAGAGAGGGTAATTCATGTGCTTCCCATTTACAAAAGCTTTAAATTATGCTATCTTGCCTAAGGGAATATATAGGAAACAATATATACTGTAACAAAGCACCAGCATTGCCTCCCCATGCATCTCATAATGGATCATAAGCAATTTGCTTAATTATTTGGACCTGTTAAAAAATACCATGATATCACATCTCTGACATGCCTTATAAATGCCAGATAATTGCAACTGTGTAAGAGCTATTTAATGTCACAGCAAGGACCAAATAATTTAATTTGATGCTTTACGATGCATATAGAACTTTGAAAATGTTACACATTTTATCCCAATAAAGTATACTTTACAAAACAAGAGCCCATTAACAGCAGCACAAATACTTAATAGTACTTGAAGGGTTACAAAATGAACTTTGTTAATCTTTTGGCCCACGTAAGATATGTTTTTGTACAAACCAACTTATGTGTATAAAAGTGTTTTAAAGTAACTTTGCAAGCCCTGCTCACTTCTCAGAAATCCCATTAAAAAACACTAAAAGTGGTGCTTCTCACTAGGTGCTCTCTCCAATGGACAAGATAATTTGTCATTAGATAAGATGCAGGATATGCCCCGGAGAGGTTTAGTCCTGTTACTGAGCAACAGAGGGTTACAATGGGCAGACAACAATTCATGCACATTGAATCTGGTTGTTTTTGGAAGCCAGAGTACCCAGAAAGAACCTGTGCATGCATGAGGGAAACATGCAAACGCAAGACAAAAATGCTTTAGCTGAGAATCAGACCAGAAACCCTCCAGTTAGGTGACAACTATGACCCCAACAATGTGTAGCCCAACACAGAAATCTTGCATAATTGCTATTGCAATTTCCACAGGCATTAAACAAACAAGTCTGACATCACTAACCTTCCTCTGGTTCCCCAATGTTCACTAATTCAGGCCCTGTTTTCCCCTTCACAACTGAGTCATGTCCCCTGCAAGGCTGAGCAGCTCATGCAAATGTAATAAAGGATGTAGGCATGACTGCACTTCTTGAGGAACCTTAGGTCCTTCAAGGTTTGCAGCAAGATGCTGGAGATCTTCTACAAGTCTGTTGTGGAGAGTGTAATCTCTTCAGCCATCATCTGTTGGGGTAGCAGCATCAGAGCCAGGGACTTAAATAGGCTAAACAACCTGATGAAGAAGGCTGGTTCTGTTCTTGGGACAACTGTGGAAAATCTGGAGATGATAATGCAAAGAAGAATTCTTCATAAAATCCCACAAACTATGGACAACCCTGAGCATCCTCTTCATAAGACAGTCATAAAACAACAGAGCGTCTTCAGTCGGAGGCTTCTTCAGTTTTGCTGCAATACAGACCGCTACAGGAAATCCTTCCTGCCCACAGCCATCATCATCTACAACAACTCCTTAAAGAATGAATTATATGAGCTATACCAACACTTAATTTCCCTCGGGGATCAATAAAGTATTTTTGAATTTGAATTGGAAAGTTAGGAAATACTAAGATAAGGTTTATCTTAATAGGTGAGTAAAGACATTAGGGGCAGGAATCCTTTCACCATGAAGCTGTAGACCCCAGTCTGGGAGATTAGCTACCGTCTATCTAACAGACAGCTGGAAATCTTATATCACTGTTGCATAATAATTTGAGGATAGTTTTTCAAGTCTGCATGAAGATAAAAGAACGTTCCCAATAGGTTTTAAAGAATTGTCAGCCTGCTTTTAGTATAAATAACTGGCTCTTTATATTAGGCTCCTTTACCTAATTTGTTGTCAGGAAAAGTGCTAAGACAGCACCACTGGAAAAGGGAATGCATTGAATATTAAGCTCACTAATTGGATATTTCTTGCTGTATTGCTCAGCATTAATTGAGGTTAGAGCTGAAATCTTCAGTAATTATTTTGTTTTGTGCAGCTCAAACTGAAAGTTAGAAAATAATTTTAAATAAACATTAAGCACCTGTAGTTCTGATGCAGCCCTACCCTAATTCTATCTCATGCACAGCCTCTTTTGCCCCTCAATGCTGCATAAGTGTTTCTTGAAATAGATTTTTATCACACTGATTGTTTCACAGCATCTAGACTTTGTCAGCTTTTTACATTGTCAATTTCAAACTACCACAGTTTGCAAAGGTTTTCAAATTCTCCTCAAGGCCACATTTATTAGATTTCTTCAGTGGTGTTGTTCAGTAGTTCTTCTGGGTTTCTGCAGATTTTTTCACATGTTTCTAGGCAATGCGGGACAAGTTGTATATTACTTGTATGGCACACTTTCAACAACAAGGCAATTCAAGCTTTGGGTGATTAGGGGATAAAATCTGAATCAGATATACTTTATTAATCCCCAAGGGGAAATTCAGGTTTTTCGGTACAACCCATCCAAGAGAAACAAAAAACACAGCACAGACAGGATACAGGCTGATTGTGGTAGCTGTCAGCACAAGCGGCGCTCCATATATGCAGATGAAAAGGGTAACGTCAGGTCCGGGTGCACGAGGTGGACAAGGGGAGAAAAAAAGACATACTCATATCAGTCCTCTCCTCAAGGGGAGGGGGCGGAGGTGCTTGACAAAAAAAACACCCCAGTACATAGTATTGGGGGGGGTGGAGGATCCCCTGCACCACTGAGCATGAAGGCACTGAGCCCATTGCAGGAGCAGGAAGGAGCATTGCGGGTGCTGGGGGCGGGGGGCGAGGACGTTGGGATCCAGGAATGTGTGCGTGTCTGTGACTGTAGTGAACGTGCATGCATGTGTGGGTCAGTAATTGCAAACTCTCACTCAGTCCCATGTAAGAAGTGGGGGTGGGTGGGCAAAGAGCTACTTTCAGCATTATCCTCCTGGGGAGCTTTTGTTTGACAGTGTCAAGGCCAGCACAGGGAACCAAATTATAGATAGAAGTGAATGTTTTGGTTCCAGGCAGGATCTCTGTTTTGTCTGACTTAAAGTCTTTAAGCAGCTTCCCAGGCCGAATAAGGGGGTCAGTTTCCACCAAACCGGGCTGAATTTTCTCCAATTTGGTTTCCATTCCACGTATAAATTCCAAAATTGCAGCCAACCTGTGGCTTAGTTCATTTAACGCTTGAGTCTGAGTACTTAAAGCCCTTCTTGTTGGTCAGGGAGGTTCGCAATTGCTGCTGACACCTGTTGAAGTCTGCAATAAACCAGGAATCCACCTGCCCTAAACAGCAAAAACCCGGGTACCATTAATCCACTTACACTACTCACAATAAGTTAGGGATATTGTTATTTACATGAGTGCTATTCCTATTTGGTCTGAATTTTAATGAAATAAGTAAAAGTATCCTTTGATATTACTGAAAATTAATGAGATGAAACAGCATTTTCATTAGTGTAATATTTATTACTCCAAAAATGTAGACAATAACAAGGGTAACCCTAAATAACACAAATTGACAATGTCAGTAGCGGGTGTTTCCACAATTTGCTGCACTGACAGCTTGAGAGTCTCATGCTCCTCACTAGCCTCATGATGTGTTCCTGAGGCAATGCGTTCCATTTTTTCACAAGTGCTACATGCAGTTCTGTCAGATCACGTGGGGGTAGGGTACGATCATCCAGTCTCTGCTTCAGCTGGTTCCAAACATGCTCTATGGGGTTCAGTTCAGGGGACATTGGTGGCCATACCGTTCTATGATGTCTGTGAGGTAAGAAACTGCAGTGACAGAGCAGAAAATAACCACATCAGTTTTGTGCTGACTGGTGATGCCTGCCCAGACTGTTACACCTAATCCACCAAAGCTAACCCTGGTGACCATGTTGACCTCGGCGTATTGCTCACCTCGCCTTCTCCAGCAACCATCATTTCTGTCCAAGGTGACCCAACACTTGTCAATGAACAGGACGGTAGACCACTGCTGCATTATCCAGGTCACATGTGTTCACGGCAGTGTCTTGCTGTCAGTGGAGTCACCTGCAACGGTCGTCTAGCATTCAAGCCAAAGCGGAGGAGTCGGTTGCGAATTGTTTGTCTGGAAACCCTAGTACCCCTCACATCTCGTAAACTGGCCTGCAGCTGTATGGAAGTTGCATGACAATGTCTGAGTGCATAGGTCCTTAGGTACTGGTCATCGTTGCAGTCTGCCACTCGTGGGGCTCCACTCCTCGGATTGTCACGAATTCTGCCAGTAGTTCTGTGTCTTGATGCAAGTCTGCTGATGACACTTTGAGACACACCAAGTTCACGTGCAACATCTGACTGCCTGCCACCGACCCAAAGGCGCGCTATGGCCAGGTGGCACTGCTCATCTGTTAAGAGACATTGTGTGTTCATGGCTGTTTGAAGGATGAAGTTGGAATGTCTTACTGACAATACCAATGTTTTAACCCCCCACAGAATGTTGAAATTGATGCCACATTGAAAAGGGTTGTCTTTAGTATTTTTTGGTGTTGGCCTTAATATGTAAGGCACACTGTACACAGTGAGACCATTACATGGAAAACACAAAATGAGGTGTGTCTATCACCCCAATACAATTTCCTTCCTATCCCAAAAATCTCAGAAGTGAAACAAGCATCGTATATATGACATCCACTTAGTCTCTCACGATATCCCTAACTTATTGAGAATAGTGTATATAGACAACTTCCATGTCCTCGACGGAAAGCAACGACAGACACATAATCTTCCACTTTCCCCAGGAATCTATAATGTAACCACCCGGAAGTGTATCGCCAGGACAAGAGGGCACCCTGGGACCCGTTCTTCAATTAGAGAATGTTTGATCCATTGCATTTAGAGACTAGCTGACTAAATCCATGGTAAAGATGGTTAAAAATATGGAGGAAAAATGCAGAGAGGTGCTCCAGATAGATGTGACAACACAAGAGCAGCAGGCCAGACAAAGACAGGACACGGAGAGGAGGAGGGAGCAGAAATGCGACCGTCCTCGCTAAGAGCAGGAACAGAAGTAAAATAAAAGCAGGAATAAACCAAAAGTAAAATCCTAAAACACAACATTAGAGAGCCAAAACATATCACACATTTAAAACATATGATATTCCAGCTATTATTAATCTCTTACTCAAAGGCAGCTCTAAACAGATGGGTTTGATGAAGCTTTGATTTAATGTCACTGTGTTTCAGCTGCTTTGCAGTGGTCTGGAAGTTTGTTCCAGATAATGTCATGGTCTTTGGATTTTTGGGTAGCAAGTTTGAGTTTTTCCTTCCACTTGGTTTTCTTCCCCTTTTTACCCCAAGGTGCCCTCTTGTTTTGCTCCTCCTGTTTGTGTCTTAAGTTAGTAGTTTTCCTTCAGTGTAATTATATTTTTGTATTCTGGCACTCCCTGGGTTCTGTAGATGTGTTTCACCTTTGTCTATGTCCACCTTCCCATTTGTGTTTCCTTTTATCTCTTTATTTAATTCCTCCTTCTGTTCTCCAGTGTGTCCTTACGTTTCCCTTAGTTTCTTAAGAATCCTTTCTAGTTTCTTTAGAGTCTTCTGTCTCCTAGCCATTCTACCTTCCATCCCAGCTGCTAATCACTTCCACCTGCTCACTCCCCGTCAGCTGCAACCGCTTCCCTTAATTAGTCCTGCTCCTTCTCTGCTCCACTCTTCACTCTCCTCCTCAGTATAAATTCGGTTCTCATTCAGTCACAACTCGCTGGTTCGTCGTCATCCTTTCCTGTTTGGTCCCTGTCTTCCTTGTTGCCCGTCTGGTTCCTGTTTCCCCGTTTGCTGCCTTTTGATCCTCCTGAGTTATGTAAGTTCCTTGTCCTTGTTTTCATTAAATCATTTTATTTTTTACTTCGCTGCATTTGGGTCCTCCTTATAACCTTAAAACATGACAGATAAGGTGAGCATAGAAACTGAACGCTACTTCTAAATGAATGAATAGCTACATCTCTTAAAGGGTTTTTGAATTGAAAACAAAAGTAATTTCTGCATTAATTAACAATACAGTTTTGCATATGTATTTTTTCTATATTATACAATATTTAAACTTTTAGACCTAAAAGTAATAATGGCCTGCATTTATATAGCACTTTTCGAGACCCTGAAAGCACAACTCCATTATTCATTCACTCTCACCTACTGGTAGAAGCAGGGTATGATTGTAGCCACAGACTGACAGAAGCAAGGCTGCCACTTCGTGCCATTGGCGCCCTCTGGCTAATACCAGTAGGTGAAGTGTCTTGCCCAAGGAGACAATGACATTTGACAGGGGGAAGCAGGAATCGACATGATTTCTGGATCGCAGGCAGACCACTCTACCACTGAACTACAGCCACCCCCAAAATTAAAAAGCTGCATTTTGGATTCTGTTTTAATTTATTTTATATTTTGGCCAATGTTTGTCTTCATGGCTTGTGCATTTTTATACGTTTGCTTTTCCAGCTCGCCTGTCTGAGTCTCATCTACTAATCATGCCACTTCACTATTTTTTCCCCAGGAGATTTATGGTAATCCTGGGTTTTCAGTTGGCCTTTGTCAGATACTTGTCTGTGTTTTTGTCTGCAGCCCCCATGTTTTTCTTTTAGTCTTCTATTGTTCCTGTGTTTGTTCAAGCTCCATTCACTTCAAAAAATATGTTCATTTTCCTTTTTGTCAGCCTGCTCATTTGCCTCTGGACTCTGTCTGAAGTTTAGCACTACTTTCTCTCTCAGCTGTATAGTGCTAGTAATAACCAAACTGATTCCTTAAGTTTTAAATAAACATGCATGAAAGTACATGCAATTTCTACTGTTATGCCAGGCAAGTTATATATACTTAACAGAAATGTTTATTATTTTAATCATAAACTATTCATAGTATAACTAGAAAAGCACTGGAGTCTCTAATTATTTATGATGTGATGATTATTTTTTGTCTTATGACTTCCTGCGTTGCCAGTGAAGGAGTTCAGCATCCATCCAGGATGCACCTTGCCAAGCGACTGTGGGAGATAAGGACCAGCCGAAGTATGGATGAATGGACTTACTATTCACCAACTTAAAGCAAAATTATATTTAAAAAAACAACAACAAAAGAACTAAATCACAACTTCTTACAAAAAGGTTTACTTATTATCAGTATTAATAATAATTCTCCTTGTTAGCTTAAGTAAACTGGTAATGGTGGAACCTTTTTTCCCCATATACCTTATTGTCTAAAGAGAAAAAGACATGTCAGATAAAGTTAAATGCTGGCTTTACAACACCACTGTTCTCATGCAGGAAGAACCAATGGAGAGATCGAAGCAGCTGACATTGCCAGTGGGAAGCCTAATATGCAAGCGTTTCTGTGTCACATCACAGGAGACACCACATTCTCCCCAAGCTTGTCAGACAGTTTGCTTCAAGCATGTCTGCTTTAACAACTGACAAACATGTACATCACTTTAGAAAACATTTGTTGTTCTTGTCCACACTCTGTCGGCTGTTGAGTAGGTGACCTGGTGGTGCCAAATCTTTTTTTTTTTTTTTCCACAGATTTGCTTCCATTGTGATCACAAGCTCTGTCAAATAAGGGCATCTGGAAAGACTGCCCACGGAGAGCTGTGAATGTATACTATTTCAATCAGTTGATGTCCACAGAAGACACGTTCAGCATAAAATCCTTCAGAGTAAAGTCAAACCCCCCTTGTAAACTTTTGTGTTCATGTACACTGAGACACATCCTTCATTGGGGCGAGATAAATGCCAACTGCTCATTTGGAAAACATGATGCTGCCAACAGTAAATTACATTTGCAGCATAAAACAGTTTCTTGTTCCATGTCCTGGCAATGAGCACGGGGTTTGTTTAGTCAGTTTAACTCAACAGAATTTACTCTGAAAGCAGCTGATGATGGAAAACCGATAGCTGTAGGTCATCTGATTTCTGAGTGTCTGGCAAGTAAAGTGGGCTCATTCTATATCCATGACTTGGCTTTTCAGCTATCCAGGGCCACCTGTTTAATCAGGATTTTAAAACAGACCAACTTTTAATTTACAGAGGAATAACAAGCAGATGTTCAATTTTGTAGTTTCAAGTTGTGTGATCGTATGACTGTTCAGATCAGCCTAACTCATAAAAGATTCCTCAAATCTTTTTTATGAACTAATTATAATAATCAAATGGAAAACTAAAGTAAGAATATTGTTAAGAGAAGCATTAGATAAAAATGGATTGCTTGTGATTTCTTAGTGAGTAATGTGAGATTTTAAAATAGTAAAGAGTCATTACAGTCCAGTGGTTCCCAATCTTCTCGTTGAGGACCCCTTTGCCTGTGTCCGAGACTAGCTAGGACCCCCCAACCCCAAATCCTTGAAGACACACAGTAAAATTAATTACAAACTTTTTTTGCAAAGAATAAACAAAAACTGGGAGTTTTCTTCGTATTCTTCCTGTTACATATGTAGGCTATATAGACAATTTTCTTTTTGTCTTTTGAATTGTAAAACTGTAATATTTACAAATATAATTTTGGTAACCTCAGCACAGACAAAATTATGATCTCTGGGGACCCCCTTGGGAGGTCCCTAATCTCAGGTTGAAAACCACTGGTCTAAAGCATCAGTGATTAAAGGTGTTGATGCACATAATAAAAGCCATTTAGAAGTATTTCAGCAGTGGAGGATAAAAGATTATTAAGCAATAACCTTGACTTGTTTAAAGAAATTTTAAAAAATGAGGTTGTGCATGGAAGAACAATTTATGAGAACAGATATTTACAAGTGTGTTTGTGTGTGTTTATGCATGTGTGTGTGTGGGAGGTGTTTATTTCTGAGACAAAGAAGAAAAACAGAAGGCTTCAGGTGCTGACCTGTGGAGGTGGTGGCGAGGCTGTGTAGGTGTGAAAGTGAGGAGACAGCTTTTTGTTCTTTGACAATGTGGCAACTTTCAAGTCACTTTGCTTGACTTAGATTTAAATTTATTTTTACACCACAGCTCAATTGCCTGAGCAGAAAGAAACCATCCACTTTGATAGGAGAAGAGGCAGTTGGTGCAGGGAAGCAAAAAAGTTGGTTTGTGTTGAAAATATTTTTTAAATGGGAAATGTCAACTAGTGTGTGTGGTTCAAAACACGTTTCCAGGTAACAAGATATGTTGCGACACAAACAGCCATTGGGTGGCACTAACCCACATTCTGAGCTCCAACAGGAGAAGAAGAGGACCAGAGGTTTTATAAGGGCTTGATTCATTGGCGCTCGCTCTCTTCCGTTTGGGGTTTCAGCCAAACAGCGCCAGGAAAGATCCAATCCTTCTTTCGCGGGCGAGGGAAGGACACAAGTTTCTGGGAGAAACTCGCAACAAGGACGAGAAGACTGTGATCGATCAGGTGAATCGCAAACCTAGCTTGTTTTGAGATAAACTCCACTGTTCCGCCCTGAGCTCTACAGAACCTCTCTGACTTACAGACGCTGCTGTGTGAAGGGACTGCTGGCACGCTACTGCAAGCCGCCGAGTCCAGACTGAACTATTACCCCACCGCGACAATGGACAGGGATGAATGGTGTGCTGGAAAGGTACGGTGTCAGTGAAATGAGGTGGAGCTGATCGCTCTTTAGCGAACCGGAGAGGACAACACGCCGTCCAAGCTAATGCTACCCGCGATCCAACCGCCATAAGGCCTCCTACTGCTAACTGACTGCAGCTGTTGTTAGCCTGCCGTTAGCTAACGTTGTGTTAGCTTCACCCATCATCCATGGTGCTCCATGGATGATGGGTGAAGCTAACACAACGCTAACACAACTTGGAGAACTTTAACCGTTCAATAAGGTCTGTCTGGGCAGAGGCGAGATTAGTTTAGTTTAAACAAGATTTAAATGTTATTTTCACTGGAATTTGTTACTTTGTGTAGGATTTCATTTATTGTTTGGGTACAAACAGGCCAGTCAGCCTGGAGGTTTAAACACGGATTTTCAAGGTTTCCGATGGAAATTTGTTCTATATCCTGCAACCTGAGTTACTCAATCCGACAGTTTTCCTTTGTTTGTGGTTTAATAAATGAACCAGAGCGGCTTTAAGCAGCGCCACATGAGTTAGCTGTAAGCTACATGCTCTAGTGAACCATGTGGGCCCGCCATTGACTGCTTTTTATTCATGAACAATAAAGACTGCCATTAATGGTATTCAAAATAGAGATCGACTTTAAAACAGATAGTTTAAACACTAAAACTAATCTTTTAAGTCATTTTTGAAACCGGCTTTTTGGTAAGTCGAAATACTAAATTAGATCAACAAAAAATAGAATCAATTATCTAAAGGTTATTGATTTCTAATTCAGCAAATGGTTTAATGAAACATTGCTTCTTCCAAATAATGTTTTCTTCACTTCTGCTTTGCATTGTGAATTGTTGGTTTGAAAACAAACCAGAAGATGCTGATTAGTCCAAAACTAACCACAATTGGTTTAAAAATAACTTAGCTTCATTCCCAAAACTCTTCAATACAAGCCTTGTCCTTTAAGCAAACATATTCATTCTGAACTCTGACATCATTATCAATTTATTGGTTATTGTTTCTATTTCTGTGCATAATTATCACTTTAATGTTAACTTTTGGATGTTAGTTTTATTATAGTTCTTTTCTTAGTGGTTTAGTTGTGTTACTAGTTTGAGTTTCTTGATCAAAGTATGCTAACGGAAAGTTGAATTCCTTTTGTAATCTCTTGTATTTTGGAAAACCGTTGTCATTTCACCTACATGCTGTTCAAGAACTTATTCCTTCATCTATTATTTAATTACCTCAGCCTTATCAGGCAGGTAAGCATAAACATAAACTGAGACTGAACAATTTGGCTATTGATATTCCTAGAATCCACCAGGTGGTGCCCCTAAACATGGTAATCTTTACATAAAATTATTAATCTGATTAATAATTGCCCTAAGCAATTAATCATAAATTTTCATAGCCAAAACCTACCTATCTGATGCACAACAGATAATTAGAATCCTTTAAAACCACATGGACTATTTGTAATGATTATAGAGCAGGGATGTCAAACTTCAGTCATCCAGGCTCGGTCTCCTGCAAGTTTTAGATTTGTCCCTGGTCCAACACACCTGAATCAAATGACTGAATGACCAGAACATGCACTCAAATTCTACAAAGTCCATTGAATAATCTAGGTATTTAGGGTGCTGTAGTACCTGCAGCATTTGGTTTGATTAAAAGGAACTCAAGTTTGAGCTTGTGTGAGGGTGGACCAGTGAGATTTGTTCCGATTCGGACCAAGACCCACATTTTGAGTTGGTCTCGGTTCACTTCAGGTGTGAATACGAACCAGCCTCGGTTCGGTCCAACTTCCTGATTAAAAACCCTTTTTGTTCTATGTAAGCATCTGTAGCGCACTGTGAGAAGCACTGTTTCTGTGTTGTAACTTGTTAGCATTAGCGCCAACACTGAATCGTGGTCAAACATGGAGTCAGGAGGAAGTGCAGTGCTTCATCGAGATTTGGACGATGAAGGATGTAAATATAATATATTACGACCACCACAACAAGAAGACAAGCGCAATCCATCTATGTGGAGAACTAAGTCTGTTTATTTCCGGGAGTTTCACCTCGTCCGCTACTGGACTAATATGGAATGACTGACATCATGCATCCGTTTCCTGTTTGTCTTTTTCTTGGAAATGGACTTTCTTTCGGCAATTCTTGATTCAGGGCCACCACACGCAAGGGGGATATACAACATGTAAAAGGTTTAGTTTGTTTGTCAAAAGTGCAATGTGAACACGAATCGCACCAGAGCAAACTTGCAACAATGTTGCAAAATTGGTCCCCAATCGTACAGAGTCCAGCGGACTAACAAGTGTGAAAGCACCCTTAATTCAAGTGGGGTTCTAACACATCTATGGATCTTGCTGATCCTGTCAAAGACATAATTAAATTCAACAAGATCATCAGCAAGGCTAGTCATGTCTTAGGAGAGGAACAACACTCTCTAAACGTTGTGTTGGAGAAGAGAAAGTTGTCCAAAGTTAGGAAAATATTTAACACTTCTTCACATCCTATCTATTTGATGAACAGTTAATGGGGCTCATTCAGTAACAGACCTAGACTGAAAAACAGAGTGACACCATTCCAGCCTGTAACAGTGAAGCTATACAATTTCGACCTCAATTTTAATTTTTATATCTTTTTTTTTTTTTTATTTCAAATATTTGATCACTTTAAATCCATCTGATTTTGTAATCTTGAGAATTTCCTCGTGGGACTAAACACAAAATGAAGTTGATAGAAATACTTGCATAGAAAGCTGTTTGTTCAGTCTTTACAGTATGTGTGAGAGAAGAAAAGTTGATCTGTGATGATCTGATCAAGCTTTATGCAATGCACATGTAACATTTCAAAAACATAAACATTGTGTTTGGCATGTGTTAGCACTGCGAATTAGCGGGGTTGAGACAGAGCCAATTTCATATGCATAAATTCACAACAGCTGCATCCAGGAAAATACATTTATTTTTGACTCTGAATGCACGCCAAATGACTGGAAGATAATAAATGTGGTGTTTTGCAGGAGAAGCTCACCCGCTTAGGAAGAAGCTTGAGTAGAAAAACGCATGCTTGGAAACAAATGCACACCAGTACAGTTACTCCAGCACAGCTGAGAGCTGACCACTTTATTACCTGTACATCAGCAGAGTTGATGTTCAATTTCCTACATCTGAAAGAAGATTTAACTCAGTAGATATGCTCCAGACAAAAGTATTACAATTTCATTTTATTTAAAGCTTTACAAAAAATTACAAATTACTTGTAATTTGTTACTTTAGCACAGCTGTCTAACTATTAATATTGAATCAAATGATACAACTCCTGCAATGGACTTGCGACCTGTCCAGGGTGTACACCGCCTCTCGCCTCTTGACCGCTGGAGACCCCCGCAACCCTGCATTAGTATGGACGGGTACAGAAAATGGATGGATGGATGATACAACTCAATAAATCTGCTTAGAATAAGTTTTTTTTTTTTCCTATGTTGATTTTCATTTGCTTTGTGACCATTCATGGTTCCCTTATTAGGTTTATTTGGTCACTGTCCTTACTTTTGCTTAAATTTTAAATCTTGGATGCCATTCTTTGTGACATACTCAAACTTCCCCATCATTTAAGTGCAGATTGCCATGTCTTCACAGTCTACTTATTCTTTCTCGTTTATCTCCCTTCATCTACCTGGTTAATCACTTCATCCTACCTGTATGCTCCATTGGTTTCTATTGACCATGTTCAGATGCTGAGTTGCAGTAAGGTGTGACAATGTTTTCAATTTTTTATCAACCTTTCTCCAGCATACTTGGTCTTGTATTTGGTTCCTACATTCACCAGATAATGTAACAGAGTTATGTGTACATATTCAGGAAACCTAAAAAGATAACACAAAGGTACTGGAACGAAAAAAAATGTCTGACAGCCTCAATGGACCAAACAACATGAAAAATAGTTTTCCACTACCTTTTCAGCTGTTCACACCATGTGAGAAGGCAAATTCCTTAAAGAAATAAAATTAAAAAAAGAACAAAGTCATGTAATTTTGTGTGAACAGCATAATTTCAAAATGTTCTCATTTCAGATAGCTTTAGGAACACGGGCTAGTCATTAATATTTCTACATCCCCTCAAGAAGAAATCCACTGCAAAAGAAACATTTCAGTGCAAACTAAAGTACAGTACATCCCAAGAAAAGTATCTCAATGAAAGGATGGGTTTATTTATTTATGCAGTTTGTTTTTCTGTTATTAGATCATTGGTTATGGACAAGAGGAAGGAAGCATAATCTTTAACATCCCTAAAATGTTTCTATCAATTTACACGACTCTCACACTAGGAGACCAAATTTTGAAGCATTTTAGGCAATTCTTGTGTCTACAAAAAGCTTTGATAACGTACACAGTCAGCATTGTTCAGAGATGATGGACCAAAGGTGACTTCCTGAAAGCTTATTCCTCCTCCCTTTCCAAAGATTTACTAAAATTAACACAGGAATTTAAATAAGTTCTGCAAAAATATCTTGAATCACTACTTTGAGAGCAGAATTTGATCAAGTTAAATCTTTAATCAGCTAAAGATAAGCTGAACATTCTTCCTTATTCTCCTCAATATTTCTCTTTAAGTAGTTCGATTTCTTGTTCAAAGGCCTGCACAGTGGTGCAGTTGGTAGCACCGTTGCCTTACAGCAAGAAGGTGCTGGGTTAAAATCTGGTCTGGGGTCTTTCTGCATGAAGTTTGCATGTTATCCCTGCATGCGTGGGTTCACTCCAGGTACACCGGCTTTCTCCCACGGTTCAAAAACATGACCGTTAGGTTGTTGGTCTCTCTAAATTGCCCTAGGGTATGAGTATGCACCTGCATTATCGTTTGTCCTGTGTGTCTCTGCGTTGCCCTGCAAAGCACTGG
This sequence comes from Valencia hispanica, assembly GCA_963556495.2. Lineage (NCBI taxonomy): Eukaryota > Metazoa > Chordata > Actinopteri > Cyprinodontiformes > Valenciidae > Valencia > Valencia hispanica. The sequence goes on from OY747709.1 coordinate 33,697,517, forward strand.
CGACCTGTCCAGGGTGTTTCACACCTCTTGCCTGATGACTGCTGAAGAGAGGCACCAGTCCCTGCAACCCTGCAGAGGATAGACGGGTATAGATAATGGATGGGCGGATAGATTTCCTGTTCAAGTTGTCTTATTTCATTACTTTATTAATAATTATTATTAAACTATATTAGCACAATGCTAATATGATAGTTATGAATTCTATTCTATTTTGAATCCAATGCAATAATTTTATTTTAAATTAAAGTGCTAATCTCGTGATTCTGTTTACATGTGTTTATATAATCTCGAATAATATACTATTCATAATATTCATTCATAATATATTTCGGCCATTCCTTTCATAAAACTGTTTAATTTAAGACGTTACCCTTCACTAGATTTTTAATAGTTTAAAGAATAGAATAGAATCATGCTTTATTACAGGGGACATTTAGCTGTAACAGCAGCAAAGTGACAGGGAATTGACGTATTAGATTCACACACACAAAAAAAAAAAACAGAATTAAGAATATTATATGTCCATTAAGGACAAAATGAAGGTACTGTGCAGTTATTCAAAATCAAAATGGGATACTAACATTTGAGGAATGTGCAACCGAGCAGGATAATATGCATGTGTATTTGTGCATTAAAAATATTATTTACAAGAAGTGAAGAATAAATACATGTATCGTATTTAGACGTGTTGGAAAGGGCCTGAAATTTTGTCTGACCGTTTTGCAATCTTGATTGTTCAAGTTAGGTTTGAACTTGTGCCCTGTAAACATGGAACTTTCCACATTCCACCAACTTACTAAAAAAAGTCATCTGAGGACTCAGGGCACAGAAAAAGTAAACAAGTTCCATAATAGTCAAGTTAGGAACAAAAGTCTGTTCCAACCTAAGGCTTTTTTATTCAATTCTAATTTAATTTAAACAATCTAAGTCATTGAATCAATAATTACAAAAGCCAAATATTGAACAAGGAAAGTTTCTTTTTTAACTAAGTAGGTCCCAAGTAAGTCGGGCTTGTTTCCAGTGAGAGTTGGACTCCACCAAGGTTGCCCTTTGTCACGATCCTGTTCATAACTTTTATGGACAGGATTTCTAGGCGCAGCCAATGTGTTGAGAGGATCCGTTTCGGTGGCCTCAGGATCGGGTCTCTGCTTTTTGCAGATGACGTGGTCCTGTTGGCTTCATCGGAACGTGATCTACAGCTTTCGCTGGAGCGGTTTGCAGCCGAGTGTGAAGCGGCTGGGATGAAGATCAACACCTCCAAATCCGAGGCCATGGTCTTGAGCCGGAAAAGGGTGGGGTGCCTTCTCCGGGTCGGGGATGAGGTCCTTCCCCAAGTGGAGGAGTTTAAGAATCTGGTGGTCTTGTTCACGAATGAGGGAAAAATGGAGCGGGAGATCGATAGACGGATTGGTAGGGCGTCTGCAGATATGCGGACGCTGTAGCAGTCTGTCGTGGTGAAGAGAGAGCTGAGCCGAAAGGCGAAGCTCTCGATTTAGTGGACACGCTGGAGGGACTATGTTTCTTGGCTGTTCTGGGAGCGCCTTGGGATTCCTCCCGAAGAGCTGGAACAAGTGGCTGGGGAGAGGGAAGTCTGGGTGTCCTTGCTTAAGCTGCTGCCCCCGCGACCCGATCCCGGATAAGCGGAAGAAAATGGATGGATGGATGGTCCCAGGATTGCAAATGATCTTTACTCTAATTCAGTTCCTTTTCCTGACCACATCGACTTCCTCGACCACTTTAGGATTGAGGAAGCAGTATGGTAATAGAGAGAACTGCAAAGAGATTTAAGGAGATTCTAGTTTAAAGGTTGCTGGATGACATGCAATTGAAAGGCATGTAGATGCTAGATGCTGCTGATGCAGTTTACTCTGAATGAGTAAGCTCAAATAATATCTCAACTGCAGCCACAAAACCCTGATGAGTTGAAAAGAAGACGCCATAGATCCAGAGCATCCTCTACATCAGACAACTACAGAGCGTCTTCAGTCAGAGACTTCTTCAGATCTGCAGAGCACTACAAGAGATCATCTCTACCCACAGCCATCAGCATCTACAACAAATCTTTGAAGGAACTTGCATAATGAGTTACAACAACATTTAATTTCCCTTTGGGATGAATAAAGTAATTTTGAATTGAATTGAATTGAATCTCCACCGGCAGCGGCAGATCAACAGCAGCAGCCGAGGCACCGACACAGGGCACCCAGTGGAGGCAAGGCCGAGACCCCCACCTCCACCCAAGCTCCACCTGGAGAGCACCCAGGCAGCTACAGCCGACCACCACTCCCGGGGCAGAGGGCCCCCATAGAGGAAACACTGGAACGGGGATTTAGATAAATTAAAATATAAAAATAAAAAGTAAATTAATGTGATAAGATTAAATAGTAAAACACTGATAAAATATAATCATATAAAACATGCAGAGCAATTAAACAGACAATAATAAATAATAATCAGCTAAAAGCTAGGCTTAAAAGGTGAGTCTTCAGCCTGCTCTTAAAAACATGAACGTTCTCTGCGACCCCGAGGTCCTCCGGTAGCCTGTTCCAGAGGTGAGGGCCATAATAATGAAAAGACGCCTCACCATGAGTGTGTGTCCGAATTTTTGGGGTGACAAGGATATGGTTGTCAGAGGAGCGCAGAGACCGCGAAGGTTCATATGGTAAAAGCAGGTCAGAGTGATAAGAAGGCCCAAGACCATTAAGACACTTAACAACCATTAAAAGAACCTTAAAATTGATCCTAAAACATACGGGGAGCCAATGCAGTGAGTCTAAGACAGGTGTAATGCTTTCCTGCCTCCTGGTCTTCGTCAGGACACGTGCTGCTGAATTTTGTAGTAGTTGTAAACCTGATATACCCTTTTTGGAAAGACCAGAAAGCAGGGCATTACAGTAATCAATTCTACTGGAGATAAAAGCATGCATCAGTCTCTCCGTGTTGGCCCGAGAGAGAATGGGGCGGACTCTGGCAATGTTCATTAGTTGATAAAAACCTATTTTAGTAATGTTTTTAATGTGAGGGATAAAAGTCAGCTCAGAGTCAAAAATCGCGCCCAGGTTCTTCACTTGTAAAGAAGGATTAAAAGACAGTGATTGTAGTTTTGGTAAAAGTTTCTCTCTCTGAGCCTCAGGACCGATGACTAAAACTTCCGTTTGTCCTGGTTAAGCTGAAGAAAGTTTTCAGCCATCCAATATTTAATGTGTCATAACTTTCTCCAGCTGAACAGAAACAAAACAGAAGTAATTACCTTTGGACCTAAAGAGGAACGATTAACAGTAAGCACACAGCTTCAGTTAATACAGCTAGAAAATACTGATCAAAATGGTAAATGGCCTTACTTGTATAGCGCTTTATTTAATCCTTGAGGAAACCAAAGCGCTTCACATTACATTCAGTCATTCACCCATTCACGCACCCATTCACACACTAGTGATGGCAAGCTACATTGTAGCCACAGCTGCCCTAGGGCACACTGACAGAAGCGAGGCTGCTGGACACTGGCGCCACCGGGCCCTCTGACCACCACCAGTATGCAGAAGGGTGAAGTGGCTTGCCACAGAACACAACGACTGAGACGGACGGAGCGAATGTTCGAACCGACAACCCTCCGGTTACAAGACGAACTCGTGACCCTTGAGCCAGAGGCCCAAAATCTAGGTGTAGTTATAGACTCAGACCTGAACTCCAAGGTCACATAAAGGCAATGACAAGGTCACCTGAAGAACATTTCTAGGAATAAAGGACTGATGTCTGCCTTTGAGTAATGCTTTGATGTAACATGTTTTGTGTGTGCTTCTTGCTTTATTGCTGATTTTACGTTGTATGCTTTGTCTGTGTTTTACTGCTATTTTTATTTTACCTCTTATTTTACCTCTTAACCATGTAAAGACCTTGAATTAACTTGTTGTTGAAAGTGTGCTATACAAATAAAATTGCCTAAAATCCTGCAGGAGAGATGACAAGAACAGCCATTTGTCTTAAAAAGTCTGCCTATGGGGAACACATCTCGATAAGTACATTTTTACTTCATGAAACATGAAAGTACTGAGGAAATAAGAAATAATCACCTTTTGGAGATGTTCAACTATAAGAAAATAATTAAGAACAGAGCAAAAGTGATGAAAGGCACAAACTTGGCATTTCAATTGTGGAACAATTATTATTATATGATTATATTGTCACTTCACTATTTCATTTTAGGAACAAACCAGTTATATAAATATATGCAGACTTTTACCTACTTTTACCTAGGATAGAATAGTAAATTGTAATGTATTCGCTAACTGTATTTATTTCACTTGATACCTGTCTCAGAAAATAAAGGCAACGGGACTTCTCATGTTATCTGGAAGACGTTTCACCTCTCATCCAAAAGGCTTCTTTAGTTCTGAAGTTGGCTGGGAGTATCAGGCTTAAATCTAATCAGGAACAATCATTCTAATAGGGCAATAGAAACCACAAACGAGGCCATTGTAATATTCTTCTCCCGCCTAGCTGCACATTCAACACCGTGACGGTTTTGCCCTGATATACCACTATAGTGTGTGTTTTGTAACAGACAGACAGACTGTGTGGGAAAGTAACCACTGAGACAAAAGGCTAAAAGATGATGAAGAGATTAACCTGGAACTGAGGACTGATAAAAATTATACTTGTACAAACCTTGCCCTTCATACCCAAACAGCCAGAGGAGAGAAGATGGAAAGCTGTAGAGATCACACAAAAGTAATATTCCCTTCTGTTTTTAAAATTTAGTGATGGGCAGTACAATTAAAGTTTATTATTCCATTCTGTACATGTACGGGCATGTTATAAACCATTGCCCATGTCTTCACTCAGCTTGTAACATTTATGTAAAAACGTACTTTGGAGACTACTGTGTTACCATGTTTTCATTCTTACAATTTCCTTCCACTAGAAACTTTTCATTTCATTTTCAATCATTTTTTTCAGAAATAAAACAGACTTGTGTTTCTATATATTTTGTGAATGTGTGTCTTTTTGATATTTTGTTAAGATATGGAAGGCATCTGCGAAGGTTTCTATCAAACACAGACTTGGGCTGCAGTGAATTCGAGGTAGCAGTCTGAGTAAACAAATGCAAATGTGGTAGCATTTACAGCCATTTTGTGTTTTTGCACAACAGAAGCAAAACAATGGAGCTAAGGGCCTGTGAAAATCTGCACAGGCTCAGTAGTTTTAAGGAATTTACGTAAAAGTGCTAGTCTAGTAGTTCTAGTGTTAAAAACAATCATTTTAAGAGTAGCAGGCCAACTAATAGTGATGTAACTTTATAAGAGATTGTATTTTTTAAACTGCTTAAAGACTTTAAAAATTACATTGGCTTCAAATCACACACACCATAAATACACAAGATTGAGTATTTTATTAAAACACACTGGATAGTGGCTCTGGATAGGAAGGAAGGAAGGAAGGAAGGAAGGAAGGAAGGAAGGAAGGAAGGAAGGAAGGAAGGAAGGAAGGAAGGAAGGAAGGAAGGAAGGAAGGAAGGAAGGAAGGAAGGAAGGAAGGAAGGAAGGAAGGAAGGAAGGAAGGAAGGAAGGAAGGAAGGAAGGAAGGAAGGAAGGAAGGAAGGAAGGAAGGAAGGAAGGAAGGAAGGAAGGAAGGAAGGAAGGAAGGAAGGAAGGAAGGAAGGAAGGAAGGAAGGAAGGATATTGTTGGTGTCAGTTTGAATAATGAATGTCATTTATGTGTAAGATGCTTTTTTTAACCTAATGTTCACATGTATTCTTTACAGCAATTTAAGCCTGGCTACAAACAGTATTGACACAACTCCACATTATACTAGTTAGTAAAACAAATATTGGAAAATTATAGACATTTAGTTTGGTGGGATAGAGTACGTAACTTGTGTAAACTGAAGCTTCTCAGGAAAATATTTGATCACTTTTTTTATAACAGTTTAAAATAAAGTTAATCTGCACAGTGTGACAACCTACTGCACTTCACACGCAAACTTTACATCTCCATCCCACCCTGATGCAGAGCTGGCAGAGTGGAGAAATTTTAACAGATGGTGTTCAGTAGGGACATCTTATTAAGGTGAAGCAGGCAGATCACATCCATCTGTTTGCATATGGTGCAACTCTCTCAGATACATCTAAATCTGGAAGATTAATGCAATAGGCCAGGTGTGCAAGGACAAAATATGAGGATGAAGTACATAGAGGAGGAAGCAGTATCCAATCATTAAAAAAAATCTCTTTGCTTAGAAGAGTGAGAATGAGTCTATTGTTGGGTCAAAGTGAGAGATGATACTAAACTGCAGATTAAAGATTAAGAGAACAATACTCTATTTTTTATACATTATTGGATTAAAGCTTTTTACATAATGCTGATGATTTACTTTGATTTCTAAGTCTGTCCTTGACTTGTATACGCAACCTTTTTTTCACCACTGTTTTGAAAAAGTTCAACTGAGATGTTGGTGCTGTCCACAGCACCTTGTTGGAACTTCAGGTTCTGACAACAACTGGAGCCAGTGAAACCTAGGAAAAAGGGGTGATCTAAATTACATTTTCACAAAGAAAACAACAGAAACAATCTGAATCCTCTAGAAGCCTTGCCAACTTTCATGCTTTACTGTGTGGAACTTGCTTCCAAATTTACTCCCTTAAATTCACATTGTTCTCACTAACCTTGCAACTGTCAGAAAATTTCAGTGTGGTGTTGTATAGAGGTGATTGTGGCACTGCTAAACTACAATCTGGTTGGGTTTCTATTTTTTTATGTCATAGGGGGAAAAATATATATTATTATTGTGTCAGTATAGTATGCTGGTTCATGGAGCTCAGTGATACCATGATCATTACACTAGGCATCTGTACTTTTGGCAGTGTGGGCAGGTGTGTATTTATTTGTATTTACATTTTTGAAATTAAAGGAGCATGGGGCAGAATGAAGAAACGAAACTCACGAGCGACGCGGCCGGCGCTGCAAGTAACTGCAGCTAGCCGCACGGGAGCGTGCACAAACCCTTCACAAAAAAACATACCTCTTCACAGTGACATACTTCTTTTTCTTAGAGCCACTTTTTAGTGAGCTGTGAGTCGTCCTTGGTCGTTTCCCAGTGGCAGAAGAGAAGAATCCATTCTCACAATTAAATCAATGGCGGTCTGTGACCATTTTTCTTCCTCTTTTAAAGCTGTAGAGAACGCGCAAGCCGTGTCAATTGACGTCACATCCGTAGGACAGCGCAGGAAATTCGGGCCCCGAACTGCAGCACATTTTGCAGCACACAGCCAGTTTAAGAAAATGGAGCGTTACGTGGTTGGGCGCATTCTTTTTGGTTTATAACACTTCATCACCCAACAGCATTAAAAAACTGGACATGGATGTTTATTTTATTTACAAATCCTGCCCCCTGTTCCTTTTAATTACAGAAATAAATCCACTTTTTCATAATATTCTTACTCACTGAGCTGCACCTGTAGGTTCAGAGTTGTGTATAAAAGATAAAGATGCAGAAAAATGTGATTAAATTGTGACCTTGAAATACAATAATTTAGATTTAGATCTTGGACCTTAGATTGGTGGTTTCTTGGCAATTCTCAACTTCAACAGTTTCTCAAGAGTTTGTTTAGTACTTTGTCAGACTGGCTAACACTAGCATATTTATTCTATTTTGACATGGCTTGTTGATACATCAGCTAGTTACATCTTTCAGATAAGTTCTAGTTAATCTTGTTTGAACACTTCTAGAAAAAAGTTGTTCTCCTACTTCATAAACCTTGCCCAGTGCTTTGGGCATTATGGTAAGTATTTAAGCTGTGTGTGCACGTCTCTCTTTTGAAAGCTGGCTGCAAAAAGCAGGTTTTGATACACAGACAGACATGACAGTCTTTTTTCGAGTGAAATACAGTATAAAATTGTGAGATCAGCCAAATAATGTTCACATTGAACAATACAGCTTTGCAAGCTGAGCGCATCAAAACAAGGCAATACTTTAAAAGAAAAAATGGTCATGCAAATTGAGGCTACATGGCCCCTGCCACTCTATGAATGTGATTGACACAAAAACAACAAATATTAGTTGGTTGAATTAAGTCAGAAACTCAAATATCAATCATTTAAATATGCCTTATTGAGATCAGGATACTCAGAACTACTTAATCTAGCAGGTTAGCATTTAACCCTCAAGGAAACCAAAGATTACTGATATTTTTTTAGAGAGAAGGTAATTATAAAATCAACTTCTAATCTGCATACCGTAAAATATTTATTGCTGAGACTTTAGTGCACATCCAGTGAAACACAAACAAGTAGAAAACAAGCAAATTTCCAGGTGATGTTTATTTAAACCTCCCACTGAATTTAGCTAAAATCAAATCAAATTCAAGTGACAAATGAATTATTCACACAGGTGTACTGCTGCCCATAGTTTTTATGATCAAACCTAATTTATATGATCACATAAGTTCTTCTCTTCTACTAACATCATGTCAAAACAACATTATTACTAAGGTACCTTTATTATAGTAAAGAAGTAAAACTCACATAAATTGAATTCCCAATTGTATTTATTTAACTGTTTTATTCTATTCAAGAACAAAAGATTTGCCCCTTGATGGATATATTGTACACTTTTCATACAATCCTTTATATTTATTTAAACAAAAAATAAATGTAAACATTTTCACAGTGCATCTGTAACTCCACTGACAACAATCATAATAATTTAATAAATGCAAAGTGATATAATTTGAAACTCTATGTAGATAAATATTTCCTTTTATGAACACACATAAATGTACAACATATCACATTCGCCCTTGACTGTGTCTTTGAAATTGGGGAAGAAGGTTTGCATAACGTCTTATGTGTTATATTCTCAGAGTAATACAAGTGCAAAGCTGAAATCTCCCCAAGGCAAACAGTTTCTCATCAAATTACTTTTTTTCCCCAAATGTGAGCTTCTATTTTCATCTTTCTGATTTCGTTAGTTAATTATTCTTTGCAAACAACAGTCATCATGTAGGATTTTTCACATCACTTAGACTCAGAAGCTGCTTAGAGCCTACGTACATTGAAAAATATATCACTCTTTAGTTTAGATTTTCCATATGTGCTGATACAGAGTCCCACAGTCAGAAAGGAAACAGAAAAGTGAGGTTTGTCATGTTTTCATGCTGGAATTTGACAGATAAGATTTAAAGTTAGGAAGAATATGTTTAACAAAAGTATTGATATTATGCCTTAGAGGCACTGCTGTAAACCACAGAATTTATAATGTAGGGAACAATGACTGCTGCACAGAGCCTTAGGCTTTCCATGAGCACTGCTATATAAGCACTCTTTTCCTGTAATTAGGCTTTTGCACAGTTAACAGCTCATCCAGGCGAGTGTATTGTAATGTTTGCACAATTACTTTAACTACCTGGATTTTTTAACAATGAAAGCTCTTTGAATTCTAATTCAGCTACAGATACAGTATGTTTCGGATTTACTGCAGTAAAGAAAAATCCTCCACTGATATTCAGTGACACATTTGTCATATGAATGCTGTGACTCTATGGACTCAATGCAAGGAAAATTGTAGATAAAGGGGTTAGCAACTGCGTGCTTTCCAAAAGTCCTTATACCCCTTAAACATTTTCAGATATTTTCATGTAACAAACGTTAATGTATGTTAATGTGCACAAGTAGTACTTAACAATGAATTGGAAAGAAAATTATAATTTGTTTTCAGTATTTAAAAGAATATAATTCTCTGAAAACTGTGGCATGTATTAGTACTCAGTCCGCTCTAAACTGATACCCCTAAAATATACAGTGCAATCAAATGCTTTCAAAAGTCACATAATTAGTAAACAAAATATTTTATCTAATCTCAGGATAAATATGGCTTTTCTGTTGAGGACCGTACAATTTGATTGAGGGTGTATTCACACCAGGGAGGTTCATTAGTTCACTTGCGTTGGCCCACACCAAATTATGTTTTTTTTCTTTCTTTTTTTTTGCTGCGGTTTCTTTTCACACTGCGATTAAATTAAACAAGACCACAGTTTCTCAGCGAAAATACACTTTTGATCAGGTCTTTCAGCCAATGGACAGGTAAAGTGTAAGCAGGGTAAAACCAGGAAGCCATATGAAAATAGGTCAATATAAACAATGGAGATTGGTGTTCTAATTTACTTTTTGGCGTTATGGTTAATACACAAGGGTAACGTTAACCAAATATTTTCCATATTTGACCGTTTTTTTAAAGCTGTGACGGAAAAATCTGAAGGGTCTTGGTAAATTTGACAGATTAGTATTGAAATCCCTGACCACTTGGTGCAAATGCACAGACATTTTGAACTCAATTGGAGAAATGTTGCTTGATTTCAAAAGTTTGGCTAAAGTGGCTCTTCAGGCTGCATTGCGGAGGTGTTGCAGAGCGTTCAGGCCAAAGCAGGTGAAGTGTTCATAATACATGTAGTTTATTAATCTGCTCGATGTGTGATGGCACGATGTGGATTATCTGATCAGTTTGTTCGGATTTAATATTAAATTAAATGAATGAAAATTAACTACTAAATATTTTATCATGTAAATAATTGATGAATGAAAATGGATTATGACTGTTTTTTTTTACCCCGTCAGTGAAAATTATTGACAACAAAAGATTGTAGCGCAACCTCTGATACAGCTACAGATTTTAACTAAAATGTTGGAGCATCAAGACCATTTGATGCAATGATGCAACATGAGGTGTGAAATAGGATGCAGATAGATGGATTGTGTAGAATTAACATAACATTATAAATAGGGGTCTCAGTTCACTTGTTTGGTACGCACCAGAGTTCACTGGGTTGTATCCACACTGGCCCAAAAGGTCCAAACCAAGGGAGGAAACAAATTTGAGTTTGTTTTAAGCGAACTAAACGAGGCTGGTGTGAATGCACCCTAAATAACATAAGTGAACAAACAGCATCATGAAGACCAGTGAAGACACCCTATAGGTCAAGGATAAATATCAAACCAAGTAAGAAACTGCCAAGAAGCCCAAAGTAAGCTGGGAGGAGAAAGCAGGAAGTGTTACTGATGCATAGCGCAATCATGCCCTTTATAAAAGGGTGAAAGGACAAAAGACACTGAAAAAAAGTTATAAGAAGTCATGTTTGCATTTTGCCAAAAGCCATGGAGATAGACCAAACATGTGAAAGAATGTACTTTGCTTGCCACCACTATGAAACATACTGGTAGCAGAATCATGCTGTGGGGATGCTTTTCTTCTGCAGGGACAGGGAAGCTGGTCACAGTTGGTGGCCAGATAGATTGAGCTAAATCCAGGCAGCCCTGGAAAATAATTTGCTAGAAGACACAAAAATATCCAGAGCTACAATGGAATTGTTGACATCCAAGCATATCTATGTATGTGTTCAAAAGACATATTCAAAGGTCAGACCAATTCAGAATCTGTGACAAAACTCAAACTGATGTTTGGAGATGGAACCCATCCAAGCTGACTTACCTTGAACTATATTTTGCAAAGAAAAAGTTGGCAAAACTATGAGTCTTTAGAAGAGAAACCCTGTAGAGACATTTCTCAAAAGCATGTAAATATAACAGACAAAATAACTGTTTTTCTACAGATGTTGTGGCACTAGTGGCATTCATTTACTGAATTTCAGGCATGGGGAAGACATGAAGCAAAGTTTGTAAGGTCGAGAATCAAACTACAGATGGACTAATCGCCTCAGTATACAAGGCAACTGCTGTACTGCCAGACCAAAGTGCCATTCCATAATTTATATAATTCTACAAAGGACTGACTCAGTGGGGCTTGACTGAAATTTATGCCACACCTCACCATGCATCATTTTTTCTTTCAATTCAGAATTTTAAACTGTTTTATGTTCGTCTGGAAGTTAAAATCCCAATAAAACTTGATATTTGTGGCATTGTATGTGGGGTTTTGGACTGTTACCATTCAGAAGTGTTTTATCTCAACATAGTACATTTACACTAAAACATGTGGACATATGTTGTAGAATAATGGGTGGGCCATACAAAAACTTTTGGAACTGACCAATTCTGGCATATTTCTTTAAGACTTATCCAACTGACGCAGACTTATACAAATATGCTATTTGCCTCCATTTATGGAGGTATCGTCTTAGCAGTCTCATGGAAATATTAGAAGAGCCTAAGTAAAATAGATCCAGCTGCTGAGAGTGAACCCACAAATCCAAGAGCTTACAAGCATTACAATCTCTTAATGACAAACATTTATGGAAACACTTTGAATATGACTCTGCTAAAGCTGAAACTACATACATTTCTTTTAAATCCTTCATCCCAATTTCAAGACACTGGAAAGGACATTTTCCTTAATTATACAATTTGGCTGATACCCGTGAATAGTATTTTACCTATAGTTGGCATCTTTACAAATACTTATCTACATACATGCAGCCATATACAGTATGTACACTATATTATCTTTATGAGTAAAGCCAGTGTAGATGACACAGAAGGGAATGGCTCATGATACAGAATAAACACCTGTATTTGTAGCATTTAATATTGAAGAAAAAAGTAGAAAAGAAAGACATCAGAAACAGATTTTCACTGTTGTTTTTCCTGGTTTCAGTGTCCATCTTTGCCAACAAATGTATGGCCAAACAAACCTCTTCAACATGGGGCTTCAACTTAAGTCTCTGATATGTATATTCTTCTCACGTTAATCTGCATATTGGTAGAAAAATATGAGTATCCAAAAACAGCATTTTGGCTTTGACAGAAAGTCTGAAAGTGACTATAACCTTTGGTTGCTGCAGACAAGCATTAAATGCCTTCAATGATCCTCAAGTCTTTACAATCATTTCTTTCATTTACAATGTACCAGCTTCTAAGAAACCACCAACAGTGCAAAGACATCACAGAAGTACAATCATTTTTTTTTCTGGAAATATGTACTTTATGTACTTTAATTTGTCTTCACTTCGTTCTCGAGGTTACAGAACAAGATGAAACAATGAGCTGCCAACCTGTGCATATATGTAGTTGGAGCTGAGGGATATATAATGAAAAGAAAAAGGCTGTAGATGAAAGAACTTTCAGCATCATCCTTATAGGAGCTGTTAAAAGCTTGTTTTTCTTTGCAAATGGTATTTCTTATTTATTTATTTATGTTTTACAACACAAGGTTTTCACATGAAACTACACATGTCACTTGAAATAAACTCAGCCTACAGACAGCCTGAGGCGTCATTCGTTTCATCTCACAGTTCAGTGTTAAAGGATTCACACTCAAGCCTCACAGGTCTCGGCTTACGTTATCACAACACTCAAAGAATAAACTTGTTTGATTTAAAAAGACCACAGGTGTTCATTTGCCTATTCTCTTCTGTTACATTTTCTTATAAGATAAGATAAAAAGACTTGTGAATAAGTATAGCAACTTTAGTTATGGGGCAGCAAAAACCTGCCTGGGGATATACCACATTCTGGGTTTGAAACAGCAAGTCATTCATACAAAAGATAGCACAGTGGTTCCAAATGTAAAAAGTTGCAGAGTGTTGCTGCAAGTCTACTTTTGGTAGTAGCAACAGTTTATGTTAGGGTAGGTCCATATTATGCAGCTACTAAGGGTATGCCTGTGGAGATGTTTTACTAAAATCATGAGAATCATCAGACATATTACAGATAAAAATCATACGCTTTAATGCAAGAACTAGATTAACTAAAATATAGTTAAAATATATTTTCATAAAATCTAAAGAAGGCTTTCACAGAGTACCAGCGCAGTTTATAATACTTTAAGACACACTATAACAACTCTCAAAAGCTGTCATAGCAGCAATAGTCTATATCCTCCACTTTGAAAGTAAAGAGGTAGAAATGATAATTTTCAGTTACCAGTAATTGATTGTCCAACAAAATGTGCCGTTGGACACACACCAGCAGAAGAAGAATTCAATGTATTGTTTTACCCAGTCACTAATGTTTCTGTTGACCTGGAATTTACACCAGATATCAGTAACAACCCAAGTGACTCAGAATCAAAGAAACAAAAAGTTAAGCAGAATTAAAGGTTTGAACATATCACTTAAAATGTATTTCATACTTAGTATCAGCATATGTTGTGACAATTTCAAGATGTATTCTTTATGAAAAAACTAGCCACATGCATTACTCAGGTGTGATTTAACCGATTCTTCAACACCAATTGTCTCAAAGTCATTTAGATTAGAGGGTGGGGGTAGGGGGATTCTCTATGGAATGTAATCTTCAGTTTCTCCAAACCGCTTTCAACTTGATTCAAGTCAGGAGATTGACTGGGTCATTCTAACAGCCTTGATTTTGTTCTTTGAATGTAAATGATTGTCCACTTAGCTGTGCATTTGGAATCATTATCCTATTCAAAAAATGTCTGTGATTTTAAAGTCAGATATTTCGGTTATATGAAGTTATAAATAAGAAACCGCACCAGGCAATGATGCTCCCAACTCCAAACTTCACCTTTGCCATAAGGTTTTTGGAATAGTTTATCATGCAATTTCTTCAACAAACATGACAAAAACAGTTAGATTCAAAGAATTAAATTTTCTCTCGCAACCATCAAGATTACATTAACCCAGTATTTCAATATATTTTTTTTTTCTTTCTTGTTTTTTTTTTTTCACAAGCGGAGCAGTACAGCTTTTGCTATAGTACTCCACTTGATATATGTGTGAAAAATCTTTATTATGAATTGCTGGGGGTTTTATTTCCTGATGTTATGGACCCGGAGACGGAAAATTAAGTGGAAGAAAGAAAGAAGATGAAGAAGAGAGGTAGGAAACAAAACGTCATGAGAGAGGGTGAGTTGAAAATACAAAAGAGGAATGGGAACAAAGAAAACACAGGAAAACATTGAAGTCTGCCTCCATACCCAAAGGACGGCAGAGAGAGGGGAAAAAAACTAAACAAAACAAAAAAGGAAAAAGGAACATCGACAAAACAAACCAAACATTGTGAACTAAGAACTAAACAACCACATCACACAAAAATGGATATTAAAATACAACAACAATGTCACAGAAAAACTCATGGTACCGATTAATCAAGCTCTAGTAATGATAACCTCAGCCCAAGAATATATCTGTAAACACCAGAGACCCCACATCTATGTGTGTGTGTGAGCATGCTGGTGCATATAAGGTTTCTTCATAAGAGTGTTTGATAGCTGGTGTGAGCAGGCATCGATCCGTCTCCCAGGAATCGATGCAGACATGAAGGAGATCGGAGCCAAGACGTCCAAAGGACCCCCAGAGCCCAAGGCGGGGCCGACCGCATCCCCCAAGAAAGGAGCAAAGGAGAACCCCAGGGGAACATCCAACGGCTACTATGCAGGGGCCCGGGGGGCAGCAGTGACAAGCTCACGGGCCTATACCTATAACAGCCTTTAAGAAACCTTTTTCTTCAGCAGTGGAGTCTTGTGTAATGGCACGTTCACACCGGTCAACGCGTCCACGCGTCAAATTGCTCAAACGGACGAAAGTTGACGCTATAAAATTAAAACCCAGCTGCTTGCACACCTTGTAGTCCGCGTCGGCCCAGCAGCACGTCACGTCTGGTAGTTGCCCTAACCGGGTTTGGCTAGCGTTAGCTAACATAACAAGGAAGTTAAAAGAAAATATTTAACTGCTTACCTGGCACTCCAGTATCCTCCGACATCTTCCTCCAAATAAATCCGATCTCTTCCTGTCTTTGTAAAAAGACGAAGACGGGTCAAATAATTCACGAAATTACAGACAGCGACGATTAGTTGTCCATTAGTAGTCCATTTTAAATGAATGACTTGCCGATCCACGTCAGTACAAAGAGTCCCTATGATGGGCTGACGCCCCGCGTTTGCTGCCCCAAAGTTCAGTTTCCCAACTTCACGCAGCAGCTGCTCCGGCGGTCCGTCAACGCATCCGAGCAGCAGCTGCGTGGACCATAGACTTGCATGTAATCTAGCTGCCCTGCTGCCTAGACGCGCTGACCGGTGTAAACGCACCATAAGTGTGCAAAGAGGCAATGGTGGTTTAGTGAGTTACTTGTTTGAAAAACTGTACTTGCTAATTCCAGATGTTTCTGAAGTCATCAATGAATGCCCCTTATTAATTCTTGGATTATTCGGAACGCTCCTGAGTAGACCTTTTGGCTTTCCTGTCAGAAATATTGTGAGGAACATTTGGTTGTGATTAACTTATTTTGAAATTATGCTTTTGTGTATGTTTTTTCAAGGAGTCACTAGTGAGTTGAAATCATTACAAAGGATTCTCTACAACCTTTCATCTGATTGTTACATATCACCTCAAGCAGAATATGTGGTAATTATGTGAAAGCAAGAACATCAAATGCAAGCAACTTTTGGAGTCAGGTTAATTGTGAAAACTACAAAGAGCAGTAGCCTTACTTTTCAACACAGTGAGTTAAGGTATCATGAAGGCTGCACCAGTCAACCAAGACCCACACGCGAGCAGACTTAATTTACTTTGTTCGTGGCATGCTTTTTTTGTCTTTGTTTGATGATCTATGCTGCCAAAGGAAAAGAACAAAACTGTGTGTTGGACAAACAGTGCTCAGAAATGCTCAGTGAGCATTTCTATTTGAATAATGTTGGTATGTGCTGAGGGAGAGGCTTTTTTGTGTCTCGTGTTACCAATTTCTTTTTAATAGTTGGCAAGAGAAGCAATGAAGGAAATATATCCATATTTATGCATAAGCATACCATTTTCCCCTGTTCTGTATTAATTAAAGCTGCAGTCTGGAGAATATGTTTATGTATCAAAGTTTTATGAATCTTTAAACCGATAGTGGGGTTCAATATTATGGTAAAACGGTAGTGCTCCATGACATTTGTTATTCTTCCTAAGTCCTGCCTTCCTCACATAGACCCATATGCATTTTATACTGATCACCAATTTTTTTTAACCAATAGAATTCGAATTTTCGGTCTGTCAGGTGTCAATCAACTTGCATGCGCATCGCGCAAACCTGTGAGGATGGGGCCGCACACACAGGCCACTCCTGTTTACAGTCGCCATATTGGAAGAGTGCTTCAGTCATGGAGAAGACTCTCACCTCTGAAATGTCCATAACAAAATACAATCGGGGGATGCTCGATAGGGCTTGTTGCTTTCATCTTTGACCCGCTGTGACAACACAGGTGATGAGCGTGCACAACTGTTGAGGTGGGGATGGGGGGGGGGGGGTTGTTTTGGGATGGGCCTTCTTAATAGTGGGATTTTTTTTTTATTATCTCTCCTTAAAATTTTTTGGACAGCAGCTTTAAGTGTTCAGTTTTATTGATCTTGTGAGTGATTTGACCTCTTCCAAGAGCAATATAAGATCTGCTTAGTTTAAAATCACATCAGTGTTAGAACTCTTTGTCTGCTAGCCTTAATTTGAAGATATCGATCTGTTCCATAAAAAACAGCAGAAATATTAACCAAAATATTAAAATTAGACCCAAAAAAACATAGAGAGATTTTTTAAGGAAAGCATCTGCTTAGTAGTAATACCTGGAGTATTTTAATATCCTAAGCACTGCACATTAAACACTTCAAGCTAGGACTTCGACACCTTCTGTGTATTTTCTGAGAGGACTGAGGAGTCAAGGCAGGTTGAAGTCAACCTACCAAGGGTAATAGTGTCAGTGCATATTTATGTTAGGATACATTGACAGACGCTCAATGAGACCGACCAGTCACAGTTTTTAGGGTAAATTCTCACAGAGACATCCTGTGTTGTTTCAGTTAATGTTTAATATTAACACAAAACTGACAGGTTGTGCTTAAAATGCTCCAAGAGTGGTCAAATCACTGCAGATCAGTCATGAAAGTTAGTTTTGGTTGGCCAGACACATCTGAAATGTTTCACCTTTCATTGGCAGATTTTGTGCATAGTTTTAACTGTTGACTAAACTGAGATCTATCTCACAACTCTCATTAGGTGATTAGTGATTTATGAATGACAAAAGACAGTTTACAGAGGGGTTTGTGTTTCCTTTGTATGATAGAACAGTTTTTTTTAACCAGTTATCTTCATAAAGGACAAAGGCTAACAAGTAGTCAGAATGGACCCTTAGAAAGCAGGGTTTAGCTATATAAAACAGATCAAAGACGTAGAGAAAAAAAAAAGCAAGACTGACAATGCTTGGGAAAACACAATCTTAAATGGCCTGCATTTGTATAGCGCTTTTTCAGTCAGAGGACAACCAAGCGTCATCCACCCACAGTTTCATAAGCTGATGGTGACAAGCTACATTTTAGCCATAGCTGCCCTGGGGCATGCTGAGAGAAGCGAGGCTGCCAGACACACAGGTGCCACCGGGCCCTCTGACCACCACCAGCAGGCAAGGCGGGCGAAGTGTGTTGCCAAAGGACACAACGACCGACGAGACAGACAGAGTTGTGATTCGATCCAGCATCCCACCGGTTACAGGACAAATTCCTACCACCTGAGCCACAGTCACCCCAATGGTGGGGATATGGTAACAAACGTATGTATGTATGTATATATATATATATATATATATATTTTGTTTTAGGTGTGCTTTTGTTTTTCTTGCCTAAACTTCTCTCTATCATACCCAGTCTGACCAATCGTTAACTCTAGTTCAGTAAGAGAACTGCTCCTGTCTTTCGAATCCCTACTTTCACAGCAGGTTATATACTGGCTAATACCTAATTCAAAGAACCAAATTTATAAATTTTGCACAAACCTTTTTTAGAAAGAAACAAGTAGGTAATGCGCTCATCATGCATTTTTTCGCCTAGATGTGTCATGTCAGAAGATCTGATTTCATAACACAAATCCTAGTATGTAAAAAGTAAGTAAACTATAAAATTAATAGATACTTATTGATGAAACAAAGAGAAAGATCATGTGTTGGTCTTAAGGAGCGGTTAAATAAACTGTCAAAATAGTCTTTCTGCAGACATTCTGCAGATATAGCACAGCAGAACAACTAATGCTACTTTCTTGACCGAATTATTGTTTTTACACAAGTAAAAACAGGCTTTGTAAGCTTGAATTTTCCTTCACTGTTGTTTTTTATTTCTTTAATGAACCTACCGCTACTTTTAAAAGTTGAACCTTAAGTTCGACAAATTGTTGGTAAATTAATTGAGGCTTTGAAAACTTTGTTTTCCCGCAGCAATCAGGACCCAATGCTAATTTACTTATAGATAAGAGGAGATACCCTGTTGTCCTTAAGTTTGAGGCATGTATAAATAAATACAAGTATCCCCTGAAGTACAGTACTTGAAAAAACACATAAAGGGTTGAATAGGGAGTAGAAAGTTTCAGTATCAGTTCCTCCCTCTTAATCCAGCGTAAATTGATTTTGCATTTTGACTCATCAGTCTTGTTTCCTTGATGTTGATTGTTAACTGCAATAAACAGTTGATGCTTGTTACTTTGACATGGTAAACCTTTAATTTACCCTCTAGATTAGTTGGCTTGCTTCTTTTCCCGTATTTGCATCAAACTGCATGATAAAATCCTGCTTTGATATCTTTTTTAGTCTATCTTTTTTTTGTTCTTTAGGCAGTATTAAATATTTGAGGCATATAACAAACTTAGAACACTATAATATTAACAATAGTCTCTTTTTTTTTTTTTTTTTACCTTGGATTCAGTCTTGATCCTTTGACAATTCCTTGCAGTTAGTCTTTTTTTTATCCTAACTCCTTGGAATTGTATGTTGCTGGTTTCTATTGGCAGCTTTTTATTTTCATGCGGCATTTTTTGTTCTTTAAAGAAAGTCACTCTGCAGCTCATTGGAGAGCTGACTGACAGCAACCTCGGTGTGCACAGATCCTTTCAGTATTCTGGCAGTCTGTTGAGGACTGTAATCTGTAAAGTTTTCCTTGGCACCGATGACCGTTTCGGTGCAAGGGCAATGTCTGCAGGTCCGGTGGTTCTCTGGCAGCCCATTGGACAACCTTGTCGAGTTGCACTCGTCAATGTGATGAGACTGCCTGCAAGTTCCTTTCTGTGCAGAGCTGTGCTGACACAAACATCTACAAAATGTGCTTCTACAGTGAGCTACATCCCGACACAGGGACTTGCGGAAATTGGGCTTAAAGAACAGATAGACAATGGGATTGTAAAGGGTGGAGGACTTGGCAAAAATGGCTGCCAAAGCAAAAGCCATTGGTGGTACATCTGTTGAGTTACCAAATGCAGCCCACATGGAAACAATTGCATATGGACTCCATGCTGTCAGGAAACCGATGCAAACTGCCACGGAAAGCTGAAAAGCAAAATGAAGACACTTAAAAGACATTCCTCATGGAAAAAAATGCTGATTAAAACAGAATTTATATTTTTACAAAGTAAACTTGTAGAGTTACCTTAACTATAAGTGCATGTGCATTAGTGATCTTGTTTTGCGGAGACATATGCTGCTGCACGGCCTGCCGAGAGCCTCGCACAGTCACCAAGATGAAGGTGTAAGACAGAAATATAACAGTGCAGGGAACAATGTAGCAGAAGAAGAAGAGGCAGATGATGTAGCTCATAGCTGCAGAACTGTAGTTGGGAGCATGCCAGTTGATGCAGCACGCTGTCCCATAAGGTTCAGCCCCATACTCTCCCCAACCTGACAGTGGACCTACAGCAAACACTCCGGCGTAGCACCAGATGCCCGCAACAAGCAGGGAGGCATGACAGTATGAGAACTTGTTCCCTGTAACGAGAGGTTGAGAATACATTATTGGCTATTAAGGACAATGTTGTGACACAGATAGGTAGGTTATGTCTATGAATAATTACAAATAATTGCTTAGGGCAGTAATTAATAGGATTAATAAATTACCAAGTTTGGGGCACCATCCTGAGATCCAGGAAAAATAATAGCTAAATATTTCAGTCTCAGTTAATGTTTATTATTACTTGCCTGATAAGGCAGTGATAATTAAACAATAAATGACGGAATAAGTTACTACATATGTATGTGGAATAATAACAAACAACGACATTCCAAGAAACAAGAGTTTATTACAAAAATAATTCAACTTTTTTTTTGAAATTTTTTATTTTTGGTATTTTCATTACAACATTACACTTCCCACCATCAACGGCACATTTACAGAGCTTCAACCAGTTTTAGTTTTTTCTTTAGTCCATCTTCCCCGAGGGAAATGTCCATCTTTTCCTCAAATGTTCATCTGGTTGTTCTTCATTATTCTTTTCTTTCTTTATTTTCTTCTTCACTTCCCTTTTCCTTTCTTTCCTCTTCTTATTTTATTCCTCCTTTACCCTTTCCGTTTTCCTCCCCTGCCCCCTTTGTCCCTTCATCCTTTCTCCCTTCATTCCCCTTATTGTCTCTCCCTGCATAAAGAAATGAAATCAATTAAAAATAAAAAAGTTGGCTCATCTACAGGTATTCTCATTTTTCCTTCGTTTTTATAGTCCATCATTTTTGTTTTGCGTTAACCTCCATTTATCCCATTGTTTTTTAATTTGTTCCTCTTTCAGTCTTAATCTATATGTCAGTTTTTCCATCTCCTGGATTTCTTCCACTATTATCTTCCATTCTTCTATTGTTGGGATTTCAGGACAGAGCCATTTCCTGGTGATTGCCTTCTTGGCCGCCACCAGGAGTTATTTTCATTAGATATTGATCACCCTTGGCAATATTTTCCTGTAGTTATCCCAAGTACATTATTTAGAAAAAAAAGAATTCAACTTAAAGTCAAAATGCTTTAGGAGAATGAATAAAAAAACTAACTACCAAAAGTAATCAATATATTGATCTACAGTTCAGTAGGAATATGTATGCTTAAAGACCAATAGTTGTACTGATGGGTTTTGGCAGTGAAGCTAAGTTAGTTTAAACTAATTGTAATTAGTTTAAGATTAAACAGCACCTGTGAGGATTGTGTGGGTGTGTGTGCTTGCCTCACCTGTTTTCCATCCAAGGGTGCAGATTGGTGATCGTGCTCTTGCAGCTGGTGCCACTCAGCCTGATTGAGGAGGAGCACTCAAAAGGAGAGTGCCAACCTGGAGCAGACGCCAGATGGTTAAACCGCGTCGTGTGGTAACAAGCCACTTCCTCTGCCTTTCCACCGTCCGCAACTTACTCCACGTAAGATCCTTACCTCCTTGCCTTTTTCCCTCCAGTCACTCTGCGGTCCCGGACCTGCTGGTCGGCCTGCAGCCTGGGCGTCTGCTCCTTCCCGGCATCCTGGGCTTCCTCCTCAAGGTATCTGGCTGAGCTCAGGGTCCCCACTGCCTGTCCACCCTCGCTCTGCTTCCTGGAGACAAACACCCCAAGGTCGGTCCCTCTTCCACGCACCTAGGACCACATCCTCCCCAATCCCTCCTCAGGGGAATCTGCACCAACGGCAAAGTAAGAACCCACAAACTTCTGTTTTTTCCCTCCTGCCAAGCAACATTGAAAGATCACTCACCTCCATCTCTTGTCTCCAGTGGTTGTCCTCCAAGTTCCCTGTGGTTCTGAGTTCCTGTGTTCCTGGACCCTTCGAGCAATAGGGGAAAATAAATTACTTTTGCAAACTTTACCTCCAGTCTCACTGAGTCGTTTGTGTGTCTGCACTAGAGTCCGAAAGCTAAAATCATGACAGAACCATCTGGCCAGCCGGACTCTGCGACACACCTACGCTCAGCTGTTTTGGAGCAGGGCATACTGCTGGGCCGCCATGAGGCAGCTCTCCAAAATATAACGCAGCAGCAGACCTCCCTCCTTCAAGGTCTAAGTCAATTAACTAAGTTATTCCATGATCTTGCCTCTAAGGTCCCCTCCCAGACGCCTCGTCCCGCGGCCGCCGCCTCATCCTTCACGGAGGCTCCTGCGACCCAAGCCTTCCGCGAGGTCGCCTCCCCACCTCCAGAGCCGTTCACAGGCGACTTATCCAAGAGCGGTGGATCTCTCCTGCAGTGCACACTTGGCTTTGAGCGTTCGCCCCAAACCTTCCGGGAAGATGCAAATAAGATTTCGTACATGATCGCACTCTTCAGAGGTAAGGCCCTGCAGTGGGTGCAAGCTCTGTTTGATTTGGAGTCCCTAGATGATTGCACCTTCACTCAGTTCATAGAGAATTTTAAACAAACCTTCTGCGTAAAGCGTGGTAAGGAACAGTCCGCTAAGCTTCTCTGGAGCCTAAAGCAGGGTAATTGTGCCGTTGCTGAACTCGCTATTGAGTTCCGCACGCTAGCAGCCGAATCTGGCTGGAACAGCCCGGCACTTAAAGCAGCTTTCCTACATTCGTTAAATGAGAAGATCAAAGACGAACTCGCTTACCGAGACGAACCCGATTCCCTGGATGAGCTAATAGACCTGGCTATTAAGATTGACAACAGGCTCCGGGAGAGGTCAAGAGCCAGGTTAACTGCTTCCCCATTCCCTCGAACATTCGCCACAGCTGGTCCCGCTTTGTCTACTTCCGCCTCTTCCCCGCGTCCGCCCTCTCCGGAGCCGATGCAGATCGGCAGGGCTCGGCTTTCTCCTGCCGAGCGTCAGCGCCGTATGGAAGGCGGTTGCTGCCTGTATTGCGGCGCTCCTGGGCATTTTATTTCTTCCTGTCCAGTCCGTCCAAAAGATCTGGCCCGTCAGTAAATCTGGGGGTACTGTCGGGCGCTACCTCCCTTAATCAACCCCGGTTAACATTACCAGCAGTAATTTTAAACCAAAGAGAGCACATTTCCAAACTCCATGCACTGATTGACTCAGGGTCAGAGCAAAACTTAATTAGCCCTGACATAGTTAAGAAATTTAACCTTCCGGTGGAAGCGCTTTTAGTTCCTTTAGAAGTTTCAGCCCTTGATGGTAGCCCTCTGGCTGTTATAACACAGCGAACCCTACCCCTGAACTTGGTGCTTTCAGGCAATCATCAGGAACGGTCCCAGTTTTATGTTTTTCCCACCCGGGACGCTCCTCTAGTGCTGGGATATCCATGGTTGGCCACACACAGTCCCATTATTAACTGGACTGAAACCAGAATTGAGGCCTGGAGCAGCTACTGCCATCAACGTTGCCTCCGATCAGCTGTTCCTCCTGTCTCAGTCACCACCCCCTCATGTCCTGACTACCCAGACATGTCAAAAGTCCCTACAGAGTACCACGACCTTTACAAGGTTTTTAGCAAGACCCAGGCTCTCTCTCTCCCTCCTCATAGGCCCTACGATTGTGCCATCGACCTTCTCCCAGGTGCTCCGCTGCCCTCGGGCCGCCTCTTCAACCTGTCAGCCAAGGAGAGGGCAGCTATGGAGACATATATCAACGACTCCCTCGCAGCTGGCATAATTCGCCCATCTACTTCCCCAGTGGGTGCAGGTTTCTTCTTCGTGGAGAAGAAGGACAAGACGTTACGCCCATGTATAGACTACAGGGGCCTTAACGCCATTACCGTCAAGAACAAATACTCCCTTCCACTTATCACCTCAGTTTTTGAAGCCGTGCAGAGTGCCACGGTCTTCACCAAGCTGGATTTGCGCAACGCTTACCACCTCGTCAGGATGCGCAAAGGAGATGAATGGAAGACCGCTTTTAAGACTCATATTGGGCATTTTGAGTACCTGGTTATGCCCTTTGGCCTGTGCAATGCCCCTGCCGTCTTCCAGCATCTAGTGAACGATGTTCTCCGAGACTTTCTTAACATCTTTGTCTTCGTTTACCTAGATGACATCCTAATCTTCTCGAAGGACCATCCCCAACACTGCCAGCACGTCCGTAAAGTTCTCCAGCGTCTCCTAGAGAACTCACTCTTCGTTAAGGGGGAGATGTGTGAGTTCCACCTAAACTCTGTTTCCTTTCTTGGATACGTCTTCGAGGGTGGACAGGTGAAGACGGATCCAAATAAAATCAGAGCAGTCCAGGAATGGCCCAATCCCACCTCCAGGAAGCAGCTGCAACGTTTCCTGGGTTTCGCAAATTTCTATAGGAGGTTCATCCGAGGATTCAGTACCATTGCTGCTCCCCTGACCGCCCTCACTTCCACAAAGCGGACCTTCGTCTGGGATCAGATGGCCGACCAGGCCTTCAACGAGTTGAAGAAAAGGTTCGTAGAAGCCCCCATCCTGATTTACCCAGATGTTGACTCCCAGTTTATCTTGGAGGTGGATGCCTCCAACACGGGGGTCGGAGCGGTTCTTTCCCAGTGCTCCCCCGCCGACCAAAAGCTCCACCCTTGTGCTTTCTTTTCCAGACGCTTTACCCCAGCTGAGCGAAACTATAACATCGGTGACCGGGAGCTCCTAGCCATTAAACTGGCCCTGGAGGAGTGGCGACACTGGCTGGAGGGCACGGAGCTCCCAGTCATAGTTTGGACCGATCATAAGAACCTTCTGTACCTCCAGACGGCAAGACGACTGAATCCCCGCCAATATCGCTGGTCCCTTTTCTTTTCCCGTTTCAATCTGAACATTACATACAAACCTGGCTCCAAAAACACCAAACTCGATGCCTTGTCCCGTCAGTACTCCCCAGACATCTTGGCGGAGGTTCCCGACACTATACTCCCTCCGTCATGCACCATAGGGGTACTCACCTGGGAACTAGAAGCACAGATCAAGAAGGCACAAGTCGACGAACCCGATCCTGGCAACGGTCCACCCAATCGCCTTTATGTCCCCTCCACCATTCGCTCCCGGGCCATCCAGTGGGGCCACGCATCCAAGTTCTCGTGCCACCCTGGCATAAGTCGAACCATCGCCCTCCTTCGCCGCCATCTCTGGTGGCCGGGCCTGAACAAGGATGTCAGGGACTACGTGCTGGCCTGTCCGATGTGTAATAAGAATAAGAGCACTCACCGACCCTCATCCGGCCTTCTCCAACCCCTCCCAGTCCCGGCACGGCCCTGGTCCCATATAGCGGTCGATTTCATCACCGGACTCCCCATCTCCCGAGGCAAGTCAGTTATCCTGTCAGTCATTGATCGCTTCTCCAAGGCATGCCACCTCATCGCCCTCTCAAAGCTGCCCACCGCAGCCCAGACCGCCAAACTCCTCATCCTCCATGTTTTCAGGCTCCATGGGATCCCCAGTGAGATCCTTTCCGACAGGGGGCCTCAATTCATATCCCAAGTCTGGAAGAACTTCTGTTCATCTCTCGGCGCCCAAGTCCAGTTAACGTCCGGTTTTCACCCCCAAACTAACGGACAATGTGAGCGACTCAACCAGGAGCTTGAGGAGGCGCTCCGCTGTGTCTGTGCTACCAACCCCTCCACCTGGAGCGTACATCTCCCGTGGGTTGAGTACGCTCACAACTCCCATGTCTCAGCAGCCACAGGGATCTCACCCTTCGAAGCCTCCCTCGGCTACCAGCCATCACTTCTTCCCAATTCAGTTCCGGATACAGTACTCCCCTCGGTCCAGTCACACATCAAAGCCTGTAAAAGGGTCTGGGAACAGACCAGAGCCGCCCTCCAACGTTCCTCGGCGCTAAATAAGCGCTACGCCGACCGGCGACGTCTCCCGGCACCCCAGTACACACCCGGTCAGTTGGTCTGGTTATCCGCCAAGGAATTTCCCCTCAAAGGTGTCCCCAGGAAATTGGCTCCCCGGTTCCTCGGTCCATATCCTGTTGAAAGGGTCATCAGTCCCTCGGCCCTTCGCCTGAAACTTCCAGCCCATATCCGTGTACATCCCACGTTCCACGTTTCCCAAGTTAGACTGGTTTCCGACAGTCCCCTGTGCCCTCCTTCCGAGCCCCCTCCACCCGCCCGAGTGATTGATGGGCATCCTGCCTACACTGTACGCCGCATCGTAGACGTGCGTCCTCGGGGCCGCGGCCGGCAATACCTGGTCGATTGGGAGGGGTATGGTCCCGAGGAGCGCCGTTGGGTTCCCCGCTCTTTTATTTTGGATCCCTCCCTCATCACAGACTATGAGAGGTCTTCTGCCTCCAACTCTGGTCGGCCGCCAGGAGGCGTCCGTTGAGGGAGGGGTACTGTGAGGATTGTGTGGGTGTGTGTGCTTGCCTCACCTGTTTTCCATCCAAGGGTGCAGATTGGTGATCGTGCTCTTGCAGCTGGTGCCACTCAGCCTGATTGAGGAGGAGCACTCAAAAGGAGAGTGCCAACCTGGAGCAGACGCCAGATGGTTAAACCGCGTCGTGTGGTAACAAGCCACTTCCTCTGCCTTTCCACCGTCCGCAACTTACTCCACGTAAGATCCTTACCTCCTTGCCTTTTTCCCTCCAGTCACTCTGCGGTCCCGGACCTGCTGGTCGGCATGCAGCCTGGGCGTCTGCTCCTTCCCGGCATCCTGGGCTTCCTCCTCAAGGTATCTGGCTGAGCTCAGGGTCCCCACTGCCTGTCCACCCTCGCTCTGCTTCCTGGAGACAAACACCCCAAGGTCGGTCCCTCTTCCACGCACCTAGGACCACATCCTCCCCAATCCCTCCTCAGTGGAATCTGCACCAACGGCAAAGTAAGAACCCACAAACTTCTGTTTTTTCCCTCCTGCCAAGCAACATTGAAAGATCACTCACCTCCATCTCTTGTCTCCAGTGGTTGTCCTCCAAGTTCCCTGTGGTTCTGAGTTCCTGTGTTCCTGGACCCTTCGAGCAATAGGGGAAAATAAATTACTTTTGCAAACTTTACCTCCAGTCTCACTGAGTCGTTTGTGTGTCTGCACTAGAGTCCGAAAGCTAAAATCATGACAGCACCTTATGGTTTATATTCAAAGAACCAATTCACAATGCGAACCAGACGTGAAAACAAGAACATTCTTTGGAGGAAGTAATGTTTTATGAAATAATTTCCTGAAATATAAATCAATAACCAGCCTATCTGTGTTTTGAATACCAGAGGTAGCATCTTTATTCTTATGAATGCTGGCAGTCTGCAAAAGCAAGCCACACTGATCAGAAACAAACATATCGAGCTCATAGCTACTATGTTTAGCTTAACACCAAATAAAAATAAAATCTTACAAATGTAGCAAAAACACAGTGAGTGAAATAGACAATCAAGCAAACCTTAATTTGTTTATCTTATTCTAATTTATCTCTGGCCAGACACAACCATACTTGAATGGTTCTTAGATCTCCATTGAAAGGTGGCTTCGTTGTCTAGGGATCAGCGTTGAAGAAGGGAGACCAGATCTTAGTTGGCCCATTAGCAGTAGCTGCGGGGGGAGCTAGCTAAAGGTGCGGCTGCTAGCCACCGTTAGCCGGAACTCGGATCCTCCGGTTCGCCCAGCTCAGTACAACTCTGCTCAGCAATCTTCTCCCACGGACTGGCCCCATTCCACAGGACATCAGCTCAGGTGCCTCGGGTGAGCAGCCCTCTGTTCAGCAGCAGGGCAGCAGGGCAGCAGGGCAGCGGGGCGGCGGGGCGTCAGAAAGAGGTTCTCTCTCTCCTTGGGTGGAATCTGTAATTCAAAAGATTCCTTCTGCAGAGTGTTGAACAAGTCAGTCTTAGGACTAATTGAATTGGCTGGATACAGTTTACCTGATCAAGGATGTGTCTCTTGGATCCAGTAAATTTAGATCTGCTCCCCTCGAGAAGGACGGAAGCGGATGGAAGCCCAAATTACGCTCCTGAAGAGACTGTTTTGGTGAGCACCTAGTTTATTTGGGGTTTGGCCGTTAAAAACTTCCCCTCTTCCTGTTGAAACTAGGGTTGTTGTGTGATTAGCACTCCTACCAGCAGGAGGTCCTATGTTTTGGTCCAGTAACCATGGCTAAGGTAACCAAGGAAAAAAATACATTGTTTACAGAAATTTGAAAAGTGTGGCTAGCAGATATTTTGAGCCTCTTTTAATCTGACACCCCGAAATCAAATCCACTTCAACCAACCGCCATCTGAAGTCACCTAATAAGTAAAAAGTAAAATAGTTTAACTGTGTGTATTTAGATAAGAAGCCAAGGGACTCATGGTAACTCTGGAGGAACTGTGAAGATCCTCAGTTCAGGTGATAGAATCTGTTGACAGGGCAACTTATAATTATGCATAAGCTGGCCTACATCTAAAATGCTATTTTTGGAAGAAAGCTAACATACCATACCAGCTGTGAACCATGTTCAGAGTGGCTTTTCCTGAGCAGGAATTGGAGAGGTGGTCAGAGTTGATTGGGAGTTGGATGAAGCTAATTACACTCACGGAGAAAAACCTGTTATGATGCAAAAAAGAGTTTCACCTTCCTTCTGGAAAACAACACTAAACATACAGCCAGAGCTAGAATCAAATGCTTTAGATCATAGCAGAGTCATATGTTAAAATTGTACAGTCAAAGTCCAGGCCTAAACCAAATTAAGAATCTGTGGCAAGACTTTAAAATGAATGTCTTGGAGGTAGTAAGTGGAAAAGCGTGCCACACAAGAAAGACAGCAAAAAAATTCCAATAAAGCACAATGTAGTTGGAGGTTGTAATACAGCAAAGTTACACTGTTTGCATACACTGCACTGTCTCTAAATAGGACAGAGACACATGTAATTGAGTGGTATTTTTTACAAGGCAAATAAATCTTTATGCCAACTAAAGTACATTTTTAATTGTGAAAGGGACTTGAATGGCAGCACACGTGTATTTAATAATAAAGTCTACAGGTTTGCCTTTAGCTAATGCGAGTAGATGTAATTGGAAAATCTCTTAAAAGGAATTAGAACAACTTTAAAGCACTCTGCAACGGATTTGAAGTGCAAACAATTCACAGTAATTAAAGTCACATTCAACCGATTGTCTAGTATGCCTTTTGGCTATAAAAAGACCTTAAAGGGGCTATATGCAATTTTCTGAAATTTAAACTCGCAACTGACACCTGTGGCCAAAAAACGGAACTGCTCTTCCTTTCTGCTCGCTCTCGCAGTGCGGGCTTCTACGCCGGTCGCTCTCAACCTTTGATCTCTTTCGGGCACTTGTTAGGGGTTTAACTTTTTTTGTCTTGTTTGGAGTTACTCTTGGTGTCAAAGTTGTCCTTGGTCTCTTCTGTGTATTCGCACAATCCATTGAACTGCTTGCGAGTGCTGACTAGCGGTGGTGGCAGAGTGATCTGAAACATTTAATATGAACGCGCTTGATGTCACATCCGCAGACAGCGCGGGAAAATCCGACCTGACAGAAAATAGAAAAAAATGGATACAGGCTTATAGGTGCACCCACTGTGAGCTGACAATGTGTCAGTATGCTCATCAGGAGATGTTTGAGTCAGAAACTGTCAAATAAAAAGGCTATTGTTATGTTTATTTTGGGGAAAAAGTTGCATATAGCCCCTTTAAACTGTGTCTACGAAATGTGGACTTTGCTGGTAGTGATCAAGTTTAAACCTTTGAGCGGAAGAATCCCAAAATAATCACAGAGTAGTCAAGTTCTTTCAGTGTTTTTAAATATAGTTTCTTTGTAATGGTGCTGTTTATTTAGCTTGCAAAACATTGAGACAATGAGAGTAAGAGGATCCGTAAGAAATACTGCAAAAG
Organism: Valencia hispanica; assembly: GCA_963556495.2. Taxonomy (NCBI): domain Eukaryota; kingdom Metazoa; phylum Chordata; class Actinopteri; order Cyprinodontiformes; family Valenciidae; genus Valencia; species Valencia hispanica. Next base: position 33,727,888 of record OY747709.1, read on the forward strand.
CCCTCACCACATTCTGCAAAAATTGATTCAGACAAGGGTTTTTTCAGAGCACATTCAATGAGAAGGAGAACACGGACAGTCTCATCTGGCACCACACAGCCTCTTCAGCAGGATGTCAACCCCTCTTACTCTTCAAGCTGAGGGTGGGGGAGGCGATTACACCCAGTGGCCCTCTCTGAGCAGTGTGGTGCTGTGGAAAGGGTATAGTTAGCCATCACAAATTGATGGCTTTTATCTATTGTGGAACATTAATCCAGAGAACAAACCTTTTACTATCCAAGTGACACATCAGGGATTGAGCTTAATCTCTTAATCATTTATACTGAACACCATTTCAAAGAGAAGAACTACAAGTTTTTGCTCCAACATTTTCAGCAACGATGTCTCAATCTTTTTTATTCTGGTAAATGCAACATTTAAGATGTTAACAGGAGTTCCTACGTAGTGCTCACAGTTATGTTTTCTCAGAATCACATCGTAATGTGCAGCTCTTGGATGCTTAAAGAAATATTAAAGTAATGAGATGAAGATACTTTTGTGACAAACTAAGATAATTGTTCATTTGAAGTTAGAATCCTCCAGATCCTCACGGGATGAAAACAAATTTGGATTACATTTGTAAGAGTCATGTTTTACTTTGTTATTTTTGTTAATTTAGCCATTTTGACAGCCAGTCCAAAAAAATTTAAAATGGCAATACTGAAATGAGCTGAAGGCTGATTTTTGTTTGTTTTTGTCTGTCTAAAGATTTATCAGTTATGTCCTCCTATCTGCACATATGGACTGCTGCTGTTCGTTATATGAGGTTGCTACTTTAATCCTTATTCTATTAGCTGCAGGAAAACCAATGGTCTAAATTTAAGACCAAATAAATATGGAATTTTGAACTGGAGAATGTGGAAAACCCCTCTTCTTATCCAGGAAAAATTTTCATCCATCACACACACACATATATATAATGTGACACATGAGACAAATGATAGATATACCTATATATATATATATATCTATATATATATATATATAGATATGTATCTATTTCGATATATATCTATATCTATATCTAGATATAGATATATAGATATAGATATCTATAGATATCTTTATATATATATCTATATATCTACACTCAACAAAAATATAAATGCAACACCTTTGTTTCTGCTCCCATTTTTCATGAGATAGCTTTAAAGATCTAAAATTCATTCCAGATACACAATATTACCATTTCTCTCAAACATTGTTCACAAATCAGTCTAAATGTGTGATAGTGAGCACTTCTGCTTTGCTGAGATAATCCATCCCACCTCACAGGTGTGCCACATCAAGATGCTGATCTGACATCATGATTAGTGCACAGGTGTACCTTATACTGCCCACAATAAAAGGCCACCCTGGAATGTGGCCTTTTCAATGATATATATCTATAGATATATATCTATAGATATATATAGTTTCAGTGGTATTTGTTTTTTTTTTGTTGCTATTTATTGGGGAATTGAATTCCCTTTATACCTAAATGCTGTGTTAGTGATTTATGAAACTTTAGACTGGTCTTGAGGAGATGACATATTGTAGAAGCAGAAACACCAAAATAAACAAGATTTAGTTGATTTATTCAGAATTTAGTAAAGATTGCATTTTAAAGTGACAGTAATGGCCCAAATTCTTAAACCTTGTTTATAAAGAGAAACATTTAAATTTCTTTATTTCATCTCCAGTTGAGAAACTTTAGGGTGATGAAACTGCTCTTTTTTTTGCTGTAAATGCACATCTGTCTCGCAATCTTGTGCTTAATAAGGTTTCACACGCTGTAATTTCACAGGCACAGGTATTACATCTGCGGGATGATGTTTTAAAACAAATATAAATAAATAAATATTGAATGTTTCTGCAGTTCCATCATCAGGTTGAGTTTTTCTGTGGAGGAAAAACAGTCAGTGTTTTCATCAGGCTATCAGCAGCTTGAGAGGTTGCAGGTGAAGGGATTTTTGCATGGGGTACTACACATTGCAGAGTTTGCCATCCTATACAAAAATATTAACTACAGGTAAACACTTTGAGGTATGTGTCCATACCTCAAAGTGTCCTGAAAGAAGAGATTTACACTAAATTTGTATTTTTTTTCTAGCCACTGTAAAATTAGGGTTCCGAGCGTGAAAATATTTTTATAAGCTGCATTAAAAATTTAATTTAGAATTACTTACAATTTAATTACAAACCTTTTGAGCAAGGTCTCAAGGTCATTCCTCAGTAGCATCACAAAATATAATGCCAGGGCTTCTTTTTGTAAACTTGAGAAATAAATGTAGCATTTACATTGAAACCTAAAAAAACCCCACTGTCACTCAAGCCACCTGCAGACCCAAGGTTATGCGCAGTGTGGAGATGTGTGCACTTCCTCCCAGTGGGAACCCTATTCCACAGGGAGCACACAGAATGCCAGTTTCTAGTGCAAGGGACCTAAGGGCGATGCGTAGCTGCTGGGCGAGATCTTTCACAGTGCAGTTAGAACAACTGCGGTGTCACATTATGTTAACTGTAGTGTTGCCCCTTGGAGGTAAGAAGGTTCTCATTTGGCATGAGAACAGCAGTCTTTCTTCAAATTGGATGACTATTTAATACTGCTGCATGATTGCTCACAAGTCATGGATAACCTACTACTGCTGATACTGGGCTCCTCCACGCCACACGATTTATCCTAATATGCTGCCACCCAGATAATGAATCATCGTAAAATTCTCACAGAGGCTTTGTACATGCTCAGAACAGGGAAGACTCACACTCCATCACTACCTTCTTGATGTCCATTTAAGAGGCCCCCCTGAGACATGGCAATGACTTAGTTCTGGCTGATTTTTTAATGCTGTTGTGTAACATTTAAAAAAGAATATACTTGTTTAATGTAATGTGCTGTAAAAGTATATTTTAGTTTTGTCACAAAGACCGTTAAATTCAAAATGATTTTAAATAGGATGTACTTCTCTTGATAAATTCTTTACCAAATGTAACTTGGAGGCAACAGGATGGCACGATGTTCCTTGGCCTGAAGTCTCATAAAAGTGTAATAATTTGTGCTCATTTGCACTTCAGAGAGTATGCGTGTGGCTTGTTGTCTCTTGTGTTTTATACACTTCATTACTTGCAAACGAGACAAGAGAAAACACAGAATTCAGTTATAGTGAGCAAACGTTGAACCTGACTGAGAGCAGAAAAAACAGTTCAATCTATTGTAATAATTTCAAGTTGAATGAAGACAAGCTGAAACTGATTCAGTTTTGACAAAAACAAAGTGTCCACAGTATATGAGATCCAAAAACTTCAGCTTTGTTCATCAACTCATCATTGTAGTTAGCTCTGCTTTTCTAGTTTTTTCAGTGTTCTCTAACCAGTAAGTATTACACTAATACAAATTCAAATTCAATTCAATTCAAAAATACGTTATTGATCCCAGAGGGAAATTAAGTGTTGTTGCAGCTCATACTATTAATTCTTTAAGGAGTTGTTGTAGATAATGATGGCTGTGGGCAGGAAGGATTTCCTGTAGCGGTCTGTATTGCAGTAAAACTGAAGAAGCCTCCGACTGAAGACACTGTTGTTGTATAACAGTCTCATGAAGAGGATGCTCAGGGTTGTCCATAATGTTTTTGATTTTATGAAGAATCCTTCTTTGCAACATCATCTCCAGGGGTTCCACAGTAGTGCCAAGAACAGAACCAGCCTTCTTTATCAAGTTGTTGAGCCTTTTTAAACACCTGCCTCTGATGCTGCTACCCTAACAGATGATGGGGGAAGAGATTACACTCTCCACAACAGACTCGTAGAAGATCTGCAGCATCAGTCGACGGTCAGTCAAGTTTCAGAGCTCTTCATTATAACAGCACTGGTAAAAGTCATTACTCTCATGGCCTCAAATAATGGACTTGTTCCTGTGCTTGTCCTGTTGGATCTCAGTGGTGCATTTGATGCAGTCCATCACAGTACTTCCTTACAAAGATGCAAACATACATCACCCTATGAGGGATAACTGTAAAGTTAACCACATGACACAGTTATACAGAAGTACAAATATCCACTGTTACTATTTGCATGTCCAGAAGAAGAGAAAAAGAGTTGGATCCTTAGTTGTTTGTTTGGATGTATAGCTACACATTGAGTAATTTCATATTAGAAGGATCCAAATAAAAAAATCCAACAAGTTCAGATGGAGTTTAAAGGCATAACTTGTAAACGGATTATCTGCTATCACTGAAATATTGTCATTTTACATAATGTTACAACCTCTTTCTGAAAGCTCTTTGACACAAAGAAAAAATACATATTTTTGTAATATTAGATTAGAGAGATGGAATTGTAATACAGAATTAGACTATTTTACTGCATGGGTTGATCCAATACACTGAAAAACCCCAGACAAACAGCTGTGCTTTATGAAATTATTTTTAAACTAAATTATAGCTGAAAACAATCTATCTGGATCTTATTTGGGGAAAAAAGCTTTCCGCCAATTTCCTGTCATTCAGATAAGCAGCAATGACAGTTTTTTAAATACTATGCTATTTGTTTATATTCTTGAGTAAATACAATTAGATTATACACAGTTTAGGTTAGATGAGGGTCCATGTTTCATGTGTCCATCATGATTAATGAATAAAGGCTTGTAGCTAAGTGGCGCTGTAACAAACCACCCCAACACCTTAAATAGACCTAAAATGCTGGGGGGGAAGTTTAATGAGCAATTTGAAAAAAGCTGATGAGTCATAAAAATGTAACTCAGTTAGTCTTCTGCAAAATCTGATGTAGAAACATCTGGCCTTTGGAAGTGTCTGTAGAAGTCACCCCAGTGTATTTTGAAATGATCTCAGCTGTATGTGCTTTTGAAAGATTTGGATCAGAAAAACATAATTATGTAAATACGTGGCAAAGTGGCAAAAGGTTAAATTTTGTTTCAAGAAAATCCACTGCTTGTATAGTTTACCTTAACATCATCTCCATGCATAAACACCATGAGGTTGGCATGTTAGACTGTTTTATAATGCAGGTTTTGGATGTAGTCAACAATTGAAAAAGTCAAAACATTATCCATGTCGACTTTAACTGTATAAAAAGACAGAGTAGATGTTAATGGAAACAGGACTCCTTAGTTTCTCCAGACACAGCATGTACATCATTCTTAGCTTTTCTGTTTAACTGTCTTTCCTCCTTTCAGCAGGAAGTGGTAGCATTAAACTAAAATTCACCATAATGGTGCATTCAGACCCTCAATTTTGAATAGAAGTTGTTTGCTCTGAAAGTTTGGTTTGTTTAGGAGAGTGTGAATTTGCAACAAAACTCTGGTGCTGATCAGGTGGATGGTGAAAAGGCTCTTGAGGTCAGTGAGGTTTTCAAAGTAATTATCCTGAAAATGAAGGCTGTGAGAATTACCCTGTAGAGCAGTGTCACATACAAAAACGCCATCAATATTGGAAGTGAAAGAGAAGAAAAGGTCTAATTTCCTTGGTATAAATATCTAGAAAGCATTCCTCGTATTGTCAGCCACAGGTGAGGAAGGGAAGAATTAGCTCAAAATGTCCAGAGCATTGGAGAAATTGTGTGGTGAAGCCTAAATCGGAAATAATGTGGCAATCCCAATTTAAATGAGTCCCTAATCACATCAGATCTACTGGTGTATAAGGTGTGAAAATGAATGAAGTACCTTGTACAATCCCCAAAAATCTTTGTTACAATAGTAAGGAGAATCTGCCCTATTGATACATAGTATATAACAGTAACCTTCAAAATCACAGCTGAATGTCAGCATTAAAGCAAGCATTATACAAGATAATTCTAAAACCTTAATCCTGTCAGTAATTAAGTCCGTAAATGTCTGTGACTGATGTTATTAGTTTCCTTGAATACATTGTTCAGATTCCTGTAACTCTGATGATCTGTTGTTTGCATTTTTCCTTAAAGTGCAACTAATCAACTTTGTTTTGCTTATAAACTGTATGAATGAGTGTCTAATAGTGCTGTCTACATGTCTGGTCGTTATTTTTGGTAGTTTAGTAAATTTTAGTAAAAATATTATTTTCTACCAAAAACCATCAGTGTGAAGCCCTCTTCAGGTTATAACCTTACACTGCCCTTGAATTTGAATTGGGAATTGCTACTGTCTCAGCCACTGTGGCTGACGTCAGCCATCCTGCCACTGTGGAGTATAAAACAAGCCCAGTCCACTTCCATGTGTCGGTATTCTTCGGGTTTTCTAAAGTGCCTTTATGTGATAGTGCCTGCATAAAAAGCTGTTTATCTAACAAAAAATCAGATTTTAATCAATAAATTAATTTTTTTCAGTATTTCAGTAAAAAAGTGGAACTCATATGAATTCATTGCATACAGATTAATGTTTATCTCTCTTAATTTTGTTATTTATGGCTTACAGTTAATCAAAACTCAATATTCTGGTTTTGTGAACTAAAAAAAACATGAGACTAATAAAATAATTTTTAATACTGAAATGCTGTGCCGTTATGGCCTACACATTCATTGAGAAGACTTGGCATCTGTCTTGCAGTCATCAACACCCTCCAACTGGAGGATAAGCTACAGAAAACAGTGAAAAAGAAGCTTTTCGCAGAGTGCTCTATCATAACAAATTTATGGAAAGTTGACTGGGAATAAATCATGGTATCACTGTGTTTGCCAGCAAAAACCTCAGACCTAAAACCCAAAGATATAAAACATGTATAGTATAGTATAGTATAGTATAGTATAGTATAGTATAGTATAGTATAGTATAGTATAGAGTATTGTCAAGAGGAAGCCGACAGACACCAACCCAAAAATGCAGACGAGCTGGATTGTCCCTAGAGTTCATGGATACTGGAACTTCAGACTCTAATCAAAAAGCAGTGAAAATACACAACAAAGACTTATCTAAAAATGTAATTTGTTACTTTATTACATGAAATGGACTACAATACACTCAGTAAGTTTACATGCACATCTAAATCAAGCTTTTGGCAAAATTTGAGCTAATACTTTAACCAGAAGGAGCCTTTATCCCAGTTTTCATGTCACTGTCCAAAGTATTCATACTCTATGAACTTTTCTAGTTTTTATCACATTACACATTAACAGCTTTAACTTCAAGCACAACAACTGCAACACTGTACTTTCCCACTAATATACTTCACTGTCAAGTGATCCCCTACTACTGGGTGTTCTGAGAATACCAGGAATGGATTATTTTACACCTACATGTATGCTAACATAATGTCTATCTCTCAAACATGTAGTGAAACTTTGAGCTAAAACCTTAATAAGCACTGAAAATGAAGGGGTGCTGCTTTAGTGTCAGATGTGATAAATACTGATATTTAATGTGTAAACACCACCCCTGTGCATGTCCAAACAAATCAAGCAAGAAAACAAAAACCATAGGTTTGGTAGATTGCAGTGGAAAAAAATCACAACCTCCCCACATATCAATTCAAGCTGGCAAAGTAGGTACTGTCCTCTCATGACAACATTTTCTATATATGGTAGACACGCATTTTCAATGTTTGGCTCAAAATTGCGGGGGGGAAAATTACATTACATACCTTTGCCAAAATGAGAAAAAAAGTTCTGAATGGTGTTTTTGTTTATTTTCTATGGATATAACAGTTATTCAATCATCATTAACATTTCTAAAAAATATTAATCAGAAAATGTTATTTTGTGTTTTTGTGATTATGGTTGTTTTCAAATGAATGAATAATAAACTGTATAAAAATTGCTTTGATTACCGTAGTTTGGACAGCAGACCTTGAGCCAGCAAACACAAGACAGCACCGTGAGGTTGGACAGACTGCACAGGCCAAATAGCACACCACAAAAGGCATAGACAGTGCAGGTTGTCAAGTTAAATAACCACCTGAATAGAAAGAAAGCCAGAAAAAAACATGTGTTACTGAATAACATCTTGGTTGAATAGATGTGTCATATGTGCAGCCCTTCTCAGGAAAAAAATCATAATTCATGGACAACTAGTGTGACAGGTAATAAATTACTGCAATTCCACTGGTCATAAATGACAGCAGGCAGACGGTAATCCACTTTGACTCAACACTGGTCCATTTGACAGCTTACATCCAAAGATCCTTAGAGGATCCGAAACAGATAAGAGAGAAGGTCACCAGATGAAGTGGGAAACACATAAGTAACAAAATTGCAACTCTTGTGACATTTTGAGGTTTTACTATTTACAACAACATAAACGTGATGTGAATCTATGAGATGATGTCATCATAGCAAACAGGTCCTGCAGCTGGCAGTTTCAACCAATAAAAAGGCCATGTAAGTACTTTTGCTGCTAACTGTATCTTTACTGCTGAATTACAAGTGTTATAGAACCATTGATGGTAAATGTGTTTGTGGTGATCATTTTGCAAAATACTTTTTTGAACTGAACCTTGAGGCAAACTGACCATCATATTTTAAATGTTTCCTTCTTTAGCAAACCAAACTGAAGAGTGTTTATAGACTTTTGGTCAACTTGGTGATATCCCAAGAGCAATACTCAGTTGTTTTGATTATGGTATGTTAGAGCAAATAAAATATGCAAGAGTATGTTTTGAGGAGTGTTAGGTTTTTTAAATAATCATATCTACGAGGTTTTTTCACAGTTTATGTAGTCAGCCTGATTATGTTGAAACAAATGGACACAGAAGCGTGTCGTTACCAAACTGTTGTCAATGTTAGTATGATTGTTACTTTTTTGACCAATTTCTATTGTTAGTGCTGTTCCACGAAGCAAGCTCAAATATGGAGGTTTATTTGAAATTCTAGATGCTAGATATGTGAGAATGGCAAGAAAGGAAAGAGCCTTGTTCTACTCCCAGGCTGAGAAAGAATTATTAATGGAGGCCTATGAGCACAAATACATCATAACCAATAAGGGGAACACCAGGTGAATAAAAAGGCTTGTGAGACTGCATTGTGTATTAATGTGAATTAGGTGGTGTTGCTGCACAGACAGTCTAGAGTGTGACACACAGTGAGCGCTGAAAAGTGCTTCTAACTGTAAACCTCTAAATTCATGGTAATACATCATATTACCTCGTTTAGTAGGGCAAGATAATCTGGAGTTTTGTGAATTATTAAAACCAGCATATAACACATGACAGAAAATAGCCGACAGGTTAAATGTGATAGAACTGGTGCTGCCACGATTTTTCACGACAACGTCAACAACCAAAATTGTTGACAACAAATTTAGTGATCGACGCCATCATTAATTTTTTTAAGCTTTGTTTTTCTCATAAAACTGTCGCTGTGCCTTTCGCTGTTTTGTCTGCCTTTCTGCCCCTGACGTACATACCTAAGGGGCAATCGGGGTCAGCCGTGGCGTCACTGGAAAAGCCCAAACAGCAGTATCACGGCAAGCTGACGACCAAGCTCTAAAGATTCTGGAGTGTTTAATAAAAGTTAAACAAAAGCACGTGTGATGCAAATTCACAAGGCAGAACCAGCCTTCCATGGCAGTACAACAGTGATGCTCGAGCATCTTAACAAGAAGCCCATAGTGGCTGATGAGGGACAGTCGCCTCTGTAAGCTAATTAGCTCGTTAGATCCTAACATTAACATCAATAGTAGGGTAATGTCTTCTTTTCCCCTGACATGTCGGCTTATCAAGTTCTGTCCGGGGCATCTGGGAGTCATTCATAGATTGATGAAAATGTCCGGGTTCTCTCATGTGATGTCCTCTACGGTCAGAGCTGCTGCCCGGAGGCGGGTTCTTATCTGTTCATAGACGTAACAGACAGCACAGTTTACAAGACATCAAAGCGCAGATGTTGCGACAAATGTGTGGCGGAGTGCAACGTGCACACAGCTGGCTTATTAGTTTCTGTGTATGGCAGGTGCCCAAGATCCCGTTATGAAAAGGCTGAGCCAAAAAACTATGAAAAGGCTGAGCAAAGTGAGAGTTTATTTATTAAATTAAAAACTTGTTAGATCGACTTTTTAGATGGCTGTGGGCAGGAAATATCTTCTGCAGCAGTCTGTATTACAGTAGTTTTGATGAAGCTTCTGAATGAAGATGCTGTAACGTTTATCACCTTGGTAATTTGATTACCCTTAACATAACTCATGTGTCTGCTGTAACGCTTATGTTTTATTTTATAATTAGTTCATAAATGTTGAATGAGCTATCATTTTAATTGTCAGTATTTTAGATAGCACCTAACACTTAAGCTCCTTTCAAACAGGCCATAAAAAACAGTAATTTACCGGACTTCGTCTGTTTTGCTTTTGAGTCTGAAAGCAATCTTCCGGACTTTGTCCGGATACCCTTTACCGGCAATTTTACGGATGAAGACCTGGTAACAAGAGCAGACATTTTTTACGGGATGGTGTTTGCATTCAGATTATCAGGACATGTTCCGGAAAAGTTGGAGGGGTGTGGGGCGGTGGGGAAAAGGGGAGGGAGGCATTGTCCGCAAATATTCCAGAACTTCTGTCTGAAAACGGCTTTAGATATAACACTTCAAGCTAGAAACAAATGATGGTTATGTTAGAGCGATTTGCACATGATCCGATTAGTCGACTAATCAGCAAAATAATCGGTGATTATTCGATTATCAAAAAACTTGCTTGTGGTAGCCCTAGATAGAATATGATTTAAGTAAGGATGTAAAAATATTTAACAACTAAATAACAACAGTTTCAAGCCTTCAACATGTAAAGTCACATTAATACAGTATTTCCTTTTACATATGTATTTTGTTACCAGTTGCAAGGTAGGCCTACTCTAAGGTTATTTCAACACATTTCAACAGAACAGCATGTTGATTTTATGGGTCCATCTTAGACAAAAAGTGATATATTTGTAATTATTAATAATGATTTGTGTCAGGAGCAACATGGGTGGAACAAAAAGTTTTTGGCAGCAAGTAAAGATTATACGGTGGCCAAGTGACATCACATGCCTTGTTCAATCATATTCATCAAGCTAAAATAAGCTCAACAGTTAGCTGGCCACGGAACAGGCTTGTCTAAAAGCATGCCACTATAGTGACTAAGCTGGGCTTCAGGTTAGCCTCATTCATGGAATCGAATTTTGGGAAATTAACCTGGAATTGTCAAAGTAAGCCTGGCTTTTGAGATTAGCTCACTTTGTTGAACCGCCCTCTGGTTTTTCTAGAGATCATCTGGTAGAATGTTTTTTTCCTTATAGCTCCAGATTTGCATTAAATAAGTCCCCCTGTTTTCAATGAAATCCTTGCAATATTAGTGTATACAATATTAAAATGCTAAGGACTGTTGGGATGCAGTATTTGTCATGTCTCAAATTCTGTATTGTCAATGATAAAATGGATAGATGCATTTGGAAGGACACTCATCGCCGTTGATCTCAGCAAGATGAAAACTTTATGATGACAGAATAGAATATGAATAATAGGAAAACAAAAAGCCTAACCACAGTAACACAACTGCATAGTTTCTGATATTCTGCAGTCCAGCTGAAAACCCAGCACTTATTTTTCACAGTGTTTAGGCGTTGTGTGCTGTTGTGTTCCCCGGGTGTTTGTCTTTTGTTAGTGATTTTCCTTATTTAGTTCTATTTTCATGTTTAGTTATTCTTAGTATTTCTTGTGATTTCTGTACTTTCTGGTTTCCCCATAGTCTTGTCTTAGTTTCTTAAGATCCTTCTAGTTTCCCAGTTTTCTGTCTCCCAGCCATTTCACCTCCTGTCCCAGCTAATCACTTCCACCTGCTCACTCCCCCTCAGCTGCAACCGCTTCCCTTAATTGGTCCTGCTCCTTCTCTGCTTCACTCTTCACTCTCCTCCCTCAGTATAAATATGGCCCTCTTGCAGTCACAACTCGCTGGTGCGTCCGTCTTTCTTCCCCGCCTGATTCCTGCCTTCCTTGTTGCCCGTCTGGTTCCTGTGTTTCCCTGTTGCTGCCTGTACCCTCCCGAGTTTCTGTAAGTTCCGTGTGGTTTTTCATTAAATCCTTTTTGTTTTCAACTCTGCTGCTTTTGGGTCCAGTTTAAACTTCAAAACATGACAGTGTGCTATTTATCACACCCGAAATCCATTCTCTTGAACATTTTTGCTAAATTATATTAGTTGTCAGATCATTGCTGATTTGCTCATTTGCTGTCAAGCTGTTGCAAGGTTAATGATTTTTCCGGTTTAACTTTATTTGGTATCAGTTTTACTTTTGAGAGTTTTGTCTTTTGTTTTTAGATTTGGTCAAAGTAAAACTTTGTTTCATTCTCACCGGCCTTTCCCCTAGCTCTTGAACATTGTATTTGGGTCCCTCTTGCCTACCACCTGGTCTCAACATTAATTGGGATCAAGGGGTTCTTCACAACTGAACTGTGAACTAAACAACTCCCAGCAAATTATTTGGAGAGGTTGGACTGAAAATATAACATCTTACAGACGAGTCATAAGCTCTTGTAATTTAACTGAAATAGTTAATTTTAATGTGGGTGTTTTAATAACGTGTCAAAAGGGTTGACAATAATTAATTAAGACAATACTTCTGACAAAAACCTAATAAAGATTTGTTAGAGACTTATCTCTTTTTAAAATTTCCATGCCTAAATTTACCCAATGATATTTTTAAGCAGACAGTGTGTGCCTCAAGAACCAGGTCCACACTTTGATGTTTGCAGATTAAACATCAACTTAACAGGAGGTTATCTGATTAAAATCCACTCCTACAACAACAAAAAATAGGCCAACGTAAAAGGGTTGCCTGAGTCAAGCGCATTAGGTTGCAAACTTTAAACAGCTGACATTGCAGAGCTTTGTATGTGTGACTTAAGAACAGAAAATTAGTTTACTTGGTTTAATATAACTGCTTAATTAGTCAATAGATTTCATTTTGGTTTCAATTACCAACTGGCTATAAGCAAGTCAACTACAGAAAAACCTAGGTCTAACGCCTGATCCACACTGGCAGCGGTGCGGATGTAGAGTTAACTATAACGTCTATTTTTTCCATACACCGCATACGGATTCCCACAAAGATATAGAAATTATATGAGCCAGACAAGAAGTGAGACGTGAGCCAGCGGGGTGCATCTGGTATATTTCAAAATAAAACCCATGTTGCATTTTTTTCCTGCCATTTTCTTTATCAATGAAAGGTACATCAGTTCACAGTGTATGATAGCTCACGTTATTTTTACAAGTATATCTTTAAACGTATTTTGTCAAATTTTGTCAGTGTTTTGCAAATTATTCCATGCAAAGGGACATAACGTTTTTTATCTATCTATTGCTAAACATTCATTGCTTTCTGGACACGTTCCGTGTCCAAACCGCAGTCGATATGAATCAGTCGTAACTCTCTAAATGTCACCATCTAACTTATCTGTGATGACAAGACTCAGGAAAAAGGTTTAAATGAGAAGAGCTAGGAATCTTTGCTCATAGGGCAATAAAAATATCAAAAGTTATATAACAAACATACTTTTTTCGTGTCTGTTTTGGCAGTGAACCTGCTAAAAAGTATGCCTATCTCTGGCATTTAAGCTTTAAAGATTTTTTTCAAAATGTGGAAATTATTCTAACTTCAAACATTTCTGCATGTTTTACCAAATACCCTATCTTGAAGTGGTATATTTGTTCCCTGAAATGACAATTGTGATAAATCATTAGCAAGCTAATTGACAGCTAGGGGGAAAATATATATATTTTTTCAATATTTTTGAAGTATTCACTTTAAGACATGCTCTCAAACCACAGATATTGTCACACATGGCACATTTCAGTTTAAACTCTGTTACGATCGCCTGTGTTTACAGGGTCGTTGTGGTGTATTATGTTACAGCCACCTATATTTACAGCAATGTTGTGGCATGTGAGCTGGGTGGTAGCCAAAGGCGGGGACCTTGCTGGTCCGATCCCTGGCTACAGAAGCTAGCTCTTGGGACGTGGAATGCCCCCTTTCTGGTGGAGAAGGAGCCTGAGCTGGGGTGTGAGGTTGAAAGGTTCTGGCTGGCCATCGAACTAACCTTGGTGCATGGCTCTAGCTCTTGAACCAGTCTCCTCGAGAGGTGTTGGACTCTTTTCCACTCTGGAGTTGTCCCCGCTGAGAGGCGCTGAGCAGGGGTGGGCAAACTTGTTGCCCCCCATCTTGGTGCCTGTACATTAGGGTTTACCCCAGTGAACGAGAGAGTTGCCTATCCCGTCGATCAACTTCGTTGTCATTTTATCTGATCTCTGGCCGCATGTTTTAGACACTGGGGTGAAGAGACGGGCAGAGCTGTCCACTGAACACTACCTGGTGTTGAGTATGCTCCAATAGGTGGGGGATGATGCCGGTCAGACCTCACAGACCCAAATGTATTGTGAGGGTCTACTGGGAACGTCTGGTGGAGTCTCTAGTCAGTAAGAGCTTCTAACTATAGGGAGATCACATTTCTGAGCCTCCCTAGTGATGTCTATTTAAAGGTTCTGAAGAGGAGGGTCGGATGGATAGTCGAATCTCTGATCCAGGAGGAACAATGCGGTTTTTGTCCTGGCCGGCTGTTAGGTCCCTGTACGACCAGTTTCAGAGCTTGGTTTGTATTGCCGGCAGTAAGTTTGGCTCATTTCCGGTGAGTGTTGGATGCCGCCAAGGCTGCCCACTAGCCCAGATTATAACAACCAATAAGATTAGCTACCATAACTATGCAGATGATACTCAGCTTTACATTACAATGTCACCAGGTGACGTTGAACCCATCCAAACCCTAAGTAAATGCATCAAGCAAATCAATGGAGGGATGTGCCATAACTTTCTCCAGCTGAATAGAAACAAAACTGAAGTAATTATTTTTGGACCTACAGAGGAACAATCAAGAGTCAGCACACAGCTTCAGGTAAAACAGCTAGAAGCTACTGATCGGGTGTGAAATCTAGGTGTAGTGATGGAGTTCAAACAAGGTCTGCCTTCTATCACCAGAAGAACATTTCTAGGATTAAAGGAATGGGCTGCACAGTGACGCAGTTGGTAGCACTGTTGCCTTGCAGTAAGAATGTCCTGGGGTCTTTCTGCATGGAGTTTGCATGTTCTCCCTGTGCATGCGTGGGTTCTCTCCGGGTACCCCGGCTTCCTCCCACAGTCCAAAAACAAGACTGTTAGGTGAATTGGTTTCTCTATATTATCCTTAGGTATGAGTGTGTGTGTGCATGGTTGTTTGTCCTGTGTGTCTCTGTGTTGCCCTGCGATGGACTGGCGACCTGTCCATGGTGTATCCCACCTCTCGCCCCATGACAGCTGGAGATAGGCACCAGATCCCACGCAACCCTGCATAGGAATGATGGGTACAGAAAATGGATGGATGGATGGATGTTGCAACAGGACCCCAAAAAACTCATCCATGCATTTATCTTTAGTCGGATTGATTACTGCAACAGGGTCTTGGCAGGTCTTCCTAAAAAGTCAATTAGACAGCTGCAGCTCTAGAACCAGGAAAGTAGAGCAGATCACTCCAGTTCTAAAGTCCTTGTAGCTCAGAGAATAGGCTTCAAAATACTCCTACTAATTTATAAATCATTGAATGCCCTAGTGCGCAAGTATGTTGAAGATCTACTTAATTTCCCACTGGGATCAATAAAGTATTTTTGAATTGAATTGAATTTGAATTACTATACCTACCCCCCCAGACCACTCAGGTGTTCTAATTCCAGTCGACTCAGCATCCCTAGAATTAGACTGGAAGAATGAGATCACGGATAAGCAGCTGAAATGGGTTTCTTCCCCAGGGTATCTGGGCTCTCGGTAGATAGCGTGGGAAGCTCAGTCATCCTGGAGGGGCTCAGAGTAGAGCCGGTGCTTCTCCACATCGAGAGGATTCAGTTGAGGTGATTCAGGCATCTAATTAGAATGCCTCCTGGATGACTTCCTGGTAAGGTTTTCTGGGCACGTCCCATTGGAGGAGACCCAGAGGAAGAACCAGGACACGCTGGAGGGACTATGTTTCTCGGCTGGCCCGGGAACGCCTTGGGAATCCCCTGGAGGAGCTGGCTCAAGTGATTGGGAAGAGAGAGGGAAGTCTAGGTCTCTCTGCTTAAGTTGCTGCCCCTGCGACCCGATCTCCGCTCTTGCGGAAAACTCACATGGGCTTGAACAGGTTCTTCACATGTGATCACATGTTATCCCATGTGGCATATGGTAAACCACGTGTAGCACACATGCCCTTCACATGTAATTTCACATGGGTTTCACACATTATGTTCACATTTACTGTAAATTTCATGTGGAAAATAACATGTTTCAAATGTGGTTTACATGTTTTCCCATGGGCTTCACATGTTAATGTCCATGGGTTTCACAGTTTATTACCATGGAAATGTTCCAAATTCACACGGGAAATGTGTACAAAACACAGGTGGTCAAATTTTTTTCCACACATCTCACATGTTTTTTTAACATGTGTTCACATGTGAATTTCACATGTGTCAAAGATTTTTCACATGTGATTCTGCCCATGTGAAGCCATGTGTTTTTTTTGTAAGGACAGATAGAACAAAATTGATGGATATTGAAAATCTCAAATTATTAGGACAGTCATGACCATTTTAAGTGCATGTAAATTTCCTAGTAAAATCCTAATTCAATGTAGTCAAAAGCAACCATTGTTAGCAGCTCAAAGATCACTCACATGTGAGCATAGGCGGAAGGAATAGCCAGTGGAAACAGAGTTATAGTCATGCTCAAATCACTGATGGCCAGATTGACGACAAAAAACTCTGCTGGCTTTAGAGAGGACTTCTTTCTATAGGCCACAAACAGCAGGATCCCATTGCCCAGTATGGACAATACACCTGGAAGACAGAGAGGGGTAAAATGAAAAGGAAAGTAGGATTTGGACTTACAATAAGATCAATAAACAGTGGGGTAATTGAGTTACCAAAAATGGTGTATAGTGTTCCCATGATGAAGTCATTGTCCTTTGATAACCTGGACATCAACAGAAGTATTTCGGAGGCATTTCCCATCTTGAGTGAAAAAAGAAAACAGAGTAGAAGAAATGACAGTAAATAAAAATCTTTAACACTATTTAATCCTAGGATTTTGAAAAGTGAGCCAATTTGTTTGTTGAATCAAATATACAGAGTCTAAAAAACATTATGAACACATCAAAATGTTTCTCAATATACATAAACTCAGCAAAAAAAGAAACGTCCCTTTTTCAGGACTGTGTATTTCAACAATAATGTTCTAAAAATCCAAATAACTTTACAGATCTTCATTGTAAAGGGTTTAAACAATGTTTTCCATGCATGTTCAATTAACCATAATCAATTAATTAACATGCACCTGAGGAATGGTCGTTGAGACCTTAACAGCTTACAGAAAGTAGGCATTTAAGGTCACAGTTCTAAAAACGCAGGACACTAAAGAGACTTGTCTACAGACTGTGAATCCGAATATCACACCTGCGTGACAGGTACAGGATGGCCACAACAACTGCCCGAGTCACACCAGGAACACACAATCCCTCCATCAGTGCTCAGACTGTTCGCAATAGGTTGAAAGAGGCTGGACTGAGGGCTTGTAGGCCTGTTGTAAGGCAGGTCCTTACCAGACATCACCAGCAACAACGCCGCCCATGGGCACAAACCCACCTTCGCAGAACCAGACAGGAGTGGCAAAAAGTGCTCTTCACTGATGAGTCACGGTTTTGTCTCACCAGGGTTGATGGACGGATTCGTGTTTATCGTCGAAGGAATGAGCTTTACACTGAGGCCTGTACCCTGGAGCGGGATCGATTTGGAGGTGGGGGGTCCGTCATGGTTTGGGGCGGTATATCACATCACCATCGGACTGAGCTTGTTGTCATTGCAGGCAATCTCAATGCCTTGCGGTACAGGGAAGACATCCTCCTCCCTCATGGGGTACCCTTTATGCATGCTCATCCGGACATGATCCTCCAGCAGGACAATGCCACCAGCCATACTGCTCGTTCTGTGCGTGAGTTTCTGCATGACAGCAATGTCAGTGTTCTGCCATAGCCAGCGAAGAGCCCGGATCTCAATCCCATCGATAACATCTCACAGCAAGAACCGACAAATCTGGTCCAGTCCATGAGGAGGAGATGCACTGCATTACTTCAAGCAGCTGGTGGCCACACCAGATACTGACTGGTACTTTTGATTTTGAGCCTCCCTTCATTCAAGGACACATTATTCTATTTCTGTTAGTCACATGTCTGTGAAACATTTTTAGTTTATGTCTTATGGTGTTGACTCTTTTAGTGTTCATACAAATATTTACACACATTAAGTTTACTGAAAGTAAAAACAGTTGAAAGTCAGAGGACGTTTCTTTTTTTGCTGAGTTTATTTTAATATCTGTATTGGCATGAAATTTACATCAGATGTCAGCAACGACCCATGTAATCCATAAGTATAAGCAATATAAACAACTTAAATTAGGTTATGTGTATGAAAGTGGAATGGTATTAAAAAACATTTAGAAAAAGTTGCACAAAAGGCATATAAAACCAAGAAACCACCTAAAGTTTTTCAATATTTAGAAAGCATTCCTGCTGCTTGAATTACCTTGTTGAAAGTGTGCTATACAAATAAAATTGCCTTGCCTTGTCTTGCTGCTATGTTCAAATCAATATCAGTTGATTTAGAAGTAAGTTGTGTCTCTATTAATTATTTTCCTTACCCAAGTACTGTATTTGACAGAGTAGTATGTATATTTTTGGTCCGCTTTGCCTTACATCCTGAATCACACATATGCTGCACCTCAGTTTAAATTATAACTAATGATGTGTGTTTCGAGTGAGTTCGTCATGTGATTTGTGATTTATTTGCTTGTAAAAATTTGTAATTAAAATGACTACAAATCAAAGGTTGCATTTATGACGTCACGTTAGCTAGCACTAGAAATACTCACAGAGACATTGTAGAGCTTGTCCTGCATGCAGCCTCTCAATCGACTGACTATTTCTTCCCAAGCATAACTGCTACTTTCCACATGATCAGATTTATAGTGGCTTTCTCCACATTAAATGTTCCTTCCTTCGTGCTGGAAGCAAATATTTGAAATACACCCATTTAGGGGCAAGGTCACGCCTTCTGTGGATTGAACAGGTTCTTCACATGGGATCACATGTCATCCCATGTGGCACATAGTAAACCACATGTGTAGCACACATGGCCTTCACGTGTATGGTTTTACATGGGTTTCACATGTAATCACATAGGCTTTACATGTGTTTTTTTTTCAACCCAAAAGCTGGGGAAGGGGGAACCCGCCTGCCCTGCCGGTACATACCTGTCAGGATATACGATGGATTACTGGAGTAAGTGGAATGTGTATGTCTGGCGATGATGTCAGTGGAGGACGTGGAAGATATCTACATAATTGGATTCATGATAATTGTCTTTCTGCTGTTTGGCTTGGGTGGCTTCCTGATGCATCGCAAAGAGAAGAAGCGGTCGGAGGTAATTGGCAAGCTTTTGCAGCTTCAAGAAGGATTATGCCGTGCTGTAAACACTTAGACTAATGCGCTGAACGAGCAAAACCGTAAGCTGGATGCTATGACTGGCAAACAGCATGCGGTGGAGGGACTAGTACGTGAGGTGGGAAATAACTTGGAGAAGTTTCTCAGCCGGGCTGATGGAAACTGAGCCATGATTCAGATGTTCGGAGCGCCACTGTGGCTATGAGACTGTTGATAAAACTTTTAAGCTGCAAAGTGCTCCAGCGTGTACTAAAAATGCTATCTGTATTAGAACCCGGTGAAGCCTTGAAAGGCTAGACACCACAAACTCCCCCTAAGAATGTAAACGAACGCTCCTACTCCCACACCATCCCCCGTGTTTACATGAGTTTGCGACCTCTGCTGAGGGAGAGTTCACAGTCTCACCTACTTACTGACGCACACACATACACAAGCACGGACTTTCACGCCACAACTACAGAAACACACACTCCTTGAGTTCAATGTCCTTGCTGTTAACCTTACAGTCTCCTGCCCACTCTTCGGACAGCGAAATGATGGGCACGCTTTGGATGGCTGCGACAGATTTCGTTGTGCGGAGGGATCCCGAGCCTCCCCTGTCCCATTTGTGTTCTCATATGTTATGACCGATACATGTGCTTATATGTTTTTGCAGTGGGTTTTTTCAGCACCTTGGCTCGGCTCCCTGTAGGGGGCTGGGCTGAGTTGCCTATTTTTTTTCCCGTTCACCGCCCCCCCCTTATCTATTGTGAATCCTTTCTATCTGCTAAAAGGGGCGCTGGGAAAGCCGGTTGATACCGCGGTCTTATAAAATCCTGTATTGTGTTAATGTTTGTAAATGTTTGTATGATCTTGGATTGGTTTTACTGAAATTTAATTTCCCCACGGGGATTATTAAAGTATCTTATGCAGAAAGAGCAATTCTGAGCTCCAGTACAACAATAATTTTACCTGAAATAGGTCTGCAAGTTCAATAAATGATTAAATTAGCTGCATGTCTCTTTAAGAGTCTCGGACATGCCCCCTTCAACACGCTGCCGTCAACGTCATCACAACATTCTCCAGTCGCATGGGGTTGAAGTATTACAGTACTGTAGCATCGGTGTGCCGGATTTTTGGAAGACAGGCATATCTTTCGGTTTACTATGGCCACGCAGGACATGGTACAAGCATATGCATTTGATCCCGTCGCTGACCCTGAAAGTGAAATATTGGATGAATCGGAGCGTATTCAGCGGCTCGTTCAAGAGCTACTACTTTCCACAGGTGCTACCTGATTGCTGCTGAAGACGCTCTGCTTTAGTGCTCTGCTCTGGGAGCGGGGGAGGTAGGGCTGTGGAGAGACAAGGGCGGTAATCAAAATTTAAGGGCGTTGCAGGGAGGTTAGGACCCTGGCGTTCAGAGCTCAACATAGCGGCTGCGAGAGTTTATAAATATTACTCAAACATAAATAAATAAACATAAGAAACACTTTAGGCATGTTTTTAAGGAGGGAATGGCATAACAATGTGATGAAAAGCTTTAAAAAGTGGATTTTACATGCCACCCCTCCTTTAACACTGGTTACTGGTCATAGACTGTATATAAAATATATACTGGTCCTAAATGTTACAATTAATAAATGGATCATATTAGGTTTAGGTACTGGTTCTCAGGGATTAGAAAATAACTTATCGCTTCATTGACTCTCATTAATTTTTTTTTTGACAGTAAGGGACCCATGGACCGGAGGTACAAGGGTGTGACTTAGGCTCCCCATGGTTGTAGATGTATTTCTAGACATCTGAGAGAATATCATTTGGCCATAAACAGACTCCGACAAGGAGCTCTTTGCAAGATTTCTCAGAGAAATGTCAAAAGAGTAATCAAGAGTTGTCCAAGAGCCAAGAAGCACTCTCAGGAAGCTTCAGGAATAACCTGGAAATAGCAGCTATAGCTTTCACCATGATACCAGTAGACTAAGCAATGAGCTCAATTAGGGATGTGTATTGGTAAGAATCTGGCGATACGATATGTATTGCGATACATGGGAGACAATACGATACAGATATATTGCGATACTATGAGTAAGACTATATATTGTTTAACCGTAGAAAAACTGGCACAGCATTCTAAACACTCCTGTTTCATACTTAATTCATCAAGTTTTATTATTATAGAACTTGATAACAGCCACCAACTACCAGTCATACTTTTTATTTCACAACAAAGATTACTGTTATCATTCATGGTTTCATTCAAATTCTAAAAATACAAAAAATTAAATCAATATGTTGCTTTTGATTATCGATATAATAACATTACATAAAATATTGCGATATTTTGGCACATAGATTTTTTTCTTACAACCCTACACTTAACCATAATGGACTCTATGGAATCTAATTGCACATGACTCAAATGCTGTAGAAAAAGGCTATTGAAGCTTGTTTAAAGATTCCTACAGAATATTTGGACAAGCCAGTACAATCCTGTGAGAACATAGTCTGGTCAGATGAAGCCAAAACTAAGCTCTATGGATGTCATTGCAAACACTATGTTTGGAGGAACAATGGTTCTGCACATCAGCCCTAACACATCATGCCAAAAGTGAAGGTTGCAGGATAGACGATGGTTTGGGTTGTCTTAAAACATATAGTACTGGCAAACTTCATATACTTAAAGGTAGGATGAATACAGAAATGCGGCTGGATATTATTGATAAAAATCTGGAAATTGAATTTTTTTTCAGTAAAAACAAAACAATGGAAACTAGCCTGGCAAGTCTTCCATCCATTATCTGTACCCATCCATCCTATGCAGGGTTGTGGTGGGGGGGCTGGTTCCTATCTCCAGCAGTCACAGGGCAAGAGGCAAGCCATTCTATATATTTACATGTATAGTCTGGCCACGACCCATAGACTAGCTCAGTCCTAGGGGTGGAGTTTACGGTTGTCTTTCATTGACTCTGCAGGCAATTGGACAGTGCTAGGGCCAATCAGAGCAACGAACAACCTGACGTATTCATAGCGACGAAAATCAGTCAGTGGGGCAGTCCGCCGTAATCTCTTGAAGAAGAAGATAGGGCAGTCATGGTGTCCAAGAACATCTAATGCAGAATGCATAGAAAGGACCCCTGGAACACGGATTTGAACACAATTTGTATATAAAAACGAATGAAAATCACACCATACCATAGCAGTACATGTGACTAGTTTCTATAAATAGGAGACATCTTAAAGTTGTCATCACCAAAAAGTAGTTTTATTTAGTAAATCTTTAATTCTATTCTAAGTATATTTGTGAATTGCACTTGAAATACATTTTAAACATTTTTTGAAAGTTATTAATAATTAACGATATCTATCAATATGACTATTCCTTTTATCTATATGCTCTTTTTCTATATAGTTCAGCCCTACAGCACACCAATAAAAAAACACATTTTTAATAGAGAAACGTAGGCTTGATGAAAAGTAATACCTGCTTAAATGTTGTCATTTTCAAAAGGTACTTTTAATCTGATAGTTGAGCCTCATCAGAAAGAATATTGTAATTTAATGAATATGACTGTACTTGAAAGCTTGCATAAAATCCCAAAGTCCAAATCCTATTTCCTAGTGGTAACTCTACCCCTCATCAAGAAGTATGTGGTTAATTAAGGTTATTTCTGGGTTATTGCTGCAACATGTATGCAACACTAATGCCATGGAAGTTTCTGGGACATGCAAAGAAATGTGTAGCAGCCTAGCTTTGTGGATTATGTTACTGCACATGCTATCATGACAAATGTGTACGAAGGGAATGCTGGAGTGTCATTTATAGATCCGATTCTTTGCTATATTGGAACGTCTCACTATTGATATCAATATTTTATGTGTCTAGCAGCTGTGAAGTAAGTTACAAAATATGCAGTTTAAACAGCACAGTGGGCCTTTCCAACCAATAATCACCACAGTTTTAGCTGTTTCTCTGGAGGGATATAGACTCCTGTAACCCATGGTTACTGTTGTCTAAGTTGGTTCATAACACAGCGCCCAGATTAAGGAAGTCCTTCTTTAAAAGTTACTCTAAAAAATAAAATGTACATACATTTTTGTAACAAAATAACTGGCCAACTTTGTGATCCTTATTCACCAAGCCTTCTTTAAATTTTCTGAAGTGCCGTGCAGAATCTGTAATACTTTTATTCTTCTTCTACTTGCAGAGGCTGATCAGTCTTTTCTTTAAATGCTGATAAGGACTATGTGGGAAAGGTGCATTATTATTGTTACAGAGGTAAAGTAGTTGGCTAGCTAGTCAGAAACACAGATGGCGTTGTCAGCTAGTTTGAATCCAATGCATCATGTTTTGCATATTTATAATATTAAAGTTATAAATATGCAAAACAGATGACGTTTCATGACAGTTCTCAAAGATGTCTCCCACTTTTTGGGTACTTCACCTTCCTCGCACATACCAAGAACATGCATGTTGGGTTGATTGGTTTCTCTACATTGCCCTTAGAATAAGTTTGTGTGGATAGTTTTTTTGTCTCAGTGTCGCCTTGTCATTGACTGTCCTGGGTGTAGCTTGCCTCTTGAACGCTTGAGAGAGACCAGCCTGCTCACAACCCTGTGAGGATTAAGTTAGTATAGAAAAGAGATGGATGGTTAATCTCAAAAGCATCATGTTTGTGTTTTCATTTACCCTTTAGGTGACAGTAATGCTTATATCATTTTGCTCGTTTTTGATGGTTTGAAGCTAACATGTTTTAGGAACCATAGCTCTAAATACTTTATCTGCCATCTTGTGTGATTTTTGACCACATCCATTTCAACAGTCTATTCCTCTCTCTGCAGTGTAAGGGGTACAAGGGGCATGACTGGATTATCGGTTTGAGAGAATGAAGTCTAGAGAGAGACACTTTGAATAAGAGTGAGGTACAGTCGTGAGGCAGGGCAAGAGAAGAACCAATGCTCATGCTCTTGTTCGAGAGGGGAAACATGCCACAAAGAGAGGCTGAAAGTCATAAAGTGCCTGTCAGCCCGGTGCTGAATTGTGGAATTGAGGCTAATCATTGTAGAGGACACCAGTGACAACTTAAGCCTTGCTGTCATGTGAATGGAACCTAGGCCAAGGGACAATATTGCAGAGAGGAGTTGAGGGAGATGGGGATATTGTAAAAATCATTTGAGGCTGTAACAAATAGGAGAAGACTCGTGAGGGATGAGACTAATCCCATAACTGAAACTGTCAGAAGCATAGAATTGAAGGCAGAATGATGGAGATTACCCGCAAGGGAAATGGGACAGAGGAACAATAAAGTAAAACTGAAAGTATCCACCCATTGCACACAGATCAGTGAACACCCTGAAGACAGTAAAGCTATTGTTAAAACCAAAAACAAGGATGATATTTTCCACTGAATATATTTGGAAAACTGCAATTTTTCAAGACCTTCTGGGTAAGAGTTTACACCCACATTTCAATTTACAGGTCTCCAGTTAGAAGAAAGCACTTGTAAATTTGACAGAAACAATAAGACTGAATTTAAAAAAAGCCTGATTCTTTACAGAAATTATCTTCAT
Source organism: Valencia hispanica (assembly GCA_963556495.2). Classification (NCBI taxonomy): domain Eukaryota; kingdom Metazoa; phylum Chordata; class Actinopteri; order Cyprinodontiformes; family Valenciidae; genus Valencia; species Valencia hispanica. The sequence continues at coordinate 33,752,890 of OY747709.1, forward strand.
GGCGAGATGTTATTTCAAGCGTTTGTTTATTAAAAGTGTCACAATTAGATGGTGTACTTTAAGCTCAAAGTATTGAAAGAAAAATCACACCTGAAGTCCTTTACTAAATGGAGTTGATGAGCAAAACAGTCTCCTTGATGTCATGGTCATGAAAGGTAAACTCAATTTTATGTGAACATTAAAAAGTGAAGTTATTTTCAGTAAGAGTTATTTCAGATGCAAATTTAACCATCTAAATCTTATACCACATATACTGTACCAGCTTTTTATTAAATGAATACAAATCTTTAAATCCGTCAAGATCTTCGTAGATATATTAAAAAATACAATTTATGATTCAATGTGGGTTAAAGAATAGGCGTTTCAATAAGCGAAGGAAAAATTAAGCAAAATTTAGTTATAGTCTTGGAAACTACAATCTGAGGGGTTTTTACTCACTGTTAGCTCCAGTTTGAGGACCCATATTAGTTGGTAAATAATAAGAAAAGATTAAGATTTGTTTTAAATTACATGCTTACATAAACAATGGTGATTAGCCAACTAAAAAAACAGGGTTCTGTATTTTAAGCCAAACTAGTGGCTAATAAAGGCAGCTCAGGTTCAGTGTGTGATTTTTAGTATTACCAACTTGGTTTAATTCTTACTTAGGGCTGTCACCATGGTAAGATATGCTACTTATGAACTGATTAATTACCTGAGGAAATTCAACATTGACAAGGAGAACAGTGTATGAACGGCACATGTTTTTTTTTCATTAAATCTTCGTGAAGGATGGCTCATCTCTTCTTACAGCATTGTCATTGTGATTGGTCCTCTGATTATAATTCCATCTGTTTTACTTGACCTTGCACATCCCTTGGTTGACCTACCAATCAGTTTTGCAGTAGCAGTTTTGTAGTACCATTTAAGCATGATCTTCAACGTTAGTTAAGCGCAATCTCTCAAAGAAAGCTTTGATATGTCAAACCTGCTTCCAAGTATAGGGCCTTACCTAGGTGTTAGACAAATTATCATACATTTTGATTTAAATCAATGTTAACTTGTTGCATGTTTTCATCTGACTATAAAATTGCTCAAGGGGTCAAGAAATTACTAAGCCTTAAAATGTAAATGAATTCCATGAAAAATCATAACCCCGCCCCCAGACAACATTGGAAAATTCTACAAAGTGGGCAGTGCCAGGAAGAACGGAGGGGTATGGCCAACTATGGAGGATGAGCGGAGGGGGGAACGTGGGGGTGTGTTCAGGAGGACAGTGACACCTCGCTTAATCTGACACTGAAACATGGACAGTGACCGACGGCAGTTTTGCGACTGATCGATCTGTTCAACATTCATCTGTTTTGAACGTTAGCCTATATTAGCATTACCACTCAGTAACTGGATTCCTCCTGTCTCCCACTGCCAAGGCTGGCTCAGTGCCCTGAGCCAGCGGATCTCTTCCGCCGTCACCAGAGATAGAGGAGTAGAGGGAGGCTTTATGGAGCCCAGCGGCCGCGAGCCATATAAATTCGAGCCACTGGCTCGGGGCGGTGAGTCAGCGCTGTCCGAGGCCGGCGCTGCTGCTGATGGGTCCGGTCTCTGAGTGGTCATGCTAACATAGGCTAATGTTCAAAACAGTACGTTAGCTATGCTAACTAAGTGCTAAAATGATAATAATGGTATCCTGAAAAACGCAATCCAACTCCAAACTCGCCACGGGTAGAGTGTGTCTAATAGTTTTATACCCAAACCAACGGTATGGGTATCAAACTCACATGGTCTCACAGCCATGGTCTGTGAGACCATGGCTGCTGTGACACAGTCAATGCCCTCCACCAATCACAAAATTCAAATGCAGTAGCCACAGTTCAACCATAAGAGGGCATCACTAAAACATTTTTAGACCAAAAAGTGTAGAATTCAATTTTCAATTCAATTCAGTTTATTTATATAGCGCCAATTCACAACAGATGTCATCTCAAGGCACTTAACAAGAAGTCATTTCAATACATTTATACAAGCATTCCAATCAGTTAAAAAGTTTCCTATTTAAAGAATCCCAGCAGATTGCATCAGTCATTGGCGTGAGGTTGGGCAGACTTTCCAACCACAGCAATCCTTCAGCAATCCCTCATACTGAGCAAGCGTGTAGCGATGGTGGAAAGGAAAAACTCCCCTTTAACAGTAAGAAACCTCCAGCAGATCCAGGCTTAGTAGGAGCGGCCATCTGCCACGACCGTCTGGGGGTTTGAGAAGACAGAGCAGAGACACAGAAGGAACAGAAGATCCGATATAAGAGTACTCTCTATGTTACAGAAAGTAAAAAGTTGATAACAGGACACAGTGGATGTTCAGCCACTGGGAGCATCATTCCAGTCAATGCCCCCTGTCCAACAGGGCATTGCAGCCAAGCAGGATACCAGACCAGGTATATCTTCTATGGAGAGAAAAACACTGAGAGAACACAAAGTTCGAAATAGCAGAATGTACTGTAATACAACTGGAGAGTAGTAGTAGAAAAGGAAGTAGCAGAGTGAAGAAAATTGGTAAGTCTGTCCTCCAGCAGTCTAAGCCTATAGCAGCATAACTACAGAGCTAGCTCAGGATGACCTAAGCCACTCTAACTATAAGCTTTATCAAAAAGGAAAGTTTTAAGCCTGGCCTTAAAAGTAAACAGAGTGTCTGCCTCACGGACTAAAGCTGGGAGCTGGTTCCACAGGAGAGGAGCCTGATAACTAAAATATCTGCCTCCCATTCTACTTTTAGAAATCCTAGGAACTACAAGTAAACCTGCAGTCTGAGAGCGAAGTGCTCTGTTAGGAACATATGGAACAATTAGATCTCTGATGTATGATGGAGCTTGATTATTAAGGGCTTTGTATGTAAGAAGAGGGATCTTAAATTCTATTCTGGATTTAACAGGGAGCCAATGAAGGGAAGCTAAAACAGGAGATATGTGATCTCTCTTTTTGATATTCATCAGAACTCTTGCTGCCACATTTTGGATCAACTGAAGGCTTTTAATGGCATTTTGTTGACTTCCTGATAGTAAAGAATTACAGTAGTCCAGCCTTGAGGTAACAAATGCATGGACTAGTTTCTCAGCATCACTCCTGGACAGGATGTTTCTAATTTTAGCAATATTCCAGAGGTGAAAGAAGGAAATCCTAGAAACCTGTTTAATATGGGATTTAAATGTCAAGTCTTGGTCAAAAATAACGCCGAGGTTCTTTATGTTATTCCAGGGGGCCAATTTAATGCCATCGAGATGAAGTGATTGACTAATTAGTTTCTTTTTAATAATTTCTGGTCCTAAGGCAGCAACTTCTGTCTTGTCAGAATTTAAAAGCAAAAAGTTTAGATTCATCCATGTTTTTATGTCTTCCAGACATGCCTGCAATCTACCTAACTGACTGGGTTCATCAGGATTTATGGATAACTATAGTTGTGTATCATCGGCATAGCTGTGGAAATTTATCCCATGCTGTCTAATGATTCTACCAATTGGAAGCATATATATGGTGAAAAGAATTGGTCCAAGCACAGAACCCGGTGGAACTCCACAAGTAACCCTTGAGAGTGAAGATGATTGATCATTTAGATGAATCAAACTGGAATCTGTCAGACAAATATGATTTAAACCAGCCTAGTGCTGTTCCTTTGATCCCTGCAACATGTTCAAGCCTTTCTAGGAGAATATTATGATCGACTGTGTCAAAAGCAGCACTGAGATCTAACAAAACCAGAACAGACACAAGTCCATTATCTGAGGCCATGAGAATATCATTAGTAACCTTAACCAGTGCTGTTTCAGTGCTATGATGAGCTCTAAAACCTGACTGAAACTCTTCAAACAGTTTGTTACTGTTTAGATGCTGACAGACTTGATTAGCAACCATTTTCTCAAGGATTTTGGATAAGAAAAGAAGGTTAGATATAGGTCTGTAATTCACTAAGTCATCTTGATCAAGGGAAGGTTTCTTGAGTAAAGGTTTAATTACAGCTAATTTAAATTCTTGTGGTACGTATCCGTTTACTAAGGATAGATTCATCATATCCAAAATGGGGCCAGGAACCGAATGGAACACTTCTTTAAATAATTTGGTTGGGATTGGGTCCAACATACAAGTTAAAGGTTTAGATGATGCTAATATTTTTGATAATTCCGAAAGCTCGACTGAATCAAAAAAGCCTAAGCACAAATGAGGTTCTACAGTTGTTTCCGATGCTGCCTCATTTACTGAGGAAGAAGTAATCATGTTTGGGATAATGCAAAGGTTTTTATTTTTAATAGAATTAATTTTATTTATGAAGAATTCCATAATATCATCACTGCTAAGAGCTGGGGGAATAGTTGGCTCAACAGAGCTATGACTCTGTGTAAGTTTGGCAACTGTACGAAAAAGAAACCTAGGATTGTATTTATTCGCCTCTATTAATGATGAAAAATATGCTGTTCTAGCTTGTCAAAGGGTCTTTTTATATAGCAGTAGACTGTTATTCCAGGTTAAATAGGAATCCTCTAGATGTGTAGAGCGCCATTTTCTCTCCAACTTCCTAGTATTCTGCTTTAAAGTATGTAACTCTGCGTTAAACCAAGGAGTCAGCCTCCTATGACTAGCCACTTTCTTTTTTAAGGGGGCTACACTATCTAATGCCAAACGCAATGAGGAAGAAACGCTGTGAACCACCCCATCAATTTCTGAAGGGTTAGAGATAGAATTGCTGCCATCCACTGTGTTACTCTGAGACACTGAGGAAAGTAAGAATGGAACAGATTCTTTAAAAATTGTTACAGCATTGTCTGATAAAGCTCTACTATAATGAAATTTTCTTTCAGATTTAAAATGGTCAGTTAAAGTAAATTCAAAAGTTGTTAAGAAGTGGTCAGACAGGACCGGGTTATGTGGGTGGACTGTTATTTCCTCACACTCAATACCGTATGTCAGTACAAGGTCCAAAGTGTGTTTGCCCGAGTGGGTTGATCCCTGTACTTTTTGAGTAAAGCCAATTGAGTCTAAAATAGCATTAAAGGCTGCTTTCAGGCTATCACTTTTAGTATGCACATGAATATTGAAGTCCCCCACTATAATGACCCTATCAGTAATTAATACTAAATCAGATAAAAAATGTGAGATCTAATCCAAGAATTGAGAGTAAGGGCCTGGTGGACGATACAAAACCACAAAGAAAAATGGTCTTAATGTTTTGCAACTTGGATGAGGAAAATCAAGGGTAGATGTTCAAAAGAACTGTAGCTATCAATTGGTCTGGGACTAATTAGTAAATCAGAACGAAAAATGGTTGCAACTCCTCCTCCACGCCCAGTATTTCTAGGAATGTGAAAATTTAAATGACTAGAAGGAGTTGACTCATTTATACTGACATAATCCACCTACTGCAACCAGGTTTCTGTGAGACAAACCAAATCAATGTGATTATCACAAATCAAGTCATTTACTAACAAAGTCTTTGAGGAGAGAGATCTTATGTTTAATAAACCACATTTAATAGATTTATCTTTCTGTTCAGTCAAAGTCGTATTTATCTTTAAGAGATTTCCATAATTTGCTTTTGTTGGCTTAACTTCGAATCCATTTAATTTTGGCCGTGGGCAAGACACTGTTTCTATAGGGTAAAGGGTGGGTAACAGTACAGAAGCAGCAGAGAAGTGGGTTAAACTATGACTCTGCTTCCTGGTCTGGACCCTGGGTTGTCAGTGTTTTGGAGGACTAATAAATTCGGCCATATTCCTAGAAAGAAGAGCTGCTCCATCCAAAGTGGGATGGATGCCGTCTCTCCGGATCAGACTAGGTTTTCCCCAAAAAGTTCGCCAGTTATCAATGTAGCCCACATCGTTTGCAGGACACCACCTAGGCAAAGATTTAATGGAATGACAGCATGCGGCTGAACATGTCGTCACTGGTCCGATCAGGCAGGGGACCAGAAAAGATTGCAGAGTCTGACATTGTTTTGGCAAACTTACACACCGAAGCAACACTAATTTTTGTGACCTCCGATTGGCGTAACCGGGTGTCATTACCACCAGCGTGAATAACAATCTTACTGTATTTACGCTTATCTTTAGCCAGCAGTTTCAGGTAGGATTTGATGTCGCCCGTTCGGGCCCCTGGCATGCATTTGACTATGGTCAATGCTGTCTCTAATGCCACGTTTCTGACTATGGAGCTGCCATATACTAGGGTCGGCTGAAACCCTCGCCTCCAAAGCTACAAAAATATTAAATTTATTACAGTTACCATTATCACTAAAGAAGGCAGGGAAGTAACTAAACATCTGACAGAGAGAGCAAGAGAGAAGAGAAGGGTTAGAGACAGGAGAGAGAAGAGTAGCCATAGCCGCAATGAAGCTAAGCTAACTGAGCTAGCGAGACCTTACCACCCCAAGAAAAGCTGTGTGAAACAAAAGGAGTTCCCAAAACGTAAAGTACACCACCACAAAACGCGTGTTTTAGTGTGCTTGTGTGTTAAAATAACTTAGAGAGGCCTCAGCACAGAGAAAACATGATCAATTCAAAAGAGTCTGAACACCAAACAGCTCCACGGAGCAGAACAGTGACAACAGGAAATGACGCAATACGGCTTACCCCGTCACAGAGTACCAACCAACACTCAATGTCAAAGAAGCCTGTCAAAGCCTGAATTACATTCAAAACGTTAAACTTCCATTAAACAAGTTTACACCAAAATGTAAAAAAATCCCCAGAAACTGAAAGATTGCATTGGTAAATACCCATTTATACAGTTTAGAAGCAAAAAAAGTTGTTGTGGGGTTTAGTTACTCTTTAAAGAGTGGCAAAATAAATGAACATATACATGTATAACATGTATAAAAATAAAACTTGCCTTGATTTACTGATTTCAAAAGTTATGCTTGCTATTCAAAATCACTCTTCTGAAGTTCAAGTCTAATTCTAATACCACAATTAATATCAATGCATAGATTATGTGTGGGACAAAATCCAGATCAGTCATTTCCACAAGTCATTTTTCATTCAGTCACCATACTTAATCTTCAATTTAAAATCATATTTTATCATTGTGTGCCTCTCTCTCCTTTCATGTGTTTTTCATCACCATTACTCTTCAGAAGGACCATCTCGATGTACAATCAGAAAATTGTAGAAGCTGTTAAGTTGGCAGATACATATCAAAAGAGTGTGTGTAGCCTGCAGGAGCAATGTGAGAGTTGTATTTTGCATTTAAATTTCAAAGCATTGAGACCATTAACCATTGTTTAACCAATGAGCTGTGAAACAATATTTGTTCATACCTTTTGTTCAGGGGGAGAGAAAACATTTTTGCACAAGTTTAAAGAAATAATGAAAGGTATTTAGCACACTATTTGAGATATGACCATTGTGGACCTTATATTGATCTCATTTAATGTGAAAGGGAATTCAAGACACTCAAATTGTATTGTTAAAGGAGACACCTCTCAGCATCAGAACACGAAAAGCTAAAAAGAATGGGTTATACAAGGGCATACTACTCCATAAAAATAGGGGAAGAGGGGAATAATGATATTAATATCACAAAAAGTACTATTTGATCATATATTTGAGGAGGGAGGTATATAGTCGTCTCAGGAAACATCAACAGTGTAGTAATAACCAGTTGTAATGTTACATTTCTCCTGGAAGCAACTATAGTTTTTACAGAAAGTAGTTTGACCAAATGATTGGTAATATGTGGGGGTGCCTGGAATCCCTGTCTCAGTTCCAACTTAGCTAAACATAGCTAAAAATCTACCTATGATGGTAACATAAAAAAGATATAAAAGAGATTTCACCCTTTAGGTTGTGACTTTACGTTACATATTCCTGAATATGTAACATAAATCCTGCATAGAGTATTTGTTTGTGTTTAAGAGAGATTGCCATAGATTTACTAACTTGGAAATTGGCTCTATTGACTTATCTGATCATGCTCCTGTTTTTTGCACAATAAATATGGAAGAGAATCTACAGAATACAGTATGAAGATTTAATATGGGTGCCTTAAACAACTCCCGGTCCATATGATGAGGGAGGAAATAAAGCAATTTTAGTAGATAAATGATGCAGGAAATGTAGATCCATCAATGGTTTGGGACATTGTATGAATAACTGGTATCTCTAATCAAATGTGTTCTAAACATGCATCATCACTTGCTCCATGCATGTGCATGCAGAAAGGGCACAGGCTTGTGCTCGAATCCTCCAAGCAATATAACATTTTAATATTATATTTAAATGTTTCTTGCTTGAAAGTAGATAAATCAGTAAAAAGGACAGAACTTTGATTACGCCCATTGAACTTGATCAACTTCACATGCCTTCATCTGACTGCTGAAGAAGGAGCAGCCTCTCCTGGTATCTCCTGATCCCTCTGTTTGCTTTTCTTGTTTTTTTTTCTTAGCTTTTTTCTAAGTTACTTTATGCAACCAGCCCCTGGAGTTACTGTATTGGAACAGATCTGTTCTTGGATAACTTTTTGATGTACTGTGGATTATCAACATGGCATTTTGCTCAGCTGAGGATTTTGAGAAACGCTCCAAAGAATGAAAGACATTGAGAAAAAGTTACTCCATCTGGAAATGTATTTTGATCTCAACACTGGTTATGGAAACAACAACTTTACTGATGACTACATGCAGCGACGAACAATCTGGCAGCCCAGTGTTACATCGGTCTAACCGTGTCGCAGAGAAAACACAGGACAACGCTACTACCTCAGCCAACAGGCACTTAACGGGAAGAACATCCCACTTTGATAAACACTGGCTGGCTTTAAAGCGCATGGAATCATCAACCCCTGCCTGTTCACAGAGGAAGAATAAACAAAATAAACTACAGCACAGGGAAAGCTCTGAACCCATGCCTGCCGCCACTGCTAAGAGGAAACAAGAGAGGTTTCAGCCCAAAACAGGAGATATTACTCCACCTGGAATCCCGCTGAAAAACAGATTTGCAGCCCTGAGTTCCCCGAAAGATGACGCAGCCCCCGGCACCAGGAGAAACCCAGCCACATTAGGCAGACACAACAAAGTAAGAACCCCCCCCCCCCCCCCCCCCCCCTAATTGAAGAAAAACAGTGCAACCGGAAAGTATTCAGACCCTTTGAAGTTTTCCACATTTTGTTATGTTCCAGACTCGTTTTGAAATAGATTCAGTTTGTTTTTGTTCATCATCAATCTATACACACCACTCCAACAATCCACAAAAAAATCAGGTGTTTGGAGGGTTTTGTGAATTTATAAAAAATAAAAGTCTGAAATATTACATTTTCATAAGTATTCAGACCCTTTGTTATGACACTTGCAATTGAGCTCTGTTGTGTGTGTTGAGACCCTACTTCTATCAGTGGTCCTTGAGATGCTTCCTTAACTTGATTGGATTTCACCTATACCTAATTGAATTCGTTAGACATAATTAGAAAAGGCAGACACCTGTCTATATAATGTCTCACAGTTGATGGTGTATGTCAGAGTGAAAACAAGTGATGAAGTCAAAAGAATGGTCCACAGACCTCAGAGACATGATTGTGTCAAGACACAGATCTGGGGAGTGGTACAAAAAAAATTCGGCTGTGCTGAAAGTGCCCAAGAGTACGGTAGCATCCATCATCCTGAAATGGAAAAAATTTGGAACCACAAAACTCTTCGTCGATCTGGCCGCCCACCCAAACTGACAAGTTTGACAAGACCTTGATCAGACAGGTAACCAAGGACCCAAGGTGATAAGGAAAATACTCTGGTCTGATGAAACATAGATTGAGCTATTTGGCCACAATGTCCAGCGACGTGTGTGGAGGAAACCAGACACTGAGCATCATCTTATTAATACCATCCCTACAGTCAAACACGGTGGTGGGAGCATCATGCTGTGAGGATGCTTTTCTGCATCAGGGACTGGGAGTCTAGTCAGGATAGAAGGAAAGATGGATGCAGAAAAATATAGAGCAATCCTGAGTGAAAACCTTTTCCAGAGTGCTCTGGATCTCAGGCTGGGGAGAAGGTTTACTTTTCAACAAGACAACGACCCGAAGCATACAGCCAAGAAGACACAGGATTGGCTTCAGGAAAACTCTGTGAAAGTCCTGGAGTGGCCCAGCCAGAGTCCAGACCTGAACCCAATCGAGCATCTCTGGAGGGACCTGAAAATGGCCGTGCACCTGCGCTGCCCATCCAACCTTGTTGAGCTAGAACGATTCTTCCAAGAAGAACTTCCGAAAGAAAGGTGTGCCAAGCTTGTAGGCTCATTCCCAAGAAGACTTCAGGCCGTCATTGTTGCCAAAGGTGCTTTAACCAAGTACTAAGTGAATGGTCTGAATACTTATGTAAATTATTTATTTCAGTCTTTTATTTTTAATAAATTTACAAAACACTCCAAACACCTGTTTTTTCTGTGGATTTTAAGAGCATTGTGTGTGGATTGATAAGGAAAAAAATGAATTGAATCCATTTTAAGATAAGTCTGAAACATAACAAAATGTGGAAAACTTGAAAGGGTCTGAATACTTTCCGGTTGCACTGTAAAAGAAAGTAACAACATAAACCAGTTTAGAATAAAATATAAATGACAAATTTTAAACAAATACAAGAATAAAGAAAACTGGGTTAACCCAGGACCGTAATGTTGTTAGGAATGGTGTTTTAGTTTGTTTGTTTCATTATCTGTCTTTATTTATACGAAAGAAACTATACTGTGGTGGGGCTTGTCTGTTTGTTTTTAGTTTGTTTGTTGTTTGTTTTGTTTTGTTTGTACTGCATTATTTTTGCTTCATATGTTGTTTGTTTAATTAAATGAATGAGAGGTAAAACTTGAGGGGGTAGGGCCAAATAAGTGTATACTTCTGCCTACTCCTTTTCAAACAAAAGAATGCAATGATATTTTGTATTGATTGTGAATGTACATGTTTAAAATAAAATGAACTGAACAGAGTTTATAGCTTCTACAAAAATACAGTGAGAAAATTATCTGAAAAAAACACCCTACACTGGAAAAGCTCGTTATTCAAGCTGGTGCAACAGATATCGCGAAGAGACGATCAGAGATTCTGAAGAGAGACTTCTCTGATCTCCTACAGCAACATTATGGACTTAACGTAAACATCATCATCAGCGGACCAGTCCCTGAAGGGAATGATGAAAGATTTAGCAGACTTCACATGCACCATGAATGGTTGAAGAAACAATCAGCTGAGAAATCGTTCACATTTATTAATAATTTCAAAATATTTGGAAGTGCAAAGCATCTGTTCAAAGAAAGCCAACGTTATCTCAACAATGCCGGAGTGAGACTGCTGGAAGCAAATATATTCTCTTATCAAAATCAGAAAGCAAAACACTTGCTCCCAAAAGCTGACCTTGAGGCGCCCATGGAAACTATCGGAGAACAAACACACCAAGTCATGATGAAGTCACAGGCCCTAACAGATGCACAACCATCAGAGATCAAGTCTTCAACTTCCTGTGACTCAGCCACATCATATGAGTCTCCATTTAGAAACTTTATTGACAGACTGAAAGAGCAAATCAAATTTGGGACATAAAACTTGGACTACACCAAACCCCTGGGATTAGTGTCAATTTGGCTTGCTCCCACTGACTCCCACTGATTATTACAGATATTTGATATTTGAGGGAACCGGGCAGTAAATCTACCCCTATCGTCTCGCAGAAGTTGCCCGGTGTCCCTGAGAGTAGCATTCCAGTGCTTATCAGCAGCAGGGAACATAAACCAATAACCAAACACTCTCATATTAAACATCTCAAATTGATAACCTTTCAGAAGGTTCAGCTGCCCATCATCACACTACTTAGCTTCATTAAACATTAGGTCTCTATACGGGAAGTCATTTCTAATCAATTACTTCATCACTGAGCATAATTTACACGCCCTGTTTTTATCAGAAACCTGGCTAGATGTAAATAATGAAACATCTGCATTGATAGAATCTACTCCTCCAAATTACAATTTCTTAAGCGAGAGCAGAAAACACAGATGAGGTGGAGCCACAATCTTTCAAAACTCAATTAACTTTATAAAGGTATCCCTAGGCCCATTTCACTCTTTTGAATACCTAGCCACCCAGATAAATTAGACTAACAAAGCTTTATTTCTAAATGTATGTAAAACCCCCAAAACCTAACTCTAACTTCTTTAAGGATTTCAGTGACCTTCTTTCCATAATATATATCGACTATGACCAATTAATCATTGTGGGGGATTTTAACATCCATACCGACAACCCCCAAGATAGACAAGCAAAAACATTAGGTGACACTCTTCATATAGTCGGCCTGACCCACCATGTCAAAACAGCCAACACACAATGAAGGACACACTCTGGACCTAACTATCAGCAAAGGTTTAAATGTATCCAACATCTCGGTAATTGATATTGCATTATCTATCCATTGATGTGTTTTTCTTTGAAAGTACCATCTCTGCTAATTTATCCAGCCACAGTAAGACCACTATAAAAAAGCATTTTCTAGGGGACAGCTCAGTTGAAACTTAGAAAAGAGTATTTACCCTCCCACCGGATCCCCCTCATATCCCAACTCAAACTCAGTAAAAAAGCTCTTAGATAATTTCCATGCGAAAATCTCAGCCATCACTGATTCCATTGCTCCAACTAAAGTGAAAGTAGTCTCAGGTAAAAAGAAGTCTCCGTGGACAATCGATCCACTGGTACGTAGTGAAAAAAGGGAGTGTTGACGAGCCGAGAGAAAATGGTGGAAAACTCGACTCTAGGTTCACTGTAAGATCTACAAAGACAGACTGAACAGATATCAATCAACTCTAAAAGATGTAAGAGACTCGTTATTTTCTGAAATCATCAACAGAAACACTAATAACGCACTGACTTTATTTGCAACAGTGGAAAGACTAACTAATCCTTTAGTGACAGTAACCCCTGAACTAAATTCTACCAATGAATTTGCCAGATTTTTCACTGAAAAGATAATAACAATTAGAGAGTCAGTCTGTACCTCAATACCAAACCCACTACCAATGCCATCCTCAATCAACAGCCATCTGGAGAAAATGCCTGAATTCCATGAATAAAAAAAAAAAAACCTTGAAAGAAACATTATCCAATTAAGCTCCTCCTCTTGCAGCCTTGATATCCTACCCACAGCTTTTATAAAGAAGTTCTTCCTGTCATTTTGTCTGATCTGGTTCAAATTGTTAACTCATCCCTGTTATCAGGTGTCCCCAGGCTTTGAAGACAGCAGTTCTTAAACCGCTACTAAAAAAGAAGAATGTGGGGTGCCACAGAACTCCATCCTGGGGTCCCTCTTATTTAATATCTACATGTTCCCACTAGCCCAGATTATAACAACCAATAAGATTAACTATCATATGTATGCAGATGATAGTGAGCTCTACATTACAATGTCACCAGGTGACTTTGAACCCATCCAAACCCTAAGTAAATGCTTTGAGCAAATCAATGGGTGGATGTGCCATAACCTTCTCCACCTAAACAGAAACAAAACAGAAGTTATTATTTTGGACCTAAAGAGGAACGATCAAGAGTCAGCACACAGCTTCAGTTAATACAGCAAGAAAATACCGATCAGGCACGGAATTTAGGTGTAGTAATGGGCTCAGACCTGAACCTCCAGGGTCACATAAAGAGAATACCAAGGTCAGCCTTCCATCACCTGAGGACTATTTCTAGGACTAAAAGACTGATGTCGCAACAGGACCTCAAAAAAAAACAATCCATGCTTTTATCTTTAGTCGGATTGATTACTGCAACAGCATCGTCACAGGTCTGCCTAAAAAGTCGATTAGACAGTTGCAGCTGATCCAGAATGCTGCTGCTTGTGTCCTCACTAGAACCAGGAAAGTAGAGCACATCACCCCACTTCCAAGGTCCTTACTCCTTCTTAGTCAATAAAAAAAAATCTCTGGAATCCTCCCAGACATTATTACTTTTTCCTCAGTCAATGAGGCAGCATCAGAGGGAACTGTAGAACTAATTTGTGTTTCGACTGTTTTGATTCAATTGAGCTTTCGGAATTATCAAACATATTAGCCTCATCTAAACCTTTAACTTGCATATTGGAGCCAATCCCAACCAAATTATTTAAGTAAGTGTTCCTTTTGGTTACTGGGCCCATTTTAGACATAATGAATCTATTCTTAGTAAATGGATAAGTAACACGAAAAGGTTCTCCTATTTAGAGTTGCTGTAATTAAACCTTTCCCCTCGATCAAGATGACTTAGTTAATTACCGACCTATTTCTAACCTTCCTTTTCTATCTAAAATCCTTGAGAAAATAGATGCTAATCAAGAATGTGAGCATCTAAACAGTAACGACCTGTTTGAAGAATTTCAGTCAGGTTTTAGAGCTCATCATAGCCCTGAAATAGCACTGGTGAAAGTTACGAATGATATTCTCATGGCCTCAAATAATTCACTTGTGACTGTTCTGGTCTTGTTAAATCTCAGTGCTGCTTTTGACAGTCAAACACAATATTATCTTTGAAAGGCTTGAACATGTTGCAGGGACAGAGGGAACAGGTAGGCTGGTTTAAATCATATTTGTCTGACAGATTCCAGTTTGTTCATGTAAATAATAAATCTTCACAGTAAAGGGTTACTTGTGGAGCACCACAGGGTTCTCTGCTTGGACCATTTTTTTTTACTATGTATATGCTTCCAATTGCTAAAATCATCAGACAGCATGGGATACATTTTCACAGCTATGCCAATGATATGCAACGACAGTGGCTTGCAAAAGTATTCGGCCCCCTTGAACCTTTCCACATTTTGTCACATTACAGCCACAAACATGAATCAATTTTATTGGAATTCCATGTGAAAGACCAATACAAAGTGGTGTAGACGTGAGAAGTGGAACGAAAATCATACATGATTCCAAACATTTTTTACAAATGAATAACTGAAAAGTGGGGTGTGCGTAATTATTCAGCCCCCTGAGTCAATACTTTGTAGGACCACCTTTTGCTAGGGTATGTCTCTACCAGCTTTGCACATCTAGAGACTGAAATTCTTGCCCATTCTTCTTTGCAAAACAGCTCCAGCTCAGTCAGATTAGATGGACAGCGTTTGTGAACAGCAGTTTTCAGATATTGGCACAGATTCTCGATTGGATATTGGTCTGGACTTTGACTGGCCCATTCTAACACATGGATAAGTTTTGTTTTAAACCATTCCATTGTTGCCCTGGCTTTATGTTTAAGGTCGTTGTCCTGCTGGAAGGTGAACCTCTGTCCCAGTCTCAAGTCTTTTGCAGACTCCAAGATTTTCTTCCAAGATTGCCCTGTATTTGGCTCCATCCATCTTCCCATCAACTCTGACCAGCTTCCCTGTCCCTGCTGAAGAGAAGCACCCCCAGAGCATGATGCTTCCACCACCATATTTGACACTGGGGATGGTGTGTTCAGAGTGATGTCCAGTGTTAGTTTTCCGCCACACATTGCGTTTTCCATTTTGGTCTCATCTGACCAGAGCACCTTCTTCCACATGTTTGCTGTGTCCCCCACATGGTTTGTGGCAAACTGCAAACGGGACTTCTTATGGTTTTCTTTTAACAATGTCTTTCTTCTTGCCACTCTTCCATAAAGGCCAAATTTCTGCCGTGCACGACTAATAGTTGTCCTATGGACAGATTCCCCCACCTGAGCTGTAGATCTCTGCAGCTCGTCCAGAGTCACCACGGGCCTCTTGGCTGCATTTCTGATCAGCGCTCTCCTTGTTCGGCCTGTGAGTTTAGGTGGACGGCCTTGTCTTGGTAGTTTTACAGTTGTGCCATACTCCTTCCATTTCTCAATGATCGCTTGAACAGTGCTCCGTGGGATGTTCAAGGCTTGGGAAATCTTTTTGTACCCTATGCCTGGTCTAAATTTCTCAATAACTTTATCCCTGACCTGTCTGGTGTGTTCTTTGGACTTCATGGTGTTGTTGCTCCCAACATTCTCTTAGACAACCTCTGAGGCCGTCACAGAGCAGCTGTATTTACACTGACATTAGATTACACACAGGTGCACTCTATTTAGTCATTAGCACTCATCAGGCAATGTCTATGGGCAACTGACTGCACTTAGACCAAAGGGGGCTGAATAATTTTGCACACCCCACTTTTCAGGTATTTATTTGTAAAAAATGTTTGGAATCATGTATGATTTTCGTTCCACTTCTCACGTCTACACCACTTTGTATTGGTCTTTCACGTGGAATTCCAATAAAATTGATTCATGTTTGTGGCTGTAATGTGACAAAATGTGGAAAAGTTCAAGGGGGCCGAATACTTTTGCAAGCCACTGTATATTTATCCATAAATCCTGATGAATCCAGTCAGTTAGGTAGATCACAGGCATGTATGGAAGACATGAAAACCTGCATGACACTAAACTTTCTGCACTTAAATTGTGACAAGACAGAAGTTGCCGTCTTTGGACCAAAAGCTGTAAAAAAGTAGCAGCTTAGTCAGTCACTTCATCTGGATGGCGTTAAATTAGCCTCCAGTAATAACGTAAAGAACCTTGGTGTTATTTTTGACCAAAACATGATATTCAAATCATATGACATTCATATTAAACAGGTTTCTAGGATTTTCTTCTTTCACCTCCAGAATAGGGTAGAATTACAAATTAGAAATACCATGTCCAGGAGTGATGTTGAAATGGATTTGTTACTTCAAGGATGGACTACTGTAATGCTTTACCATCAAGAAGTCCACAAAATACAATTGAAAGCCTTCAGTTGATCCAAAATGCTGCAGCAAGAGTTCTTATGAAAATTAAAGAGAGATCACATTTTCCCTGTTTTAGCCTCTCTTCATTGGCTTCCTGTTAAATCCAGAATATAATTTAACATCCTCCTTCTTACATATAAAGGCTTTAATAATCAAGCTCCATCATACATCAGAGATCTGATTGTTCCATAGGTTCCTAACAGAGCACTTTGTTCTCAGACTGCAGGTTTACTTGTAGTTCCTAGGATTTCTAAAAGCAGAATGGGAGGCGGATCTTTTAGTTAACAGGCTCCTCTGCTGTGGAACCAGCTCCAAGTTTTAGTCCAGACACTGTCTACTTTTAAGATCAGGGTTTAAACATTCCTTTTTGATAAAGCTTACAGTTAGAGTGGCATAGGTCATCCTGAATGATCTCTCTACTCATGCTGCTATAGGCTTAGACTGTTGTGGGCAAGGGCCTCAGTTTGTTTTTAAAATTGCTCGGGACAATAACCATAAACTTGAGTGTGGTTGGAATATTGTTTTGGACAATTATTATTCACGTTCCATTACAATATGCACTGCAGTGTATAAACAGGTGTTGAAAATCGTATCTTTATTTAATCAATAAAAGCTGAAAGCCATAAGCCTATGTGTTTTGTTTTTCAAACAGCACTGAAAACCATCATTAGGCTGTTGGTTTGGAAGAATAATTAAAATCCACAATCGTAGCACAAAGAACAATGTTGGCTATGTAAACACGCCCCAGAAGAATATGCGCAACAATAAAACGTGTTCCCTTTTCAAGCCTTGCCGTTCTGTGCGGAGAAACGTCAACAGTTCAGAGTTCTGCAACAGGGCGGGTACCCGCTGGTGAACTGCATAAAGTTGTTTCACAGGTGGAAAAATATATAAAACAAATTTCACGGGACCTGGTAGAAAGTTTCCTAAATGCGGGCAGGTTGCAAGTGCGAAAATAAATGTTTTGCTTAAGACTCCCGAAGAGGATTGTGTTGGTGGAAAGAGCATGAGAGAAAATTTCCCAAAGTTGCACTGATGGTGGAATATTCTCTCCATCTAGGCATCCAGCACTGCCAGAGAGAGACTCTTCTGCGGCTGGATTTGCGATTCAGAAACAGAGAACAAAGTTAAAGCCAGGGATTGTGGAAGCTATTTTGTTTCTGCCAAGTGATTTCTGCATCAAATAAACTTCCACTGTACAATAATTCAAAGCAATAAAATACAAGTAATTCATTCTACTATAATTTACATCAAATCAGGGATCGCCTTGTTTTCCACCTTTGACTGTTTTTTTTTACTTTGATGAAGAAATATAAAACATATTCAATATTATATTTTTTTTCATTCATTTTAGGTAATATTCAGTCCAAACAAGCTGAAGAAAGATCTCCATCGTGCCATCCCACATGGAGCTAGGGCTGGGCGATATGGCCTCAAATCTATATTTCGATATAATTTAAAGGATGTGCGGTAACAGTATCTATTGACATATTTGAATTAAAAATGCCTGAAGTTCAACAGGTTTCTTTTCCGTTAAATGGAAAACAACACATTTTAAACTTGCAATATCTAGTGTAAATACTGAACAGCAGTAATTATCATCCCTGCAAACCTGGTACAAAGTACCATAGGCACAGCTTGATGACATCATCAAAATGTGCAATCGCGATATGCCGGTAGCCTAGAGTCAAAATCTCTACCTTTGGCTACATTTATATCATTTCTGCCTTATACCTTTTATATTGTCCACTACTACATGGAGTTTGCAGCTTTATCTACAGAACCGAGTCTTACACGTTAGCATCACATTAGCCTCTAGAAGGCTAACGGAGATCGACTCGGTTGTGTAATTCACATTACTACTGTAAGGCATACCGTGCAAACTATGTTATCCACCTCCACACATTGAATAAATAGCTTTCTCATGACTGTATAACAATATCATGCCAGACCAAACACTATAACCCCGGTGAAATAATTGATTACTTACCTATTCATTAGCAGCAATATTTATTCTGGTCATTGATGTCTCTATCTATCACGATCTCTTTTTCTTTTTCTAGCTTCTTCTGATATGGGATTTCTCGGTCTCTTTGGTGGATCAGCTATCTCTACAGTCTCTAAACAGCGAGGCTGTATGACTCTGCCGTAAAGCAGAACACTTCCAGCGGCGGGTCACTGCTCAAAAGTTCTGTAATGCAGAAAAAAGCCAAGGACCCCTGTAAGGTGGTGATAACTTAAAAAATTAACATAATAGATGATAAAATTCCACCATAACTTTTGAAAAAACCCCCATTATATTAAGGTGTAAAAGTTGTGTATGCCTTTAAAGCACCATTCCACTGAGACTGCCCTACAGAAAGTGTACAATGATTTGCTAATTGCCTCAGTGCCGCCTTTGAAACTGTGGATCACAGCTTACTGTTGTCTAGGCTACAGGTTTTGGCCGGCATCTCTGGCTCCGCACTGGACTGGCTTTCCTCCTACTTATCTGACAGGAAATTTTTTGTTAAGACCGATATGTTCTCCTCGCACATTGCTCCTTTAACTTGCGGGGTTCCACATTGATCTGTCCTCGGGCCGTTATCATTTGGTTTCTATATTCTCCCTCTTGCAAGAATCATTCATTCCTTTCCTGGCATTTCTTACCATATCTACGCTGATGATATTCAACTTTATACATCCTTTAGATTGCACAAGCTGGATAGACTTTCTACTCTCCTCCAGTGTTTTTCTCAAATTAGCGACTGGCTTTCTTGTAATTTTTTTGGTTTTGAATTCAAAGAAGACCGATATTTTAATAAATTCACCTAGCCATTCATATTCCACAATTCACTAAACTGTTGCCTCACTCTGTCAGGTTATCAACTCTAAATTTAAAAATCTTGGTGTCACATTTGACCCCACTCTAAGCCTGGTTTCTCATATCAAATCAACTTCCTGTTCCAGCTTCTTCCACCTTCGTAACATTGCAAAATCAGACACCTATTCTCCAAATCAGACCTGGAAAAAAATCATTCATGCGTTTGTTTCGTCGCGTCTGGACTACTGCATTGCACTTTTTTCTGCTTTAGACAAATCTTCAGTTTCTCTTCTACAAGCAATTCAAAACGCAGCAGCAAGACTCTTAACCAAGTCCCCTAAACATGCCCATATTACCCCTGTTCTATATTCTCTTCATTGGCTTCCTGTGGAATTCAGAATTTGGTTCAAAATCCTTGTCCTGAGCTTTAGAGCCCTGCATAGTCAAGCCCCTTTATACCTGCGTCAGCTCTTAATTGAAACCTTTCCTACCTGAAGTCTTTGTTCCCTGCCCCAGAATCTCCTGGCTGTCCCCTGTACTCGTCTCAAAACAAAGGGGGACAGAGCCTTCCAGTCTGTTGCACCCAGACTATGGAACAGTCTTCCTCTGCGGCTTCGATCTGCTGACTCTGTCGAGGTTTTTAAAAAGCATCTTAAAACTGTTATTTTTATTCAAGCTTTTGTATCTTGATTTTTGTTCATGACTTTGTTACCAAATGTATTGTCCTTTAAATTTACGTTGTGCAGCGCTTTGTGGGGTCATTTTAACCTGTAAAGCACTTTGAGATGTTATTTTGTATCAAAAGCGCTTTATAAATAAAGTTAGATTTGCTTTATGAACCATTTTTGTGAAAGGCACTATGTCAATTTTTTTACTTACTTACTCACTTACTTTAATTTCTTTGAAACCTTGCACAGCTGAAATGTATTTAATGCAGAGATTGCTGTGCAGAAACGAAATATTTTTCACAGTCCCTGGTTTTATCTGTGTTCTCCATTGCTAAATTACAAATCCAGCAGCAGAAAAATCTCTCTCTGGCAGCAATGGATGCCTAGATAGCAAGAATTGTCCGCTGTCCGCCTAAAGTTGGGGGAATTTTCTGGCATGCTCTCCCAACACCATTCTCTTTGAGAGTCTTAAACAAACTAAAATATTACATTATTTTTTTTTCACCTGCAACCCACCTGCAGTAAAGAAACTGCTGCTAGAACCACAAAATGTATTTGATGTATTTTCCCATCTTGAAATGGGTACCCGCGACATTAAAGGACTCTGCCCTGTTTGCACCAAACTGAGTCTTGATGTATCCACTGCGAAGAATGCTGGAGCATCTGCACATAAAGAAACCATGACTATAAGAAAGTGGAGTCATTTAATTTAATGGAGTAATTTAAATGATAGTCCGTTCAGATACTGATTATGTTGAAATTGTGCTGGGAGCACAAGTGGATGTTAAATCAGCGCTGGTATGAAATTCCGTATCAGGTTTTTAAAAGTGATGGAGAGGAAACCGTCAATCATTAATATTGCTGGGGATATCTCTCCATCGTCCCCGGCTATGAATGGAGGATAGACTGAACCACTTTTTTTCAGGTTAAATAGGAATCCTCTAAGAATGCAGAGCACCCTTTTCTCTTCAATTTCCTAATATTCTGCTTTAAAGCAGAATATTATTATTATAGAAACCCTTCCAATCAGTTCTTTTTGTTCTTTCTGTGTCTCTATTCTGTCTTCTTGAACTCACAGATGGTTGTGGCAGATGGCGTACTGAGCCAGGTTCTGCAGGAGGTTTCTTTCTGTTAAAGGGGAGTTTTTTTCTCTCCACTGTTGCTACATGCTAGCTCAGTATGAAGGACTGCTGAGAGTTTGCTGTGGTTGGAGTCTGCATCAACGGGGCTCAACAGCAAGCCAATCCCTCGATGCAATCTGCTGGGATACCTTAAATAGAAAACTTTTAAACTGATTGGAATGATTGAATTGAAATTACTTTTCTTGTAAAGTGCCTTGAGATAAGATCTGTTGTGAATCGGCACTATGTAAATAAACTGAATTGAATAATATACACTTAGTACGTTTGTTATATTCTGATAAATTATGTAAATCATTAATTATGTAACTCAGAAAACACAGAGAAGCAGCAGGGTAAGAGTTTAAATAGTGTATTTTAAATGTTATCTGACAAATCCTGGGTACCAGTAATTGTGATCAGCAGAATTTGGCTCATAAGGGATTTGCAGGAAAGTATGTGAATATTTACTTGAGTCCTATTTATTTCATGAAGTGTTGTGGCTCTGGAGTGTTGGATGTGATCGGCAAAAATATTGGAATCTTGTTGATGGTGAATGTTCCAGATAGGTCAATGATGATGTGTGTCCGGTGCGAAAAAGATAGGGTTGGCAGGTGAGTATATTGTTTGTCAGAGGTGTGGACTTGAGTCATGTGACTCTGACTCGAGTCAGACTCGAGTCATGAGTTTGATGACTTCAGACTCGACTTGATAAAATGTACCAAGACTTGCAACTCGACTTGGACTTTAACATCAATGACTCGTGACTTTACTTGGACTTGCGCCTTTTGACTTGAGAAGACTTGCTACTTCCCATGAAAACTGGGGGAAAGATTTTTTACACACCATGTAGGCATTCCAATTATATTATCAGGTTGGTCCAGTTTTTCAGAAGTGATAATTTTGAGGGGTGAGGATTTTATTGATGACATGTTTAAACAAGTTTAGGTTAAAAGGACCCATGTCTATTTGACAGTTAAACTGTTTTGCAATATGAGATCAATACAATACAGGACTGAAGCTCCTGTGCATTGTTCTAGTGCAATATGCTGTTGAAATACAATTTTTTTTTAATGAAAATTACATTTTCATTTTTTTACTGTATTTGATTAATTAATATAAATGGAGATTTAAATAAATACAAATCTTACAGACATACATGATTTGTATAAATTTATTTCTGTGGTAAGAGGACTTGAAATGACTCGAAACTAAAATGGTAGGACTTTTGACGAGACTTGAGACTTGTTGGCTTTGACTTTTGACTCGACTTGGGACACAATTCAATTCAATTCAAAAATACTTTATTAATCCCAGAGGGAAATTAAATGTTGGTATAGCTCATATAGTTAATTCTTTGAGGAGTTGTTGTAGATGATGATGGCTGTGGGGAGGAAGGATTTTCTGTAGCGGTCTGTATTGTAGCGAAACTGAAGAAGCCTCCGACTGAAGACGCTCTGTTGTTGTATGACTGTCTCATGAAGAGGATGCTCAGGGTTGTCCATAATTTTTTTGATTTTGTGAAGAATCCTTCTTTGCATCATCATCTCCAGATGTTCTACAGTTTTCCCAAGAACAGAACCAGCCTTCTTTATCAGGTTGTTTAGCCTATTTAAATCCCTGGCTCTGATGCTGCTGCCCCAACAGATGACGGCTGAAGAGATTACACTCTCCACAACAGACTTGTAGAAGATACCCAGCATCTTGCTGAAAACCTTAAAGGACCTAAGCTTCCTCAAGAAGTACAGTCTGCTCTGTCCCTTCTTGTAGACGGTTTCACTGTTGCGCCTCCAGTCCACTCTGTTGTCAAGGTGAACTCCGAGGTATTTATACTCCTCAACCACCTCCACTTCTTCTCCCATGATGGAAACAGTTTTTGACTTATCCCTGTTTCTTCTGAAATCTACAATCATCTCCTTTGTTTTGTTCACATTCAAGGTGAGACGATTGTTTCCACACCATGTCGCAAAGCGGTCCACCAGCTCTCTGTATTCAGCTTCTTGTCCATCTCTGATACACCTGACAATTGCAGAGTCATCTGAGTATTTCTGCAGATGACAGGTCTCTGATTTGTACTGGAAGTCTGAGGTGTACAGAGTGAAAAGGAATGGTGAGAGTACGGTCCCCTGTGGTGCTCCTGTGCTGCTGACCACCTGGTTTGATACACAATTCTTCAGTCTCACAAATTGTGGTCTGTTGGTCAGGTAGTCATTGATCCAGGCGGTTGTTGCGGGCTCCACCTGTGTCTTCAGGAGTTTCTGAAAAAGCAAATCAGGCTGAATTGTGTTAAATGCACTGGAGAAATCAAAGAACATTATCCTCACAGTGCCGCATGCTTTGTCCAGATGACAGTGGGTTGGTTGAAGTAGGTGGATGATGGCATCTTCAACTCCAACTCCACAGCGATAAGCAAACTGCAGTGGGTCCTGATACGTTCTTGTTTGCTTACTCAGGGTGCCAACAGGAGTCTCTCCAGGACCTTCATGATGTGGGATGTCAGTGCAACAAATCTATAGTCATTGATGACTGATGGGTGAGTTCTCTTTGGTACTGGAACAAGGTAGGATGTCTTCCACAACACTGGAACCTTCTCCTGAGTTAGGCTAAGGTTGAAGAGGTACTGCAAGATCCCACAGAGCTGCTCGGCACAGGCCTTCAGGACTCTGGGGCTGACACCATCTGGACCTGCAGCCTTGTTCCGGTTCAGTTTCTCCAGCTGCCTCTTCACCTGACTTTTGGAGACAGACAAGTGGGAGGGGGAGGCAAAGGGGGTAGTAGCATTTCCTGACTTGGTTGAAGTCAAACTTGTGGAATTAGAAGAGTCCATGGCTGAGGTGAAGGATAAAACATCTGAGGTGTAACAGGAAAGCTGTTGATCAGAGGAGAGTGGGATGTCTGTTTGGCTGGGAACAGGAGAGGGGGATGCTGAGCTAGTTCCTGAACTGAACCTGTTGAAGAATGTGTTCAGTTCATTGGCTCTGTCCAGACTTCCATCAATCCAATCCTTCCTGTCCTTAAAACTTGTGATCTTTCTCATTCCTGACCAGACATCTCGGATATTGTTCCTCTGTAGTTTGTTCTCCAGCTTCTTCCTGTATGCCTCTTTGCTGTCTACGATCTTGACCTTAAGTTGCTTCTGTATACTCCTCAGTAATTCCCTGTCTCCCTCCCTGAAGGCTCTTTTTTTCTTGTTTAGGAGTTCCTTCAGGTCACTGGTGATCCAGGGTTTGTCATTAGGGGAGCATCTCACTGTTCTGGTGGGGATGATGTTGTCCACACAGAAGTTTATATGTGTGGTTGCAAAACAACCCTGCAGGGCTTCTTCAGCTTCCTGTGACCATTTTCTCACAGTTCGAGGACAAAGACTTGAGACTTACTTGTGACTTGGAAAACCATGACTTTGTCCCACCTCTGTTGTTTGTTCTCTCTCTTTCTCTTGCATGTAGGTGAGTAGCTGCTCCCTGTTTGGGTGACTGATACTGGTATGTAAAGCAGATCATTTAGAGCAGCTTCTGTCAAAGGTAAATCTCCACATATGTACTCTTGAGATCACTGGATTCCATGAAGCAGGCAGTGAACACCAGTGTTGGGAATATTACTTTAAAGAAATAATTAGTTATAGTTACTCACTACTTGTTCCTAAAAGTAGCTGAGTTATTTGGATTTTTCTGAGCAGTTTTGAGAAGTCAGCTGAAATAAGTAGAATCAGACAGCAAGAGCTTATTCTGTAAGTATTATCTTTGTAACAAAAGTAAACAGTTAAACAATATAAAGTGTGTTTAACTCCATAGCAAATTAAATCAAACTCTCACAACCTAAGACAACTGGCCAAGTAAACAACCTATTCTTCCAAGTGTTTTCGAAGTAGTGGTTACTGGTCTTATCTCCACTTTAAAAATGTCAAATTTTCATCGCAGTGCTCCAGACTTGCCATTTGTGCTGCTTAATTGAATTGGTTTGTTGTTTGTGTATGTGGCACGCATATTCTAGCTTGTATGTAGAAACATTGACTCCGATGGCTATCATCAGCCAACTCTCCCTTATCCTATCATAAACGCTTATCTCTTTGTTAACTCACCCAGCCTCTCCACAAGCAGTTTGTGTATGGAGCCAAAGGTGCATTCGGAGTACGCAGTTTATTCTATCAATTCATAGTAACGCACCACATTTAACATTCTGTAATGGTAACAGCGTCATAACGAAGGAAACTGTCATTTGTTAAATGAACAGCATTCTTTTAAAAAGCGTTATTACTGGTGAACATTGAGGACGCTCTGGAGCTACCTCAATGTGAGTCCCAAAAAATCGAACTGTACAAAGGGGTTTATACAACAGGTAAAATTAGGCTAACATGAAGAAGGCTTGAATTCTCAAACTAAGAAAAAAACAAGGCACTTGTGATAAGGAGGGCTGAATAAATTAATCACTCAAAGCTGGCGTCTGGATTATTTGAGGGGTAAAAAGATTTTTTGCAATCCAACGTACCAAAACCCCACAGCAGGTAACCCGGTTCAAATAGGAGTGTTAGTGCTCAGGAGAGGGAAGGAGAGAAAAACAGAAAACACAAATAAAACAGCACACACTCCAGGATCATAACCGTGAATGTACAGTGTTGGGGTAGTTACTCAAAAAAAGTAATCCATTACATATTACTCATTACTTCTCAAAAAAGTAATCCCTTACATTACTTAGTTACTTTTTTTGGAAAGTAACTTAGTTACATTACTAGTTACACTACTCTTGCATCGTTCTAAAACATACCTGAAATGATGAAAAATGGAGGTGACTAAAAGAATATTATGACAGAAAAAGAGAATAAATATATATACAGTACATATAAACTCAGCAAAAAAAGAAACGTCCTCTGACTTTCAACTGTTTTTACTTTCAGGAAACTTAATGTGTGTAAATATTTGTATGAACACTAAAAGAGTCAACACCAAGGCATTGAGATTGCCTGCAATGACAACAAGCTCAGTCCGATGGTGATGTGATATACCGCCCCAGACCATGATGGACCCCCCACCTCCATATCGATCTCGCTCCAGGGTACAGGCCTTGGTGTAACGATCATTCCTTCGACGATAAACACGAATCCGTCCATCACCCCTGGTGAGACAAAACTGTGACTCATCAGTGAAGAGCACTTTTTGCCACTCCTGTCTGGTCCAGCGAAGGTGGGTTTGTGCCCATAGGCGGCATTGTTGCTGGTGATGTCTGGTAAGGACCTGCCTTACAACAGGCCTACAAGCCCTCAGTCCAGCCTCTCTCAGCCTATATCGGACAGTTTGAGCACTGATGGAGGGACTGTGTGTTCCTGGTGTGACTCGGGCAGTTGTTGTGGCCATCCTGTACCTGTCACGCAGGTGTGATATTCGGATGTACCGATCGTGTGCAGGTGTTGTTACACGTGGTCTTCCACTGCAAGGATGATCAGCTGTCCTTCCTGTCTCCCTGTAGCGCTGTCTTAGGTGTCTCACAGTGCGGACCTGGCAATTTATTGCCCTAGCCACATCAGCAGTCCTCATGCCTCCCTGCAGCATGCCTAATGCACGTTCACGCAGATGAGCAGGGATATATTTTAGACACATCTACACATATCTACACAAATATCCATTTTATATATATATATTTATATATATATATATATATATATATATATATATATATATATACACGCTCAAAAAGATGTGAACAAAAAAGTAAAAAATAATTATATACACAAACATCTAAGAACACAAATAAAAAAGAAAACATAAAATGGCTGACAGAGCTATTAGCATTAGCTAGAAGGGACATACCTCTCTTCCTCCGGTAAAATTCGTTTTTCCTCTTGTGATGACGAGTCCTCAACACAAACCTCCGATGAACTATCATTCCAAATAATCGCCAGGGCTTCGTCAGTGATGATTCTCTTCTCTTGAAGCGCCATTTTTCGAACGCAAACAAAACAGTCGAAGCTGAATCGTCACCTGTTCATCTGCTCATCTGCTCACCTGATCACCTGTGCGTAACTGCATCACAGCGCTCACCCCCGAGGTAAACAAAATATCTGTTTTTAGAATTACGCAGACCTTTAATTCCAGTTTCTATTGGCCGATTCGGATGATTGAGATATGGTTAGAATCGTAAGATCCTATGGAATCACGCTGACATCAGAACTTTGAAGCAGATTGGACAAAGCAAATATTTACATAGGGAAAGTTCACAGTGCGCATGTCAGACAAGGTTGAGCCTCCTCGAATCAAATGTAAAAAATTATGGCAAAGGATTACGTTTTTTTTACTTTTTCTTTTATAAATGCACACTGGGTATTTTAGTTATTCTGGAAATACAGTCACATCACGGTGGATTATTCTTTTCAGCACGGAAAAAACAGAAGGTAAGAAAGAATTTATGCTCTAGTTTTTCAAATGCTGTATGCATTTTTGGGCTTATTTTGCTGCTCATTTGGTGAAATTTGCACGTAGCATGATGAAACTTGCAGCTTTAGAATCTTTGAGATGCTGGCTTTCAGAGAAGGCAAAGTTTGCTCGGTTCTGTTCGGCAGAGTGACCGACAGATTCGGTTGAATGTGTTAATGTAAAAATCGCAAAATAGCACAACTGTTCCTTTAATTGCTTTTTATTTTTTCTGGTTTTGGAGGTCACAGAAAAGATTTATGAGTCTTTAGCTGAGATTCTGATAGTTTATAGGACATGCTTAGCAATCAGTGACCACAGGTCAACTAAAATCGGACATTTCCCCGCCCTTCCCTCACAGTGACCCATGGCGGGGGCTGTGGGGTGGAACAGGTTATGTAACGAGTAACGACATCATATTTCGAAAGTAATTGTAATGTCATTACAGTGTTTGCCGCAGTAACGCGTTACACTACTACGTTACAAAAATAGTAATGTCATTACAGTAACTAGTTACTTTGTAATGCGTTACACCCAACACTGGTTATGTATAGGAAGATTAGGGTGCATTGCCTCCCTCCTCTATTTCTTGTGTAATTACTGCCTTATGTATACTAATGCAACTGTGATGGTGTTGTTGTTGGTGAAGGTTCATAGAATTGCATTTTTACAAATTGCTATGAGGAGTTATTGTACAACTTTAGAAGACCCCTCTCATCAAGGCCCCTTTTGGACTAACTATTAGCTTCAGCCTCCCGAATCAAATAATTCAGCTTTAAAAGACAACAATCATCTGCTGAATTAAGACATTACCTGCTAAGAACAGTTTCTTTGAATTACTATAGTAACTGAGACATTTATTGCCACTTTGTAATATTCCGTTTTTCTAATGCTTTTAGGGAACATAATATAAATTTTAAAGCACAGCAAAAAAATAATATGACGCCATGGTAGCATTGCATCCATTTTAGCAAAAAATTTATTTGCATTCTTTGACAATAGCTTTTTTAATTTGGGCTGTGAGTAAAGAAAGAATTGTTGGTCATGCCCTATCTAAAGGTCATTGAGTACTTCCATTCTGAGCTTCTTCTTTCCAATAAAAAAAGGATTTGTCAATGAGAGGACAGGATTATATTATATCCTAGAGGTCCTGTTGAGGGGTCAAAATTGAGAAGTTTTGAAGTTATCCTTCAACCTACTCTAGGGAACACAGACTGAGGTAGGTGGGATGACAGACAGATAGTTATCCAGAGGGAAAACAGGACATGAGTGAATTCTATAGTGAACTACAGGGGTAACTGGTCTAGAGGAGTAACCACAGTGTGAAGAGTCATCGGTGTCAGTCACCTGTCTCTGCTAATGCATGTTATGAATAACTTATAAATAGTTTGTTTGAAAATCCCTCTAAAGTTCATAACACCATCACAAATGTATTCAAATGAAGAAGTTTGTAAGCTTATACAATCTTTACTAGAGTAGATCTCATAATGATTGCTGTAACTGATCGGAGTCAATCCTAAGTGTCTGAGTGTCAAGAAGCATCTCTTTGGCATGGAAACTTAATTGTTACATGTGTGTTAGCACATAAAATTTGTTTTTTCATGCACTGCTTATGCTGGATGAGATTGTATCAGCACAGTTCTTCCCAGGGTACATACATGCAAATCAAGCAATCATGGTCATCAGTGGAGATTAAACAAACCTCTTTTCTCTCTACTACACTTCTAACTTTGCATTTGCCCACTCTTCTTTAACAATTAAAATGATGAAAAAAAATCCCCTCAGAGATTATTTAAGTATGTCAATTCATTGAGTATTAAAAATGGGAGCATTATTATAGGCAGTTAACAAGCCTTTGTTTTTTCTCAAGGTTAAGAAGCTCCGATGCCTTTTCTGTTTATCTATTTGGGAATTAAACATCCTGATCGAAAGCTCTAAGCAGTGTTGTAATCTGCTGTTGTACTTCCTAATAATTTCCCTGGACACTATACATACCAGTAACAAAGCCTCATACCCACACTGTGATTATATCTAAAATGTTTTGAATTTAAGACCAGAAAACAAGTAAGTCCCAAAACAGGAATAGTAGAGTGATTAAAAAACAAACCAGAAAACAAATACAAAAACATCTTTGTAACATGAATGCAAAGACCTTTAGCACTTATTAAATCTTGTTTAAGGTCCTCAAAGGGCAACAGTTCTAGCAGGAAAAAGTACCTATTTGCTGACTGGACATAAAATAAACACATTCCATTTACAACATCAGCACTTACAACTGTGAAAAAAAAAGTCAAGTCAAGTCAAGAAAAATATAGTCTGTTAAAAGACTAAAAAACAAACACTAAAAAGTAGAAGCATTGTTTGCAGGTAACAGACCACAGCAAACACATAGAACATGATTTCTGTATTTCAAAACCCTAAGCAAAATCTCAAGAAAAGCCTGTTTTGTCCTCATGAAGCCTTTAGCTCATCAACTCACCTGTACATTTCAGATCCAGGGCCTGAAGCATCTTTCGACAGCAGCTTAGCCACATCTTAAAGATAGGTAAACTCTCTCACTTTGTTATTTTTGTGTCCCTGTGCCACAGCTGACATATGAATGTAACTAAAGTTATGGAATATAGCTGCACTAACTATTGAATTGGTAATCGCATTTAAAGTATATGCAATATTGCCGTCACAACGGACTGTTTAATTATTTGGTATGCCATAATAATTCAAGAGCTATGCATTAACACTTAGCCAGCAGGAGACACTTACCACCGTTGATACCCACACCTGATTTACACTCACCAGCCATTTTTTTAAAATCAAGTTCACCTCTTTAATTCTCAACACAAACGGTGAATCAACAAGTCACAAGGGAGCAACTAATGCATTTATGCAATGCAACCTAGTGAAGATGACTTTATGAAGTTCAAATTGAGCATAAGAACTTTGGAAGTGGCATGGTTGATGGTGCCAGGTGGGCTGAGCTGCAAAATTTTTGGGGGGACAATAAAGAGTACAAAATCTGAGTAATATCTTTGGGGGGGACATAAAAAATGCTCTGCCATCTGCCTTGCAGGGTTGGCCTTCAGCATGTTAAATAATGTTAAGGAATGCTACATAATAGTAGCAATAGCATTGTTCTGTATTAGTCCATATTCTACCTGTATACATTTTTTTCTACATACAACTAGCAATATTAACAATGGTACTAGGTGGAAGCTGGCATTGATGCCCTTTTATGACCACATCTGACAACATTTCTTTGCACCCTTTTCTTATTTTCACTATAGTTTATCAAAGTAACTTTAAAAAAACCTAGCTCAAGTTTCAAAACAGTTAACAAAATACTTTCAAGGATAATCTAACATCAAACATGTCCTGAAATTACATGGCTACTTTTACTAGCAGAGCAACAACTCCATAGATCAGGTGTGGACAGATGTGAAGCCTAAAGGTACAGTATTTCAACATCTCTTTAATCTTTTCACAATAAAGAGAGAAGACACCGTTGAAAAAAAAAATGGAATAAGTCACATGATGTGGGAGCTATGAAAGAAATCCACAAAATTTCCATCAACATAACATTAAATCTGAAAAGTTATCTGTATAGTCTAGTAGAATAATCCTTAAAGTGAAAGCTGTTGATTTTATTCTGTAGTCTGTCTCCAAATGACCTACTACAGCAACACAAAGCGATGATCAGAGTCGCTGCATCGGTCACAACTTGGTTAAACATTGAAAACGTTCTGCTGAGTAAATATCTGTCAAATTTACTACCAAAAACCAATTTCAGTATGGTTTCCTTTTGCTTTTCATGGTGCTGAATCAGACGCCATGGCAGACAATTCATTTTGACCGACGGGTTCAGAAAAATCCCGTCATAATCCCTTTTTACCAGTCAATACAAAAAAAATTTTTTAACTTCAGTTTAATTTATATTCAATTCAAATGAGCTGAACAGAGAATCCACATCGTGCTATCAGACATCAAGCTGTTGAATCCATGTCATTTTTTTCCACACAGACAAAAATTACTGATTGTGGCCCCAGGAACTACATATAAACAATGAAATTAAACAATATCCCTGACAACTTCCTCGGTTTACATGGACCTGAAATCCCAAGAGGTTACTGTCATGAAGTTTTGGACTTCACTCCACTTCAGTCAAAGATTTGAAATCAGGCAACATTTCTGCAATTGCAGTGATCAGCAGTCGGAAAGACTCTCTGAACAAGCCGTTTCCTGACCCCCAAGCTATTGCTTCAGCAGGAGGAAGTCCCGGAACATGCGGCACTTTGGCGCAGGTGCTTGGCATGATGCTTCAACATGAGCTCCAAGGCCTCCGTAACTCTTCAACGTGCTGTCAGCTCGGTTGAAGATCTGAAAAAGTGTGTGCGAATTCCAGCAAACTATTGTGAGAAGCTTGTGGAAGGATATTCAAAATGTTTGACCCAAATCAAACAATTCAAAGGCAATGTTACCAAATACTCAGGAAATCCATGTAAACTTCTGATTTTGAAGGCCTTAATATATATATCATTGACACATTCTTTCTCTTATTAATGTGACATTTAGCAAATATGAATGATATTGGTAATTCTAACTGACCTAAAACAAGATAAGTTTGGTCGGATTTCACTTCAGAAAGTGGGGAAAAAGGCGTATGTGTCTTTTTGTTTGGTGTATGTAAACTTCTGGTTTCAACTGTAATTGTTGATTTATACATTTATTTTACTGTTGTTGAGAAAGGTCCTTCAGATGATATAGAGAAAGACACATAGGCACAACATAATGTTGTTCAGAAAGTAATTTAAAATCTGAAAGGTGCCCTGTACTAGATAACTACTTGAAAAACACAGCAGGGGAGTTAGAGACTCAAAATGAGAGTGTGAAGGATGTCATTACTTGGAGTGAGAGTCACAGTCAGTGGTGGTTTTTCACTCACCACAGAACCAGAAAATGTCTGCACTTATGCTTTCAGTGTCTGTTGTATCTCATATTTCACACTTGTTATAAATCACCTCTTACAGGGTCACCTCATCAACGGCATGTCCACTTCTCAGAGGCCTACCTCTTGGCTTTTTCCTTCTAGTCCTAGTGTCAGTTACTGCTTTTTGGACTTTGGGTAACCAAGTTAATGTAAAACAGAAAAAAAGAAAATGTTTTAAGATTCATCTCATCTCCCCACATCACTCAAAACCCTCGCATGTCTTCAACTTTTATCTTTTTCTCCCCCAAGGGCTTTCATTCAGCTAGTCCCTGATTTCAGTTTACTTTCTCCTAAAGTTTTTCTTTTCACTTGTTTCATCTGTTTAAGTTGCAATATTTGCTTCTGTGACTAAATGAGGGGCCTTTTACATATATTAATACCCAAGTTTATTCACCTTCTTCAGACTTGCTCCATTAAAGGTAACACATTTGATGGTGAAGCAAACAAAAATAAGTTTATATAATATCGTTTTTATAGTTCTCTGTTTTTCTAGCAACAGCTTGACCGTATTAAGGACTGTATATTCACTCTAAGGCACCTAAAATGCATCAATATTAGTATGACTATGTTCCTAATGTTATGTAACAGTTTAACCGTTATCCATATTTAAATTATAGCAATTAAGTAGATGTTATATCTTCAGTTTACAAACATGTATATATGGGTTGGGGTGTGTGGTGGAAAATTGTTATGTAATTAAAAATTAAGTGTATATTCTCTGTTTAGTGAATGCATCTAGGGTAAGATGACAAGGTTATTTTTCCAACTTAATGTTTATGATAAATATGTGTCAGGTCACCAGAGAGACAGACGCCGGGGAAGTAAGATAACAGTCTGGCCTTCGGATGTGCTGGTTCATGCGTTGCTATCAGACTGGGATTGACCAGTTCTCCAGAGGCGGGGCATGAAGGTTGGAGAAGACGTCTACAGAGACAAACAGTGATTGCTGAATACTATTTAAGTGGTTAGTCAGAAAGGTTGGTTAGGGTGATGCACGAGTAACTCTGTCCCCTCCATGTTTTGGCCAAGACAGGTTTGTATTAAATACTTAAACGCCTTCTGGGACTCAGACTTCTTTATTATGGAAACCCTCAGATATGTTTTGCCATTACAGGTGTTTCGGGGTATTTAAACAGAAATTATTATTTTTTTTTTTTAAAGAAAATATTTTAGAGATATAAAGCCTATAATTACTGAACGTATGAAACGTAAATACATCATAATTACCGTTTGATAGTTTTTTCAAAGCAGATAAGCAACTTAATGCAGCAAGTTGCAACTGATGTAAGAGTACTTTCTATGATAAAGAAAGTCAAAAGTTGATAACAGGACACAGAGGGCATTCAGTTACTGGGAGCATTATCCCAGTCGATGCCCCTAACCCCTAACCCTAAACCAGGGAGTAAACCTATGGCTAATCACGTTCTTTTTTTAAGGGGGCTACAGAATCTAATGCCAAACTCAATGAGGAAGTAACACTGAAACAGACCATCAACTTCTGAGGGCTTAGAGATGGAATTGCTGCCCTCCACTTTGTTACTCTGAGACACTAAGTAAGTAAGAATGGAACAGATTCTTTAAAACCTGTTGAAGCCTTGTCTGATAAACCTCTACTATAATGACATTTTCTTTCAGGTTTAAGATGGTCAGGTCTAGTAAATTGATAAGTTATCTAAAAATGGTCTGACAGGATGGGGTTATGTTTGAGGACTGTTATTTCCTCACACTTAATGCCGTATGTCAGTACAAGGTCCAAAGTGTGTTGACCCGAGTGGGTGGGTCCCTGTACTTTTTAAGTAAAACCAATTAAGTCTAAGATAGAATTATAAGCTGCATTTAGGCTATCACTTTCAGTGTCCACATGAATACTGAAAACCCCCAATATATTGACCTTGCCAGTTTTTAATACTAAATCAGATTTTAAAAAACGGGAGATCTGATGTAAGAATTGAGAGTGAGGGCCTGGTGGACAATACAAAATCACAAACAAGTGGTCTTAATGTTTTCCAACTTAGATGAGAAAAACTAAGGGTTAGATGTTCAAAAGAACTGTAGCTATCAATTGGTCTGGGATTAATTAGTAAATCAAAATGAAAAATGGTTGCAACTGCTCCTCTTCGCCCAGTACTTCTAAGAATGGAACAAGTGAACTATTATTGTTACTGGTAAATTTTCTAATTTGGAAGAGTAATTGTTTCTATTATTATTTATCTCAAATTTTAAAGTCATTTTTGTACTTATGAAAGCCGATCTGAAGTTTATTTTACTATTCTTTCTAACCACATGGATAATGCATGTTTAAATATGTTAAAAACAAAAAGTCTTAGCCCAGTCCTGAAATGTCCTCTTTTTTGGAAATAAAAAAATGGTCAGCCTATCACAGGTACACTTCAACTGTGAGAAACAGAATTTTTTTTTTTTTTAAGGAAATAACTGTATATTTTTTAAAGCATTTATTTGTATAATGGTGCAGAAAATAAGTATTTAGCACCAACAAACAAGCAAGAACTCTGGCCACTGTCAATAAAGGCCACTCAGGCCCAAAAAAACCTTTAAAAAAAAATCTGGCCTCACAAACTTGTTACTTCTCTTCTATCCTCCATCTGTTACCTGTATTAATGGCACCTACTTGAACTCATTATCTGAAAGAAAGTCACCTGTCCACACCTTAAAACAGTCAGAGTCCAACCTCAGTCATGGTCAAGACCAGGGAGCTGTCTAAAGACACAAGATTGTACCCCTGCACAAGGTGGGATCAGTCAATCACTGGGATGAGCCAATCTACATTAGACAAGCAGCTTGGTGCGAAAAGATCAACTGTTGGAGCAATTATTAGAAAATGGAATAAATACAAGATGACTGACAATTTCCCTCGAGCTGAGGCTCCATGGAATATCTCACCTCATGGAGTACACATGATGTGGAGAACGGCAAGGAAACAGCCCAGAACTACAAAGGGGGAGCTGTTCAATGACAGGACGACTGACTATTGAAGTGAACTTCTGTTTTAGACCAAATATTTATTTTCTGCACCATTATACAGATAAAATCTTTTAAGATCATACAAGCATACATTTTCTTTTCACATTCTGTATGTGATAGTTCAAGTGTACCTATGATGAAAATTACAGACCTCTCCCATCTTTTAAAGTGGGACAACTTGCACAATCTTTGGCTGCCAAATACTTTTTTCCCCAATGTATTTTGTTGGCATAAAATCACAGACTTCATTCCAGATACTGAGTCACTTATTTCAGCAATGTCAGATTTCTATAGATTTATGTGCATTATCTCCTTTAAAATATTTAATATAATTCCATTGATATAAAGATCACACCTTGCTGTAGCTGCTGCACTGAAGGGATACATTTTTCTGCATTAGCATGTCTTCATAGACTAGGTATATAAACCCTAAATATGCTAGAATATTCAACTTTACACATCCAAAGCTCTTCATGACACTTCCTTATGAAATCTTAAATAGCTTTTGGCACCATTTAATCCCAACAGAACACTTCACTTTTTTTCCTTTTAATGGAAACCTGATGACCCAGTATTAAAAGTAAAATGGATGTCTTTTTTAATAAAGTTTAAAGCATCCTCAGAAAGAATCATCCTTTAACCATGTTGCTATAGGTCCAGGCTCTTTGGGGGGGTTCTATGACACACTGAACACCACATCTATACTGTCATCTTTTTCTATCATTTCATACTTTTTTCCTCATTGCAAACTGCTTTAAAAAAAAGATAGAATAACATGCATTGTATATTTGCATTATACATTTGAACTTTTGCGGTCTCTGCACTCCTCTGCCAGCCGTCTCCTTGTCATCCCAAAAGTTAGGACACACACTCATGGCGAGGCGTCTTTCCATTATTATGGCCCTCACCTCTGGAACAGGCTGCCAGAGGACCTCAGGATCGTGGAGAACGTTCATGTTTTTAAGAGCACCCTCAAGACACCTTTTGAGCCTAGCTTTTAACTGATGATTATTTATTATTGTCTATTTAACTGCTCTGCATGTTTTATATGATTATACTTTACTATTTAATCTTATCACATGTATCTACTGCTTATTTTTATTTTATTTTAATTTGTTATCTAAATCCCCGTTCCAGTGTTTCCTCTGTGGGAGCTCTCTGCCAGGTGGAGCTTGGGTGGAGGTGGGGGCCTCGGCTTTGCATCCACTGGGCGCCCTGCTTCTGTGCCTCGGCTGCTGCTGTTTATCTACTGCTGCCGGTGCAGATCAAATCAAATCAAATCAAATCAAACTTTATTTATAAAGCGCTTTTCATACAAGAAGTTACATCACAAAGTGCTTTACAGATTAAAATGACCCTACATAAAACCACATTCCCATCCCTCCCCCAAAGATTTAAAAGCATGGTCAGTTATACCCCCCTTCCCCCAACCAAACTCCCATGCACACACACAGTTAAAAACAGCAAAAACAGTAAAAAAGGACATTAGGCCGAGTGCAGATGAACCATGCAAGGAAACGCCATCAGAGGAGCCATCTGTACCGCAGCGGTAGATCAACGGCAACAGCCGAGGCACCGACACAGGGCACCCAGTGGAGGCAAGGCCAAGACCCCACCTCCACCCAAGCTCCACCTGGTGAGCACCCAGGCAGCTACAGCCGATCGCCGCTCCCGCGGCAGAGGGCTCCCATAGAGGATACACTGGAACGGGGATTAAGACAAATTAAAGTATAAAAATAAACAGTAAATTAATGTGATAAGATTAAATAGCAAAACATTGATAAAATATAATCATATAAAACATGCAGAGCAATTAAACAGAAAATAATAAATAATAATCAGTTAAAACCTAGGCTAAAAAGGTGAGTCTTGAGCCTGCTCTTAAAAACATGAACGTTCTCCACGGCCCTGAGGTCCTCCGGCAGCCTGTTCCAGAGGTGAGGGCCAAAAAACTGGAAAGACGCCTCACCATGAGTGTGTGTCCTAACTTTTGGGGTGACAAGGAGACAGCTGCCAGAGGAGCGCAGAGACAGCAAAGATTCATATAGTAAATGCAGTTCAGAGAGATAAGAAGGCCCAAGTCCATTAAGACAATGTACAGATGAACCTTGCATGTTTCATCTGCACTCGGCCCATTGTCCTTTTTTACTGTTGCTTTTAACTATGTGTGTGCATGGAAGTTGGGTTAGGGGGAGGGGGGTGTAACTGTGACCATGCTTTTAAATCTGTGGGGGAAGGATGGGAATGTAGTTTTATGTGGGGTCATTTTTATCTGTAAAGCACTTTGTGATGCAATTTCTTGTATGAAAAGCGCTTTAGAAATAAAGTTTGATTTGATATACCAGAAGGGGAGGAGATTAGGGGATACAATTTGGTTCGAATAAGGATTCAAAAATTCAAATCAACACACAGTCCAATGAGGCTAAAGAGTCCTATCTAATGATAGGAGCCTCTTTGATTTTTGGCATCAAAACTAAAGACTTTCTTCAATGACGATTATCTAAACATGGATTTGTTTTCCCCTTTATTGAGCTCTTTTTACTAAATCCATAACTTCCAGTCTAGGCTCCATTAATGGAGCTTGGCTTATTAAACCTAGATTTGTGGAGTTTGTTTACGATTGCTTGATGCAGCAACTGCATCAAGGTAATCTGAACCAAACCCCCATGTCTGCTATCTAACCTAATCAGTTACTTATAATCAACTAACTAATCCTTTGAATTATCTCACATATCTTTGAACTAGCATGCTCTAACACTTAATAACTCAGCTTGAGGGTCACCTCAGGAGCCACCAAAAATGCAGGCCTCCTGAGGGATGACTCCTATTTCGAGACGCAGAGGCTGAGGGGGTCAAGAGGTGGGCCTTGAGGTTCACAACGAGGAGTGATGACCAACAACCCAGGGAAGAGTACACGTTTCAACACAGAGTCCAGATGTAATATCTCTCTGAAAAGATTTAAGGAGGCTACGTAACATCTCTCTCTCTTGGGTTTTCTTTTTTAGAGTCCTGACAGATGAGGAGATGAAATGCAGCCGTCCCGGAGGGGCAGAGAGGTGGTTTCCACCAACATGAATGAAGTAGTTAACACCACAAATGTCATATAAAGACACCGGGTGTTAAGTTTCTTAGGTGTTTGGATTTTGAGTTTTAGTTATTTAATTTCCTTAATCAGTTTACATTAACATTTTAGTTTATTTCTTGGTCTTTTGTTATGTGTTATTCGAGTTTTTCCTTCCACCATGTTTTCTCGCCCTCTTTTACCCTCATTTGCTCTTATGTCAGGCTTGTTGTCTTTGTGGTTCATTCCTTTTTATTTACTTAGGTTCTTAGTGTTACTTATTTTGGCTCTGTCTTCCTTTCTTATGTTCACTTCCTGTCCTTGGCCATTCTCACCTTTGTTTTCTTGTTTAATCTTTTATTTGCTTTCTTCCTCTTTTCATTATTTGTTCCCGTTAGTTCTATTATACTTAATTTCTCTTATTAATCAGTCTTCTTTTGAACAATCCTTTCCTTGTAGGTTTATTTTCCCCAGTTCTGTTTTCTCAACTCTAGTGCTCTTGAGTTTCTCTTAGATTAATTTACTAGTTTCTCTTAGGTTCATAGTTAGTCCTTATTCCTCTTTAACATAGTTTTGTCCAGTCCTTTCTTATGTTTTGTTCTTGGCCTTCCTCTCTGTTTTCCTTGCCATTCTGCATTCCTACTGATTCTTTCCACCTGCTCTCTCACCTGCAACTACTTCTCCCTAATTAGTCCTCAGCCTTCTCCCTGCCACTTGGACACCTCCTCAGTACACTTAAGCCCTTCT
The DNA here is from genome assembly GCA_963556495.2 of Valencia hispanica. NCBI lineage: Eukaryota > Metazoa > Chordata > Actinopteri > Cyprinodontiformes > Valenciidae > Valencia > Valencia hispanica. The sequence goes on from OY747709.1 coordinate 33,792,377, forward strand.
TTGTCAGTCACTACTTGCTGGTTCATCATCATTGCTCCCTGTCTTCTGGTTCCTGTGTTTGACCTCCTGTTAATGCTGTAATTATTTGTTTATCTTTTCCTTTAGTTAAAATCTCTGCAAGAGACTTTGTCCTGCATTTTGAGTCCCCGATCCAGCAATTTATGACACCCTGTGGGTTTTTCGGTTCTGACAACAAGTGAAGTCTCAACAAAGTCATCCGGATGGACAATCCCTGGTTACTTTGAGCTAATTCCGTGACCAGCATAATTGTCTGATTATCAATTGAATATTTGATCATTGTCTTCTTTTTGTCGGCTCATTCCGAACCCATTAGAAAATTGTACCAACATCTTGAAATATTCCCTTTATGTTTTGGGCATTTCTGTAGTGAAAGAAAAAGGGAGGATGTAACATAAATAGTTCAAGGTAATGGGGAATTATTGATTAGTTACATGGTAGCCGGGATGTGTATTTTATTTTTTTTATCTGGCGATACGATATCTATCATGATACAGGGGAGATGGTATGATATATTGCGATACTATGAGTAAGACAACATATTGTGATTTTCAAAATTGAATTTAACATAGGTGCGGGTATTTACAGGTAGTTACAGATACATTATTGGGCTGAGGTTATCATTACTAGATCTTGATTAATTTGTACCATGAGCTTTTCAGTGGCATTGTTTTATTTTTTATCCATTATTGTGTTGTGGTTGTGTAGTTTTTTTGTTCACATTGTTTGTTTTGTCGATGTTCCTTTTTTGTTTAGTTTTTTTCCCCTTCTCTCTGCCGTCCTGTGGGTATGGAGGCAGAATTCAATGTTTTCTTGCTCTCTTTGTTCCCCTTCCTCTCTTGTATTTTCAACTCGCCCTCTCTTGACTTTTTGATTCCTACCTCTCTTCGTCATCAACTTTCTTCCCTTTTTATTTTCCATGTCCATAACATCAGCATAAAAACCCCACAGCAATTCATAAAAAAGATTTCTCACACATATATACCAAGTAGAGTACTATAGCAAAAGCTGTGGTGCTCCACTTGTGAAAGTAACTCTGTTGGGCTTTTAGTTGGTACTCAGACACCAAGTATGAGTGCCACACTGCCAGACGGTACATGTAAAAAAAAAAAAACTGAATTGAACTGTCGAAAAACTGTCACAGCATTCTAAACACTCCAACCTGTTTCATACTTTAACACATCCAGTTTTATTACTAGATCTAGTGGATCCACTGGAACAAAGAAGGTGAAAACAGCCACAAACTACCGGTCATACTTTTAATTTTACTACAAAAATGACTGGCATTTTAATTCTATCTATCTATCTATCTATCTATCTATCTATCTATCTATCTATCTATCTATCTATCTATCTATCTATCTATCTATCTATCTATCTATCTATCTATCTATCTATCTATCTATCTATCTATCTATCTATCTTCCCTCCCTCCCTCTGGCTGCTGTGAGAAGTGCTTTGGTTAACGTTGTTATTAAGACATAACATTGTGGTGCGGAAGGGAAAGGGTATTTTCAGTTGAGGCAGACAGGAGATCGGTGCAGAGGAATCCGAGCATTGCCCAGCCGGGCTCCAGGAAAAGACTGGTCAAGCTGCTTAGTAAAATACAAGAAAACGCTGATCAGGACTTCAGCCTCATCCTTGTTTTAATAAGGAAGATTTTTTCTTTGATAACAACACACATGCACGCACACACGCATTCTTGTCTTGAGTGAGGGCCTTCATTGACTTCCATTCATTTTAGTGACTGTAATAAGCCTAACTCAGACATTTTTTCCTAACATTAACTAAAACTTAATTCCCACCATATCTCCAAAACCAACCAGTAGAGCTCATTAACATTGTCCGAAGGTGAGTACCAGAGAACATGTCCTCACTTTGTATTAAATGGTAAAGGTACTCTAAAGTTAAAAAACCTGAAACGGTGAAAAATTTTCCCCAGTCTGAATGCTAAACAGGAGCCCCCCCCCCACACACACACGCACACACATGATGCATTGTGAATTAAGAGAGCTGTTGCCAAAAAAGCATGAGGCAAAGCGATTTGTGGATGTTTTGTCTGACAATGGGCTCTTACGGGTTGAACACAAAGATCCACTCATTCAAGTTTAAAGAAACTTTTTTGGCTGGATGTTTTGCGGTTGTTGTCCCTGAGTCTGAGGCAACTTTAAAATTACATTAATGATTGCTCAAAAATAAACCTTTTTCTTGCCGTTGTGGATGGTGATGCTGTGGGCAAAAGGGATCTCTGATGACAGTCAGTCTTGCAACAAATCTGAAGGCCTCTAACTAAAGATGTATGAAGCTGTATGTAAGTCCCATGAATGCCATGACATGCAAACAGCTCAAGTTCTGGGCAGCAGAGACTATATTCCACAGTAACTTGCCTTGGATTCCATCATCAGTTGTTGGCAAGCACTGCTAATCCACTTCATTTGCTTTTGCCGTTCCTCTTCAAACTTTTTTCAGTCCGTATGGTCAGAAAGCCTGGCATAGAAGTGTTGAAGTCAGGGATATTATCCTTTCCTTTTATGATCAATGGAAGAGATTGTTTTAACTGTCTCCTTCTCTCTCTCTGCTCTTTGGTTCTCCTCTCCACCAATGAAGCCTTGTTTTCAACTCCCATGTGTTTTGGGGTTGTAGTTCAATGCTAATCAGCTGCCCCCAGTTGTAAAAACAACACATTGTTGCCACTGTTTTGAATGATAACAACTGTCCAAAAGTAAAATAGAAAGCAAAAATATTTGCAGCTGTACAGCGTCCGAAACCACAGGGCATAATTGTCCACACATGCAATGCCTCAACTCCAAAAATGATGAATAAAAGTCTCCAAAAATAACAAATTGGAAGTAATGTAACAGACCTACTCCAGCATACTGCCCCCATGAATGATGCAATGCTAGAATCAAAGCCAAGTTATTAAATTCTGTGATGAACTTTTAAGGCAAGTCAAGATGTTGCAGAAAGACTGCATAATTCTACAACCCTACAGGGCTGGTCTTGGATGTTCATTTTACTCATCTAACAGACTGCCCAGATATGTCAGCTTGTAGTACAACTGAAGAAGTTTCCATGTGATAGTGTGCACATTTAAGGCTTGGAGCATTTCTTGAAATGTTCTAAATGGGCCCTGGCCCTCGTTGGATGCCTGCTCTTGGCGCCCTGCGTTGCGTTGGATCAGGACCCGGGAGCTGGTACAACTTGGTGTCCAGATGCTGGCTGAGCCCGGCCTGGGGATGCTGTCCGTCCCCTGCGGCTATCGGTGGGGCGCTGGGATGTTGGCGCTGGGGATTGGACTAGGGTGGAGGCGGCGCGCGGCGGCCGGTCCCTTGTGGGGTGCCCCTGGGCCCCGGCTCTCCCGGTCCATTGACCGGCCCACCCTGGCGCGGCCGGTTGCCGGCGGGGCCCGTGGGCTCGTCACTGCTGCCCCCCGGGCCCCTGCATAGTGGCCGCTGGATGTTCCCCTGGGGTTCTCCTTTGCTCCACTCTTGGGGGATGCGGTCGGCCCCGCCCGGGTCCGCCTGGGGCTCTGGGGGTCCTTTGGACGTCTTTGCTCCGATCTCCTTCGTGTCTGCATCGATTCCTGGGAGACGTATCGATGCCTGCTCGCACCAGCTATCGAACACTCTTGTGGAGAAACCTTATATGCACCAGCATGCTAACACACACACATAGGTGTGGGGTCTCTGGTGTTTGGGGATGTATTCTTGGGCTGAGGTTATCATTACTAGAGCTTGATTAATCGGTACCATGAGTTTTTCTGTGACATTGTTGTTGTATTTTTATATCTATTTTTGTGTGATGTGGTTGTGTGATTCTTAGTTCACAATGTTTGGTTTGTTTTGTCGATGTTCCTTTTTCGTGTTTTGTTTTGTTTTTCCCCCTCTCTCTGCCGTCCTGTGAGTGTGGAGGCAGACTTCAATGTCTTCCTGTGTTTTCTTTGTTTCCCTTCCTCTCTTGTATTTTCAGCTCACCCTCTCTCTTGACTTTTTGTTTCCTACCTCTCTTCTTCATCTTCCTTCTTTCTTCTCCTTAATTTTCCATCTCCGTCTCCATAACATCAGGAAATAAAAACCCCAACAATTCATAATAAAGATATTCAAGTGGAGGACTATAGCAAAAGCTCTACTGCTCCGCTTGTGAAAGTAAATCTGTTGGGCTTCTACTTGGTACTCAGACACCAATTCTGAGCTCCACACTGCCAAACAGGACACGTTAAAAAAATAAAAAATAAAAATAATAAATGGGCAAACATTGTTGTAGCAGTGGTCTCTAACCTTGGTCCTTGAGAGCTGTCCAGAAGGTTTTAGAAGCAGTCCTGCTCCAACACAGCTGGTGAAAATCACACAACTCCTCATATTTTCATGGAAATTACCATAATATAAACTTTTTATACTTGTATTGTTTCCAAAAGAACAAAGACAAAATCCCCACAAAGACTGATCAGTGTATTTTATCAATTTGCTGAATTTTAACAAGGGAACTGAAGAACAACATGGATAAAGTGTTTAGTCCTCCGATGCTTTCTTTACCTCTAAGACAAATCTGACCAGTTAGTTTTCAAGCCACACCTGAAAATGTAATTTACTTTGGTTTGGTATGAATCAAATTAGGACATAAAAAAACTCTGGTTAGCAGGGCCAGTGGCAATTGAACCAGTGGACTACTCTTGACACTTTTTGTAAAAACCAAATTCATCATGCCAAAAAAAGAAGAAATTAGTCTGGACCTCAAGAAGAGGATAGTAGACATTTATTGTGAGGGTGACGACTACACTGCCATTTCCAAATGTTTCAGTGTCTTGAAAAGCTGTACATCATTGAAAAGCTGTACATCATTGCAAAGCAATCAAAAACTTTGGAGAGAAAAATAATCAGATGTCAAAAAGGATCCTTGGGTCTCTACCAAGGTCATTGTTGCAAAGCCTCTATAACAATCAGCTAATGGGATGGTGACTACTTCACTTGGCGAGTCAGGGGTGTAACAAAGGTATGGTGGCCTCTAAGTTCTTTGTTTATTGTGTCCATTTGGGTTTATTTCTCTTAGATCTGTTGGTCTTTTCCCTTGATTTATAATTGATTTTGAGTCTTAGTTCCTCATTAAATTCAGTCTCCATCATGAGTCTGCCTCTGTCCTGCTTACATTTGGGCCTCCCTCAAGACTGAAACACGACAAGGAGAACCTAGGAGTGTTATGTGAAAAGGGCGTGTAAGCAAATATATGGGATTTCTTGGTAATCCTGGATTATTTTAGAGTAAGGGAGGTCACTGATGTGGAGGACAAATGACTAAAGGCCAGTTTATACTTCTGCGTCGTGTCCCGCAGAGGCTTGACGCGCACCTCCTCGGACCTGACGTGCAGCCGGGCGACGCGAAGCAGAGACGCGGAAGTACTCCCTTGTGATTGGTCAGTGAGATTACGTATTTCCGGATGTTTGGGTTTTGTTGCTGAATGTATGCGGAAGCTGCCATTTTAAAACACAACCCACAATGGACCAGACCAGAGAGCGATTGATTGAGGAGGTCAGGAAATATGTGCATATCTATGACTCCACCTCAAGAGATTACAAAGATTCGCAGATGAACCTATATTCATGGAGGGAAATCGCTGAAGCCGTCGGCCTAGAAGTGCCCGAGTGCATGAAGCAGCCTACTGCCACCTGCAGGTCTTGAAATGAAACAGCAACACGACACTTTCAGCCCTACGCAGAAGTATAAACACAGCAGTGGGTACGGCGGTTACGGCGTAACATACGCGACTGACGCGACGCAGAAGTATAAACCGGCCTTTACTGGTAAGGATAAGCACAGAACAAAGGAAGCCACTGCTAAGACCTTTTACAAGTTATTTTGGATGGCAGAATTTGTACTCGATGGAAGGTCACTCTGAAACATCAAAATGTGAGATCATTTTACCTTTACCTCCAATCTACATATGTTTCCAATAGTCAGAAGGGCAATATCCACAAGGAAAATCCATTGTGACTCCAAAATTTTGGGGGGGGAAATTACAAGGAGCAGCAGACACTGATTAGACATAAGATTAAGACACCAGCCAACTAGTCTGTTGGTCATTTTCACTTTCATAAGTCATCATCTATATTTATGGACTCATAAAACATTAATCTATGACAACCTATCCATGTCAAAACTAATCAAATCTTTATGTATTCATTGTTAATGGTCTCATCCATTTTCATCAGTTTTTTTCAGTGAAAATGATGCATGGAGCATCATCTCTTAGGACCTGAAATACACATGGACAGACATCAGATTTTGGGTTGTATTACAAAGTGTCCACATATGTGAACATACTTTTTCTCTAAAACTACATTGTGTCAAAAGATGATGCTTAGTTTTTATACTTATCAAGTTTAATAAGCAGAAATAGCACAGATAAATAAAAATCATGCATGTCAAAAAAGAGCTTGGTTCTTAGGAGGTTAACATGTAGACTATGTATAAATCTTTAAAAACATTTGTAAGAAAAAGAAACAGAATAGGAGTTTTCACTGTTGCTGAAGACTGATAAATTACTTAGGTGCTGAGCTTTGTGTGGGTGCATCTAGTTCATTTTTTTCTGACTGTGAGCTCCCATAGGGAAAACACAGGATTTGATATAGAAAACAGAGAGATCCAATGGCTTAGCCTGAGTTGTCTGCTTCAGACCACAGGGTAGCTGGCACAGACAAATGGGTGCATAGATAAGTACTGGCACTCTGCAAGATCTTAATTTCTAATTTGGATGTTGTATAATGTAGTACAAGAAAAGCACTCTGTGTTTCATCTTATTGACGGTGTGCAGTGTTACTCTTACCCACTGAGAAGATGAATTCTACTCAGGTTGACACCCAATAAGACGTTATAAATTCATCAGCAAATAAAATCTGCATTTAAGACATTGTGAATTTAGACATGTATTGTCTTTCATGGTTGTGGTCTCAAAAGTAGGCAGTAAAAGATTGCATTGCACTGAGAGTGGACTTCGCAGTGGAAATATAGAAATACATTAACAGTAGTTTAACTTATGTTGACTTTTAAATTCTTATTTAATTGGCCTGCATAATTTATATTTAGAGAACATGAAATGATTTGGGAAAAAAGACACCGAAAAGGTCATGAGACATTTTCTTCAAAACATAATTATGTTTTAGCTAAATTAAAATATCTCTGGACAGAAATTTTAAGAGTTAAATGTTTGCTATGTGAGCATAGATAGTTTAAATAAAAATTTAATTTTCCCTTTGGCTTTAATCAAGCAGACTCCAGTATTTGTTTTTATTAATTCATTTTCTTTTGATTGTAGCCACACATTTTCTCAGTAGCATTTTCAGTCCGAAGCACTCAAACATAATTTGTGATAAGTTCTTTGGGGAAAACATCAAAATTAACTCACAGATTAAAGGCAGTATATGAATAAATGCTAAAGAAGAAATAATAATTTTAATGCCAGATCTTTTTCTTTTCATTTTGCATACTATACCAACCTTCTGGTCATCAAATTATAACAATGTATCTTACCTCAGTTGGTTGCCACATCTTCCACTCCTCGAGTTTCCAAAAATCAGGAATAATTTTAACATTAGAGTTTAGCAAATTCAAAAGTTACACAAAATATAAAAAACATATATTATAATGAAGATTTATTGTCTGGTGTGGCACAAAGTGACTGTCTGTTCATTTTTTTTATCTACCAAAAAAAATGTTAAAGTTGACCAGTATGGCAATAATCAAACAAAATGGCTATATTGAAACCTTGTAGCAATGTTAGTCTACAGAATAGAGTAACACTACTTTAAGGACAGCTGGCGTGCTCAAGATACGACCATTTGTGTTTTTTATTCACATTTGTTTTTCAGATGGGTTTACTTGTGCAGATCACCCCACTGAACCATATGTTCAGAACACTACAGAGATTTCGAGGTATGTGTACAACAAAAATGAATGGAAGTAGATGATGAAAAAGACCAAGGTTGGACTAAAATAGACAGATTTTTTGGGACAAATTAGTTATATTTCCCTCATGGAATTACACAAATGTCCCATCAAATGTTTTGTCATCCAAAAGTCAAACTGAAGTCCTCCGCTCTGATTATCCACTTTGTAGAGTGTTTAATGTCTATAACAACAGATTTGTATGTTGGTGTAGATTCTTAAGTTATCCAGGACATTATATTCTTGAGAGTTTAAATGAAGGCAACTTTCTTGATGTCTTGAAAACGTTTTGTCTCTCATCCAAGAGGCTTTTTCATTTCTGAAAACTGGATTGGGAATATCAGATTTATAAGTCTATGGTTAAGGCTCACAAATGGGGCTATCGTTACACCTATCAGGGTTGCATAAGCTTCTAAGCACTAAGCAATCTTGGTGATATAAGTGTTGTTAACGGTGAAACGACCCCAGTTATGTAACTATTCACTGTTTTGGTCACATGCCTCAATATGTGAGTGAAACTTCTTGGGTAGGCAACTCAAGGCTACTATGTGTTTGAAAGGGGGAATCTCAAACCACCTCCTCTGTTCAAGGTTGGTTTCATATGTTTTATATAGATGACTTCTTTCACTCCTCTCAAACCATCTATCTTCTTTATCTAAAATGTGTACAGTATTGTCTTCAAAGGAGTGACCTTTGTCCTTTAGATGTAGATGGACTGCAGAGTCTTGGTCTGATGAGTTTGCTCCTCTGTGTTGAGCCATCCTTTTGTGTAGTTGCTGTTTCGTTTCTCCAATGTACAGCTCTGAACATTCCTCACTGCCCTGGACTGCATATACCACGCCACTGAGCTTGTTTTTGGGTCTTTTGTCAATGAACAAGTCTTTGCCTGAGAGTGTTACCAGATTGAAAATGCACTGGGATGTTATGTTTGGAAAATATCCTTCTTAGTTTCTCAGAGACTCCAGCGTCATATGGGATAACAGTTTTTCCGTCTCCTCTTCTCCTCCCTTACACTGGCCTGAGTTGAGTGTTTCCTTGACTTTTTTGATGCTTTGACATATGCCCCTTTAGGGTACCCACAAGTTAGGAGTGCCCTTATGAGTTCAATGCTCTTCTTTCCACTTCTTCCATGTAGAGATTAGCCACAATCAGAGACACAGGGGATCCCATAGCACATTTATGTTTTTGCCTGTAGAAGTTGTCCTTGTACTTAAAATATGTGGTGGAAAGGCAGAGATCTAGTAGGGTGCAAATATGATCCGAGTGAGGTTGGTCCTTTGCTGTAGCTGTTTTGTCTTCTTGGAGGTGTTTTCTGACTGTTTCCGCTGCATCAGATGTGGGTATGCAAGTAAAAAGTGACGTAACATCAAAGCATACCAAAGTTTCCCCAGGAGCCAGCTTCAATTGACTGACTTTGTTGGTAAAGTCTGTGGAGTTCTGGATGTGATGTGGTGTGTCCCCTACCAGCAGCGCTAAAATGGAGGTAAGATGTTTGGCGATGTTGTATGTAACAGAGTTGATGCTGCTGATTGGTCTAAGTGGTGCACCTTCCTTGTGTATTTTTGGGAGGCCTTACATGCATGGAGTAGTTTCACCAGGATATAGTCTGTAGTAGAGGGTTCGATTAATCACTTGGTCTTTTTCTAATTTCTGTAAGCAGTCAACAACCTTTTTCTGGTAGGAGCTTGTTGGGTTCCTCTTCCAGGCCTCATAGGTCCAGGTGTCATCTAATAGTGTGAGGACTTTCCTGTTGTAATCCGATGTGTTTAGGACCACTGTGCATCTCCCTTTATCAGGTGGTTAAATTGTGATGTCATGGTCCTTAATGAGGGATGTAACAGCCTTCCTTTCCTGGGGTGTGAGGTTGGGGGAAGGAGGTTTAGCATTAGCCAGAGTTGTTGTAACTTTAATTCTAAACAGCATGAGACGGAGTCTACAACCCTTACAAGTGGCTCAGGTAGTGCAGCTCATCCAGGATGCCACATCAATGCAAGCTGTGGCAAGAAGGTTTGCTGTGTCGGTCAGCGTAGTGTACAGAGCATGGAGGCGCTACCAGGAGACAGGCCAGTACATCAGGAGACATGGAGGAGGCTGTAGGAGGGCAACAACCCAGCCAAAGTACTGGTAATAACACTGTCTGCCAAGACCAGGAAATGGAGACTACCTTTTTCAAAAGCTCAGAAAAGACAGAATGAAGAAAGTTGAAGATAACAGAAACTGAAAAAACAGCCTGATCTGAGAAGTCTCGATTTCAGTTGCAACAGTTAGATGGATTGAAGTGTTCACAGAGTTTGATATACTGTTAACAACATGAAAGCATGTATCTTTCCTACCTTGTATCAATGATTCAGGCTGCTGTTGCTGGTGTAAGGATGCGGGGGATCTTTTCTTTGTATACTTAGGGCACCAGGATTAACCCCATTTAAACACCACAGCCTAAAGAGGTTGATAATGTCAGCAAGTATTCCTGCTGACCATGTTCACCTCTTTCTGACCACATTGTACTCACCGATTTCTTAAAACTACAGCTAATCTACTTCTGTCATCTGAAGAGTATAACAAAAGTTAATTTTTTTCATATCAAAGAACAACTCTAGAAAACTACTTTATGCATTTATCACAAGCAGGCTGGACTATTGTATACCATTTAGTAACTTCTTAATATCTGGAGCTGGATTTTTGTTGTTGTATATCTGTGGCAGTTACTCTCAAAGGTTAAAAAAATTCTGAAAATATTACTTTATTAATATCTGCATGGTTTACTGGTTAAAAGCCGAATCAGTTTTTAGATCCTGGCACTTGTGTACAAAACATGAAATGGCCTTGTTCCTCAGTATATTAAACACATTAAGTTGTTTTTCACCTGCAACATCATTTAGTGCCAGTGGTAGTCTATGTATTTTCCCAAATCAGAGAAATATGCCTTTTCTATTTGTGGTCCGATGAAATGGAATTTAATCTCTAATAATCTGAAAGAGTATTAAATGTTAATTTTCTCTCAAGCCTTTGGTTTAAAAAAAAAGATTTGTTCTACTATGTTGATTGAACCATTTTTTTTTATGACTCAATAGTTGTCCCTGACATGGCTGTGAGCATTGCACCATGGATGGATTGGTGTTGTGACTCACCGGCAGGAAAATAGGGTATTTGAAGAAGAAGAGGCTCCATTCATGTAAAAGTTTTAGGAAGACCAGAAGGATGAGTTGCTTATTGGTTTCAACCCAGGTTTCCTTCATAAATAAATAAATCCATGACCTGAAATCCCCAACTAGAGGTTTCATCACAGTTTCTTGTGTCTTTGCTTCTCGTAGTGATAATGTATCCAACCGCAAGGATACTCTGATGAGTCTGATTACATTTACATGAGGAATAATATGATTTTAATGAATTCTTCCCCCCCGTTTGTCTAGTTTTCATGGATTCCTATACAGCTACTGTCACAAAAATCCATCATTAATGACCTTTGGTTAACTCTAATAAGAACTTTGAAATTACTTAATGAGGAATGCATCTAATAGGCTACAGAAGATAAGGTTTTATTGTAAAAACCACAAAATCAGAAAATGCTTAGTGACTAATTGCCAACCTTTCCAGGTGAGAGGGAGCATTTTTCACCACTCTTCGTAAGGCATGGAAAAAGAAACAAACAATAATTTAAGCTCTAAATAGCCATTGTGTCAAAGTTAAAAGCATAATTAAATAAACTCCAGATAAAAAACCTTCAGATGATGAAGTGTCTTGTGAGTTGTGATAATGTGTGTACACTATTTTATCTTAGAGATAAGACAGCATAAGGAGACTGATAAATGTAAGTTTTGAAAGAAAGATTGAGAACTGAAGTATAACAGGATTTAAAGTTTTTGGTGTTTAGACTCCACTCTTAGTTGAAGGTATTTGGACATAAAAGTAGTACCAAAACAAGGTGTCTGAGTAATTGAAAGAGTGAATATCTGGAGCAAGGGCCCCGAGGGACGTTGTCAAGCGAGAGGTCCAACACACCTGAATCAAATACTGGAAATTCCCTTTTTACTCTTGTTGGAAAGGTGTTTTCTCTCTAATTTAAAGCCTCTCTTAAAGGAGCAGACCGATTTAATTTTATGATCCTGGGCTCTCTGGGCTCTTATTTCACCTTCCAGCGTGCTCGTTCATTTCTGTAAAAAGGAGCAATAAGAACAACAAACAACAATTATAGATTTTAACAGCGAGACGTCGTTTGCTGGACTCAGTTCTATTAACTGAGCACAGCTCTACGTCAGCATAACGTTTTTATTTGAAACACGAGTTTGCATGAAACTCCTCCCACATAGATCTGCGTTCACAGAATAATGGTCACAGCTTCTTCACATAAGGAACACATGATGTACTACATTCTTCTTGATTGTTCACTGTTTCAAAGTGTTTGCACATGCACTACAGAATTAAACCCTCATACAACATTTACAGAATTTTTGTCTCTTCACTCTGTAATGAAGTGTTGAATCAAACTATTAAAATAGGCAAACCCTAGTGCATTGTTGGATATTATTCAATTAGCTGTGGAGGATAATGTTGATATTAATTCTGTCTACATTTCCTCTTGACTAGTATGTTTGGATGGAGACTGTATGTTTTATTTATTCATTATTTTGTATGTTGTTTATAAAGCAATACAAGTGACCAATATAATTTCTTTACTCACTGAGCAAAATATCCCAATTTGGACAATTCGAGATCTATTCTATTCAAATGAATTGGTGCAGATGTCTTAGAACACGTCTGAAAAGTTTCAGGACACAAACCTCTGAGGACTGGAGTTGCCCCCCCTCCTTAACTAAACATTTAGTGGTGAAAACGTATAAGCAAAAGTAAACATGAGGGAAATCCATTTAAGTTACTAAAATGTTAATAAGATAAAGTCTATTTCCCAGTTGGTTGGTAAATACTGGTAGAGTGAATTTATATTGCACTTTTCTAGTCACACTGGCCACTCAAAGGGCTTTACACTATTCCCACTTTTACCAAGTTGCACTCACATTAATACACAGATACATAGGCAACTAGAGGTTAAGTGCCTTGCCTAGGGCCACATCAACATGTGGCCAGAGGAAGGTGGAACTAAACCTACGATTTCCAGATTGCAAGATGACTACTATGTATTACTACAAGCTCAGCCACACCCTTGCTTTTTATGTATAGGTTTGCCCGTTCAGGTTTACCAGAAGTAATTGAAAACTGCATCACCAAGACAAATCTAGGAAGAAGAAATGCGTAAAATAAAAATAGCCAAGCTTCAATGCATTTGCAACACTCATATATTAATAACTCATATGAGAAGACTCCGAGTCTCTCTTTGTCTGAGCTACAATACAAGGAACAAGGAACAGTAATCCTGTTCCTTGTTCCATTCCTACATGGCGTGTGTTGCAGTTTGTTGGTAAATGACAAGGCTCTGCTTGTCTGCCTCTAATCAATCAGATCTAGTATGTGCCCCTCCTAATAGATAATTTATTAGGAGAATGTTAGTTATTAGGGGAATCAACAGGCTGTGATTGTTTCTGTAAATCTGCACATTCCTAAACCCCAGAAATGTTCTCTCTCTGACATGTAACCACATGCAAACTGCCAGAGCAATATACCTGGGATTGGTTCCTAAAAAGTACCAACATAACAATTCGACAATTACCTTTTTTTATTATGCTATCCGGAAAAAGAGCGACCATTAGCTGAATAAAGGACAAGGGGAATGTTTCCAGGGGATGATTTTGCCAAATGCATTATTATGCTGCCACTTTTGTTGTAGAGGAGCACTTCAGGTGCATAAAAGCCAAACATGAGTACGCAAGGCTTTGTTTCTGTAAAGAACTATTGTTCACTTTAATTCACTGATATAAATACCCCTAATTTATTTACACACAAATTTCCCCATTAAAATTGCTGAGGCAAAATGAAGAAAAAACAAGATCCTGGTTGTAATCATTGTAATCACACAGTTCACACTAATTACACTTGCCCCTTTAAAACGTTCCAGGCTCTCCGGACCTCACTACCTTCACTGAACTATAATTTATCTGGAAAGACTACATTTAGTAATTTGTTGATTTATGACACAATGTACAAAAATACATATGCTAAGATACTAAAATTTATTTAATTCTTTAAAGCAATAAGTGTTTGCTGACTAATAATACAAATATCAAAATCAAAAGGGGGAGATCACATCTATAGGAAAAATAGACTAAAAAGCTTTTAGACATTGCTGAGTCCAAGGTTGTTTGATGAAGAAATGTTATGTCTGGCTTTGACGTATGAAGGAAGATATTAGCAGGTGGTGCATTTACTGTGTTCCTCCCAGAAAAAAAACCCAGTCTGCATAAACTAGGTGAATATCTTGTCAACACAAAGATCTCATCCTAATTCCAAAGCTTCACATTTCTGCCCTGCTCAAGCACAGAGTGACAAATGTACATTTTATGTGCTTTTTCTTATTTTGAAAATTAAAGCTCAACGTATTGGGTAAACTAGGATACAGTGTAATCTACAAACATAAAACGCATAATGTGCTTTTGCTACCCATGAATATGTCATGCACTATTTTTATCTAATTTTTTATCATTAAAAGCATGTTTTCAGTAAACTCTTTAGTAGTTCCTTTTCATTTTCTGCCCAGTATCTTTTCTGTCTGTAAGATCATCTTTGCTGTTTGTTGTTCCTTCTTTTTGTCACTATCCTTGGGTGTTTGGGTTTTCTTTTGTGTTTTGATCATTTACTTGAGGTTTATTTATGTTCTTTTTTTTCTTGCTGACAAAACTTTATAAATGAGCATCTAACAGTGCAGTCTACATGTCTGGTCATTATTGTTGGTATGTTAGTACATTTTCGTAAAAATATAAATATTCTCAGCGTGGCACCCTCCCAGGTTAGAATTTGACACTGCACTTGAATTTGAATCGGGTATTGCTATTCACTCCTGCTGAAAGTCAGGTAGAAGAAAAAAGAAACATGTGCAACCCTCTTTACCTGTCAAGACAAACACAAAAGCGTTCAAAGGTACTTTCCCTATGAGGCAGGCAAAGTGACAGGAGAAAAAAATATGCGAAAGGATGCCACAAGCTAGCTTCACTAAATGTTACAATCAAATGCTACGACACTGATGTTTGAGAGCAACCAAAAAAGGTCCATAAGGCTTTTGTATCTGCAGCAGTGAAGTAGTAAACCTCCCGGACGACACAAGCTACACCATCTAAATATTCACTTTACGGACCACTCAGTGACAGTGCTCTTTCAGTCTGAGCTCCCATCGCAATGCGCTTTCCAGCTGCCAAGTTCTGAACCACACAATGCTCCGTTCTACTGCAGTAAGGACACAGGAACATCATAATTAGCTGGTGGCTGAGTCAGCTACTAAACACTGAAGCACCAAAATAAACCAATGCAACCTCCCCTGCTGTTGTTGTTGTTAACTGTAGAAAATACTCAGTAAACTCACCATAAGGCAGAAACTATATGAGGACCACTGCTAAATACATTTGCATACACAGGATCCCTGTTTACACTGTTAAAAAAATGTTGGTATGCGCCAGAGCCACTATTTGTTTTAGTATATAATTATCCTCTATTTGTTCCTCAGTAGCAAAAGGTTATTTATGCCAACAGCAAATTGACAAATAGAAGCACACAATAGTACACAAAAGATCAGCAATTATAATAAAATAATTGCACGACTAATAATAATTTTTGCACTAAAGGGTACATAGCCTACACTACTTAAATAATAATAACACTGCTAAGTGTCATTATATCTGCTGTTTTATACTTTTAAAGATATATACATTTTATAAATAAGGGCATAATTCTCCCCTACTTATTGGATTTGCCCAGAATAAGGAATCAAAACTGTTTCATATTGTAGTTAATCCTATGTTTTGGTCTTAACTAAAAGGAACCCTGTACCTTCAAAAACTGTTACCGCAGTATCAAAAATGGTATCAAGTATTAAGAATTTTTCTTAGTATCAGTATCGAGTTTGAAATTGTTGTATCGTGGCAAGCCTACCTTAGAAATTTTTCAAAGAAAAGTTGGTCAATGTTTCTGGTCTTAGTTATTATATTTTATTAAAAGCTGCTGTGTAGTACGTTCAAATTTGCTGAATAAGAAGATATACGTTTAATCTAATTTCATTCTCATCCGAAAAAGTTGCAAAAAGTGTCCATCTGCATCAGCTTCTTATGCTGGAGGGGCAAATTTTAACCGTTCTTGAGATGTGGTTAAAAGTCACACAAAATTAAACCAAGGTCCGCAAATGGCCCCTGGTCCGCACTTTCGATGGCTGTGTTGTACAATGTCCTGAAGGAGTTGGGAATTTAACAAGGATTTGTTTTTTATGTCCATTTTCAAAGCAAGCAACAAAAAGCCGCTTTTCAGGAGTAGATGTTTTTGTTTGTCGAAAAGGCTGACTTCCAAGCAATAAATTACTTCCAACAGGTCTGTTTGCTGCCAGGCATCAGGAGCCTCACTGTAATAACACCCTAATTCCTTAGCCACCACTACAACTTCCGGAAAGAGTGATTGCTGGTCGAATATTTCTCAAAAAGAGAAAAATGTTTAACCTAAAGTAGAACAAAGGGTAAATGGAAGAAGTGTAATTTATGATTCAAATCACTAATTTAACAGGTGTTATGTTTGCCTGTTACAGTGGCTTACAAAAGTATTCGGCCCCCTTGAACTTTTCCACATTTTGTCACATTACAGCCACAAACGTAAATCAATTTTATTGGAATTCCACGTGAAAGACCAATACAAAGTGGTGTACATGTGAGAAGTGGAACGAAAATCATAAATGATTCCAAACATTCTTTACAAATAAATAACTGAAAAGTGGGGTGTGCGTAATTATTCAGCCCCCTGAGTCAATACTTTGTAGAACCACCGTCTGCTGCAATTACAGCTTCCAGTCTTTTAGGGTATGTCTCTACCAGCTTTGCACAACTGGAGACTGAAATTCTTGCCCATTTTTCTTTGCAAAACAGCTCCAGCTCAGTCAGATTAGATGGACAGCGTTTGTGAACAGCAGTTTTCAGATATTGCCACAGATTCTCGATTGGATTTAGATCTGGACTTTGACTGGGCCATTCTAACACATGGATATGTTTTGTTTTAAACCATTCCATTGTTGCCCTGGCTTTATGTTTAGGGTCGTTGTCCTGCTGGAAGGTGAACCTCCGCCCCAGTCTCAAGTCTTTTGCAGACTCCAAGAGGTTTTCTTCCAAGATTGCCCTGTATTTGGCTCCATCCATCTTCCCATCAACTCTGACCAGCTTCCCTGTCCCTGCTGAAGAGAAGCACCCCCAGAGCATGATGCTGCCACCACCATATTTGACAGTGGGGATGGTGTGTTTAGAGTGATGTGCAGTGTTAGTTTTCCGCCACACATAGCGTTTAGCATTTTGGCCAAAAAGTTCAATTTTGGTCTCATCTGACCAGAGCACCTTCTTCCACATGTTTGCTGTGTCCCCCACATGGCTTGTGGCAAACTGCAAACGGGACTTCTTATGGTTTTCTTTTAACAATGGCTTTCTTCTTGCCACTCTTCCATAAAGGCCAACTTTGTGCAGTGCACCACTAATAGTTGTCCTATGGACAGATTCCCCCACCTGAGCTGTAGATCTCTACAGCTCGTCCAGAGTCACCATGGGCCTCTTGGCTGCATTTCTGATCAGCGCTCTCCTTGTTCGGCCTGTGAGTTTAGGTGGACGGCCTTGTCTTGGTAGGTTTACAGTTGTGCCATACTCCTTCCATTTCTGAATGATCACTTGAACAGTGCTCCGTGGAATGTTCAAGGCTTGGGAAATCTTTTTGTAGCCTAAGCATGCTTTAAATTTCTCATTAACTTTATCCCTGACTTGTCTGGTGTGTTCTTTGGACTTCATGGTGTTGTTGTTCCCACCATTCTCTTAGACAACCTCTGAGGCCGTCACAGGGCAGCTGTATTTGTACTGACATTAGATCACACACAGGTGCACTCTATTTAGTCAGTAGCACTCATCAGGCAATGTCTATGGGCAACTGACTGCTCTCAGACCAAAGGGGGCTGAATAATTACGCACATCCCACTTTTCAGTTATTATTTGTAAAAAATGTTTGGAATCATGTATGATTTCCGTTCCACTTCTCACGTGTACACCACTTTGTATTGGTCTTTCAGGTGGAATTCCAATAAAATTGATTCATGTTTCTGGCTGTAATGTGACAAAATGTGGAAAGGTTCAAGGGGGCCGAATACTTTTGCAAGCCACTGTACATTCAACTCAGACCAAACATATGAGTTTCAGTATCAAATTTGCAGAGGTGTCAAAAGTATTCACATTCATTACTCAAGTAGAAGTATAGATACTAGGGTTTGAAAAGACTTCTGTAGAAGTTGAAGTATCAAATCAAGCTTTTAATCAAGTAAAACTAAAAAGTACTGGCTTCAAAACTACTTAAAGTATAAAAGTCAAAGTTATGTAAGTTAAAGAAAACAAACAGGCTCTTTGTAGTGTTTGTCACCAGCCACACCTGTCACAGTCGTGCTCCAAAACCTCATAACTCCACCACGCTGTAAGCTCCGAGTTAGTGAGATGTATTGAGTACAGGGTCCAGGTCTGAGATGATGCTCAGATGCTCTCATGCAGCGGTCCTCCTTAACGTCAAAACATGACAGAATCACGTTTAAGAGATAATCTTTGACTTATTTTGTGTCAATGTCTCATCTTGTGCCCTCCTCTCCTCTGCAGCCAAAGGATGACCTCAAAGTCATCCCTTAGTATCACACTATAAAATCTGAGTCATCTCTGCCACCATGTTCAGGACCACAGAATGATTTAAAGGGGACGTATTGTGCCTCTATTTAAACAAGTTAAAATAGATCTGTGGTCTTTACAAAACATGTTAATGAAGTTCTTTGCACAAAATAACTCTCACATAATGTGATCTCACCAGCTCAATTATTAACAATTTCAGTCCCTTTCAGACTGAGCTGTTTTTAGGGCTCTGTCACTTTTAGGTAAATTAGCAGACCACTCCCATGTTATTATTATGCGGTGGGTTTGCCACACATGACAATGGTATGGAATTCATGGAAAGCCAAGAAGGCCAAAAACGTGTGAAATTTTGTGTCTTTCACACGTAAACAATGCTTTAACAACACGTACTATACATGTAGGGTTATGTCGCTGCTGATTGGCTTCCAAGACCGTGGGATAAACCACCACAACAATCAGGAAAAGGGGGGAGCTCAGCAAATCACAGCAGGCTTCAGATAATGTTATTTTTGTCATCTGCTAGAATCTCCTGAAGGTGATATTAAGAAGACATTTAATCTTGATCATTTTAAATAATACTTTCAAATAATGCATCATAGATGTCCCCAGACTCAGTAAACTCGAGCACAGCAGGAGTAAATCATCAAGCAGCACAAGAGAAGGTGATAAAACAGGGACAGAACACATTAATATGAGGCTGATCTGCAGAGCTAAATAGGGCTGCTTGAGTAACATACAAGCTCCAGAGAGCGGTCAGCTGATATGTGCAAATTCGCGTGCAGCGGGCACACAGAAGACGCATATCAACTGTGGATGCACATCTGATAAGACTACCATATGATGAAAACTAACGGATGTTTTGACAAATAACAGGATAAAGCAATCTCCCTTTTATTCCCGTTGTATTTCCCTCATTATTTCAAGCAATAAATCTAATATTGTTCTGCTGCTTCATATACCACCTCGTCCTCTCTCACCCCGCAGGAGAGGCAGACTCTGTAGGTCCGTTCTCGGCTCAGAGTTCGGACTTATTGTCCTGCTGTAAACATTATAATATATTGCAAATAATCATTTAATTTGCTATTATTCACTTCTGTGGCAACACTTAACTACTCTGAATAAATTAAACATTAAATCAGTTACTTTTCTTCTGGTTGAAAAATTATTACATATTATTGGATCACACAGGTGCCCCTCCTCATCCTTCTCCCTGTTCCGCATCTTGCAGTAGCAGTCCTGGGTCCTTTCACCACCCTGAGGGACCGGACTGAACTTGGTCAAAGTAGGTCCGACAGTATTGAGAAAGAGCAGGGGTTTCATTTGTAAACGTTGCGTACGCACAAAACGGGGGCTGAAACTGGCGTACGCCACTTTCAAACCAAAAGTTGTGATTTATAAAAAAGACTTGACGGGAACATGTGCGCACCTGTACGCCATCTCTGACCCGTGTGTATGGACATTTTGGAGACGGGGGGGAATCAACGACGCAGTTGGTGAGGTGGTGAACTGCAGCCAGACTGCATAGTACTCCTCTTACACATATCATTTCACCTCACACCAAACATTAATTATGAATTAATGTTATTAAAAACATCCAAACCAGCAATGATATCTATATTGTAGCTTTGCAGTGAGCTATAGCTCTTCAAAAAACATTTTCAATATTAAAATAAATACATAAAATTTATCTCAAAACCTTAAACTCAGATAAAAGGGCTGTATGCCAATTAATAAATTTAATCATCTGTACCATATATCTTTGATTGGCACGTTCATTGTGCCAAGGAAGGAAGCAATCGGTCTTATTGCTGCCAATAGAAATAGTACTTTCAAGCGTAGTATTTGAGATGGATGCACTGGCGTTGCTAGATTTTGCAAATGGAAGGATTAGGAGAGAACGCGTGTTCAGGGATCATGTGAACCTCCTTGCCCATGATGATGACTGCCTAATAAGCAAATTCAGATTCCCTAGAGCTGTGCTCTTGGATCTCTGTGCTGAATTGGGCCCGGTTTTGGAGAGACCGTCCAGGCGGAACCGTGCCATTCTGGTCCAGCTGCAGGTGCTCACCACTCTGGGGTTTCTTGCAACTGGTCGTTACCAGCGGGAATTAGGTGACAGGTATGTGTCTGAGTGACATGATTCTTACTATTCTGCCCAAAGTCCCTTTTTGGAAATAATGCCTTCAAATATGTTATATTTATTTACTAGGTCAGGGATATCACAGCCGTCCCTGAGCGCAATTGTCACGCTGCCCTATTCACTCCTCCTCATTGTCCTCACCTGTGTCTCCCAAATCATTCACACCTGATCCTACTCACCTCCTGCCTTTAAAACCAGTCACTTCTCTCCACTCAGTGCCGGATCATTAACTACTAACTATCACTATTGATGTCTCGTGTGCCTTCCCTGCTGTCTTGTTCCTGCCCGATGTCCAGTCTCTCCGTTCCTGTCGTCGTCATCTTCTTCATCATCACCTTCACCGCCTCCTTTAATAAACATCCTGCACCTTCCTTCTGCATTTGGGTCCATACTCCACACACATCCCTGACAGAATGATCCGGCCATGAACATGGACCCAGCACTCGCCCGGGAGATCGCCGCCCTGCGCCTGGACCTCTGGGCCAACCTGGGGAAGATCGCGGCCTCCCCTTATCTTCTGGTACCCATCTCCGGAGTTGAGGAGATCCTCAAAGTGCTCCCTCATTTCCAGAGTTTCTTGTCACGCTGCCCTTTTCACTCCTCCTCATTGTCCTCACCTGTGTCTCCCAAATCATTCTCACCTGATCCTACTCCCCTCCTGCCTTTAAAACCAGTCACTTCTCTCCACCCGGATCATTACCTACTAACTATCACTATTGATGTCTCGTGTGCCTTCCCTGCTGTCTCGTTCCTGCCCGATGTCCAGTCTCTCCATTCCTGTCATCTTCATCTTCATCACCTTCACCGCCTCCTTTAATAAACATCCTGCACCTTTCTTCAGTGTCTGCATTTGGGTCCATACTCCACACACATCCCTGACAGAAATAATGCCTGCAGTCTTGGATGGGATCATTAAAATGAGCAGGCGATGCATCACGTTTCCATATACTGTGGGGGAGCAGGCCGAAATTAAGATGCAATTTGCAGCAATGTCTGGTTTCCCAAACATTATCGGCGCAATTGACTGCACCCACATTGCTATAAGGGCCCCGTCCGAAGATGAATTTGTTTTTGTCAATCGGAAACATGTACACAGTATTAATGTGCAAATCCTATGTGATTCACACATGATGATCACTAATCTGGTGGCACGATGGCCTGGGTCAACACACGACTCCTTTATCTTGACACACATCAGTGTAGGGAACAGACTGCAGGCAGGCGCTGTGCGTGATGGCTGGCTGCTCGGTAAGTCCTCACTGTCATTAGAAATGCTGGTTGTTGATGCCTGAATTAAACGTGTTATCACTTGCAGGTGATACTGGCTACCCTCTCAGGAGCTGGCTTCTGACCTCGTTCCCAGACCCACAGACAGCAGAAGAAATGCGCTACAACTTCTGTCACAAGCGTGCGCGCTCAGTCGTGGAGTGTGCCATAGGCCTGTTAAAATGCAGGTAGCGGTCATTGGATGCCTCGGGTGGCAGACTATTATACAACCCTACAAAGGTCTGCAAGATCGTGAGGGCATGTGGAATTCTTCATAACATGGCACTGAGAATTGGAATTCCCCTCCCTCCTGGCCTACCCCCTCCCCAGCATGAGAGCCTCCTCCTCGACAGCAAGCCTTCACCCAGGGAGCAAGGATCCGCCAGGATGTAATGCAGCGTTTGAGATAACAAGGTTCATTTATTAAACATTTTTATTGTATCATTTAAGGTACCAATGGCTGTCACTATGTCGCACAACACACTCTTTATTTCCTTTAACTCGTTTGTCACAGAATTGATGGCGCTGATGGTGTCTCTCTGTGTCTGCATCACAGCTTCAGTCAGAACCTGACCACTGCTGGATGCACCACGGGCACCGGCAGCACTGGTGCTGGGGGCAGCCGGACGCTGGGCAACCTCATCTTCCTCAGCCTCCTCATCCTCGCCACCTACCGACTGTGGAAGAGCTGAAAGGACACGGCATATTAGTCTGACTCCTTAAAATATGCTCAAATTTGTTAACGTAGCCACGTAATAAAATATATCCAAAAGGTGCTTTACCGGGTTCATCTGTTGTTTCTGCCAGGTCGGTGTCGCCCTCCTTCTCTGACGCAATACCGTACACGCTTGATGTTCCCATGATACTTGCCATCTTCCTGTCCAGTGGTGTCAGCTCGGGTGTACACCTACCCCCTCCAGTAGCAGACCCACTCTGGCGGTGGGAGGCAAGTGTTTTTTTTTTGTTTTGTTTTTTTTTGCCTCGACTTAGGTCCGACCACTTTTTTTTTTTTTTTTTTTTTGTTTCGGGTACCATCCTGTCAGTTGCACTGACAGTCTGCACTGCAGACGCCACATGCTGCCACTCGCAGTTCTTCCTTTTATTTGTGACACCACTGCTGTGTCCACCAAATAAAAATGTCTCTTCTAGCCTCCACTTCACCCACTAGCACTTCAATCTCCATCTCCGTAAAGTTTCTCTTCTTGGTTTTTTTTGTTGTTGCCATATTTCCCCTCTTCTTCATATGCATCAATATTCTTGTCCTGCTTTGCATTGACCTTTTATAGCCAGATTTGGGCGTGTTCAGGGCGGGATATGAGCCAAATTCACGTGCGCAAAATTCCAAGAAGACTGTGATTTATAAAGGGGAAATTGCTTACACCTGTGCGTAGGCATGTTTTATAAATCAGAAATCTTTTTGGCGTATGCAAACTTTTTGTTTTGGTCGTACGTACACTTTTAGTAGGGATTCTACGCAATGTTTTATAAATGAGACCCCAGGACATATAGAAGCTTGGTTTTTGGAGCTCAGCAGATCACAGCAGGCTGCAGATAAAGAGATTTTTGTGGAGAAGATACTTCGTCCAGATCATTCTCAATATTTTTCTAATTATTGCAACTAAAATAATACATTCGTTTTATATAATATGGTGGTGTGTGTGAGCACATAAAAGTAAAGGATTATGCATGTAATGAGATGTGCAAAAGAAACAAATTAGGAAGTGGAAATAGTATTACTGAGAGGCATATGTTTTTATTAGTTTGTTTACTATTAGAGAATAGTTTTATTTATATATATATATTTCTGCAGCAGTGGATTTGAAAAATTATACAGAATTTACAGTGGGGCAAAAAAGTATTTTGACAGCTACCAATTGTGCAAGATGTCCCACTTGAAAAGCTGAGAAAGGCCTGTAATTTTCTTTACCTTAACTATGAGACAAAATTATTTTTTAAATACAGAAAACAGATGGTCGCATTTTTAAAGAATTTATTTTCAAATTATGGTGGAAAATACGTATTTGGTCAACTACAACCAAGCCAGATTTCTGGCTCTCACAGACCTGAAACTCTTTCTTTAACAGGCTCTGTAAAACTGAATCTGCAATAGGTTAGCAGCTTGGTGTGAAGAAATCAACTGTGGGAGCAATTATTACAAAATGTAAGGCATACAAGACCTCTCCCTTGATCTGGAGCGCCACGCAAGATCTCACCCTGTGGGGTCAAAATGATCTAGGGGAACCTAGTGAATGACCTGCAGAGAGCTGGGACCAGAGTAACAATTGCTAGAGAGCATTTAGATGATCCAGAAGAGGATTGGGAAAATGTCATATGGTCAGATGAAACTACATAGAACTTTTTGGTATAATCTCTACTTGTCATGTTTGGAGAAAGAATGCAGAGTTGCAATAAAAGAACACCATACCTACTGTCGAAAACATTGGATTGAAGCATCATGCTTTAGGACTGTTTTTCTGCAAAGGGACCAGGATGACTGTTTTGTGTAAGGAAAGAATGAATGGGGTCATGTATTGTGAGATTTTGAGAGAAAACCTTTCATCAGCAAGGGACTGAAGATGGAGTGGAGTTGAGTGGAGTGGAGTGAAGGTAACGAAGAAGTGGCTTCGTAAGAAGCATTTCAATATCCTGGAGTTGCCTAGCCAGTCTCCAGATCTCAACCCCATAGAAAATCTTTGGAGGGAGTTGAAAGTCTTAAAGACTTACAGAAAACGTTTAATCTCTGTCCTTGACAATGGCATGATGAAAATTACAGGCCTAAATCATATTTTTAAGTGGGACAACTTGCACAGTTAGTGGCCGACTATATAGTTTTTTGCACAACCATATAATCTGGCATGTCCATTTGCAATAACATAGCTAGGTGTGGATAGGTATTCAAAACTTTTACAGTTTATGGCAGTTTTTCCGTGTCTGAAGTGATTTGCATTGGCTCATTTCATTCTTAGTTTCAATTATTCTTTTAGTTCAAAATGTTCTCTTTTTTTTTTCATTTGTCCAGCATGAGCATCATTCCGGTCCATGCTCCAAGCCAGTTGGTGGCAGTAATGGGACAGAACAATGACTTCCAACCACTTTTGAAGAATAATAACAAGAAGAAGAAGAACGGCGCGATGTCTCTTGGAAATTTTTTAGTTCAGTGTAAATCAACTTTTGCTGATTGCATTAGACACTTTCAGACAGACAATGTTTCCAGCAATAACCTTCAATCGATGTTATTAAGGTGTATATATATTAATGTAATTTTCAACAGTCTTAAACGGATAAGTGTAATATCCATTTGACTTATTAGCATCAGCTATGTTCTTGGAATATTGCATTGTTATGCTGACGTAAAATATTAAAAGCCTTATTCATATAATATAGATATTTTGTACTTCAAAACTATATTGAGATGCGAATTGTATTTCGGAGAAAAAGGCTACATGACCGCATGCACTTCATGTCCCTGTAGTTCTGAAAATCCTTACTGTTAATAGCTTAGTGATAACTTTTTCCTCAGTAAATTATTAATTAACAATTTATTTCTATTTTAATCATATACATATGATTAAAATAGAAATAAATGGTATGACCGGGTTAATTATAATTGTGCTTCCTCTATTATATAGGTTTGAGACATTGGAAAGGAGTATCAACTGGGCAAAAGGCAGACTTCTTCAACCACACGATGCAGACAAATTAATCGAAGTCATCACTGAATTTATCCGGTTTATAAGAACAAAAGTTCCTGCACAAGAAGGTATTGACTAACTATTAATGCCTCCCACATGTTCTTCATTTATTTCATTGTAAAAATTAATTTATAAATATTGAAATGTGAATCCAAAACTAATTACTGACTCAAACACGAGGCTGAAGTTGGCTTCCGTTTCTAGCCTCAATTCAGGGAAATGGCTAAAGGGCAATAACACCAATTTTTTTCTGTACTAAAAACTACATAACTGAGATATTTCAAACCGCGATTAGCGTATTCTATTTTCTATTCTCTTTTGTGCTAATTCAAATGCCTGACTGTTATTCTTTACAGCAATATTACACACTTCTATAAAGAACTGCTTTTGTTTTTACTCATGTTCTATAGTAACAATGTAACTTCTATGTGGCTTTATATCAAATTATTATATCAAATTAACATATATTATAATTATTTCTTTAATTTGCATCAACAGAGGAAAGCTTTGCCTTCCAGGCACCACTTGTTAAAGGAACTGAATTTTGAAGGAGCAGCTACCAAATCACTGAAGAACAACTGAAGTTCTGGCTGTTGTGGATTTTCTGCTCCGCAAAAGGCTAATATGTTGGGAGTATCGGCCAGAACTATTTAACAGCAAATGAGGTACCTGAAGCTAAAAAAAACTAAAACACACTTCCTAATAAATTCCTTTTTTTTCTCTTTTTTTGGTGGTGGTGGTGGGGTAACTGGGTGACCTTTACGCTATAATGTGGGCCAAACGCTGGTGCCTGCTGCTTCTTTCCTCCCGCATAGTTTACGGATCAGGAAACGGATAGTTTGTAGAGTCTTTTACACTTCTGATCAGTTTAATTCAAGAAATGTTTCCCCGGTTTAAAACATTGGCTGAAGTGAGGCTTAATTCCAGTCTCCAGAGCGGCAGCATTCAGCAACTAGAACATCCAATTACGTATGAGAAATAATGTTTCCAAGGCAAAAATCTGAAATCTCATGATAATAACCTCTGCAGCAATCCCACTATTTGATTAAGAACAAATGGCTGATCATTTGTGCACCAGGTATTTGTATTTTAAATCCAATTGTTCAATTTCACTTTTATATGTAGTGCTCTGTTTAGCTGAATACTATTTAAAAATAAATAAATACTACTGAACAGAGCGAAAGGCACCAACCTCCCTAAAATAGGGTTTAAAAGATAACAAGTAAAAATTGAATTTTTTGACCCTGCTATTAAAAATGATGTACAAAAAAAACCATGTCTAGCACGACATCTGGTTTATGTGCGGCACTGCACGTCGCAGCCCAGACACCGCCCCTATACCCCCCTTTATCCAACCTCTTTTATAAAAAGCACCTTAATGCTGCCACAGGCTGAGCACTTAGAAATGACCAAAAGGCTCACTGAGGCCAGCATTAATGCCAGCATTGTCTTGGAAAAGAGGCAATGCAGTGTTAAAGAAACCACAGGGAAAAAAAAATTATCAGAATGTTGCCAGACATGGAAAAATTTCCTCTTTAGTTCCATCACAAAAAAGACGTTCAAATAGATTTGAAAACACACGATACAATTCTAAGACAACAAAATGTGACGGGGAAACAACAGGGTTCTTTCTCCCTCTTATGTTTCCGGTCTCACACAAACCAGCTACCTCATTCCTAAATCAGTCAGGTGGTACAGAAGGCCTAGAATGTAACTACATAATTAACACAATCCTTGATACGTGCTTCACAAAAAGCTTCCTGAATTACTCGACAAACACTTAAAAGCCTCAACACCAAGGGCACATCACTACAAGTTCTGTTATTCTTACCTTGCTGCATTAGCTTTCATGGCATTCTGTGTTTGAATATAACTCTTGATTTTGTCTTTTTAAAATTTATTTTACATTGTTTTTGTTTTTCTCTTATAGGCATTTCAACCTGTCCCACTTAATCAGCTATGTACCGATTTCAGACACTGAGTTGGATGAAGTGGTTCGAGAAACAATTAAACAAATTTTTGAACTTCCAAATCGATTCGATTCTTAGAATTTTTATAAGAATCGAATCAGAATCGATTTTTTTCAACACAGCCCTAATGCCAATCTTATGATTTGTAGATAAAACAATATGGGATATACGGCTTACTTCTGAAGGAAATCTTGTGGATTTGTTAAATTCCCACGACACATTTGAATTGATTAGATTTTAATTAAGAAGTTTTTTATTATAATTTCTAGGTGGCGTATAGTCATTCATAGTGGAATTTGTGGCTTCAGCCGACTGATTGTGTTCCTGAAGGCCTCAGACAACAACAGAAGCAGCACAGTGTTTGATCTTTTCCATGATGCTTCCACAAGATGCAGCGTACCATCCCGTGTCAGGTGTGATAATGGGGGAGAGAACAATAATGTGTGCTTGTTCATGAACATCTACCATGGACTGCAAGTGTCGAAGTGTCCATAACAAGCGGATAGAAAGGCTCTGGGGGGATCTTTGGCAGGGTCTCACTAATGTGTACCATCAGCTCTTCTCTTTTTTTGGAAGAAGAGAGGATCATTGTATGCACAAATGAGACACACGTGGGCTCTCCATTATGTTTAGCTGCAAAAAATAAACAGAGACATGGAAATATTCAGTCAGCAATGGAATAACCATGGCTAGTGCACTGAAGGTCACCGCACTCCAAGGCAGATATTTGTGGAAGGGTGTCTTCAGAGGAGAACGGAGGGACTCACGGCCATGGCAGAGACCTTTGGAGACAGCACGGGAGCACCAGCAAACCAGGACCTGCCTTTGCTAAACTGGGAAGACAGGATAAATGTACCCCCCGACCAGTTTGTTCCAACACAGGCTCAGATGGAACAGCTCCAACGAATTGGTTCAGAACCTGAGCCCCCTGCCAGCCTTTGTATTGAAAAGCTTCAAAGTGTCATTACCATTTTGGAGAAAAGATCACCATAGGTGACGAAAATGCTCTGTATCGCACGTGGGGGGGGTGGTATGTTAATTTTCTAGTTCTGGATCTTGTCTTTTTCATATATATGTTTGTTACATATTGTTATGAAGTGGCATACACATTCTACAATTGTTATATAAATGTTTTTGTTCCACCTAATAAACCTGTTAATACTCATTTCTTTTCTGGAACTTTTTCAATCCTGTAATTACACCTTCTACTGATGAAAGTACTCCAATATAACTCGAGTCCTGTCAAAAGGCTTTTGGACATGCTGGTATGATATATGACAGATGCATTAACTATTTGCTGCACATAACTAATGTTTCCAATATTGAAAAATTGCTGTTTAATCCGAAGGGCATGTTTTTGTCAACATGAACACTGGAGTAAAACAACATTTTTGAAAAAGTAATTTAGAAAAGTGATGCACTATCTGAGTGGTAAGAGGGAGTGGCAGGACTTACAGGAAAGGTATAAAAGCGGTCTTAAAAGGGTCAAATGAATATAGATAGTAATAACACTCAATGTAGTGATTGTCAAGGATAAAATGCTGTCATAATTTAAGGCAAGGACATTTAATTTATGGTTATTAAAGTGTAACTGAACCCCCTGAAAAAGCATAACCCCTCCCCCAGACAACATTTAAAAAATTCTACAAAGTGGGCGGTGCCAGGAAAAAAGAGGGGTATGGCCAAGTGTTGAGGTAAAGCAGAGGGGGTGTCTGTGAGACCATGGCTGCTGTGACGCAGTCAATGCCTGTGACGTAGAGATGTACCGCTCTCCACCAATCACAAAATTCAAATGCAGTAGCCACAGTTCAACCCTAAGAGGGCAGCACTAAGACGTTTTTAGACCAAAACGTGTAGAATTACACAAGTTTACACCAAAATGTTAAAAAATCCCCAGAAACTGAAAGACTGCATTGGTAAAGACCCATTTACACAGTTTAGAAGCAAAAAAAAGTTGTTTTGGGGTTTAGTTACTCTTTAAATAAGGCAAAGTGTTAAAAGTGACATACTGTGAGTTACTAATGGTATTTTTATTCTGTATATTTTGTAGCTCTCACGGTGTTCACATGTAAGGCTGTTCAATAAAAGGACTGTGAACCATCAGTTTGAGAGACCATCTTTTCAATGCTACACTGAGTTACATTTTCTGTCTATTGTTTTTATTGGTTCAATTAAGAGCGAAGATGAAATCGGTGCGTCTTTATCATTGACTTTTAAAAAGAAAGTTGAGGATCATTTCATCTAAGGGTGACAACCAAATTACTGTTGTGTATTACATCTCTCCCAAAAAAATCATAAGACTGCAGCAGAGAGAGAAAGAAAAGTTATGACAGCTTGAACAAAGGAAGTATTTTTCAGCTCTGAAAGCCATTAGAATTCTTTAAGGTCATCTGCAGAATGCAAAAGGCCCACTCAGCTGTGCAGATACAATTAACACAGTTATTTCAACAAACGCTAAATTCTACAATGGCCATATTTATCTGTCCACCTTTCCATTAATAATTTAAGAATAACTCTGCAAAAATAAACGCCTGATCAAAGTAAGAATATCATGATTAGATTATGTCACATAACAGTATTAATTCGCTCAGAAATTTTGAAGGATTAACAATTTAAACCGGGATCATCTTCATATTAGATTTGTATTTACAAATCTAATATTTATTAGTTCAAGCTCTGGAATTAGGTTTGATTAAATTACTTCATCTCAAATAATTAGTTTTGGTTCAAAATATCGTTATGGAAACAACTGACCTTTATTAATACCTTCAGGCCATAACCTCACAGCCTGCTAGAATCCCATTTAATCTGCGCCATTACAAGCAGTTTAAAAAACAGCTAAAAACAGCTATTTACATACAGTTCAGAAAAAAAAAACACAAAGCATTTTTTTCTTTACTGTCAAACATCAAATCAGAGTAAACCTTTTTATGTGTACAATAGGCTTAGTGTATGTATACTTCTGACATTGATGAAAGTAATCAAAAATACATAATTTTTGTGTGTGTGTTTTTTTCCTGAAGTGAATGTAAATATCTGGTTTCATCTGTATAACAGAAAGATGCTGAAATACATGTGATGTCTGCCAATGCAAAGAGCCTGCGCTGCACTGTTTATCATCAGCAACACATTTTTCTGCCCCATTATAAAACCACTTTGTATCACCAATAAGAAAAGAATACTTCATAATACTGCTTTCAGAAAATTGCTGTTTGGATCAACACAAGAAACCAAGATGTTTAGCATTTCTAGCAAATGCATTACAGCCAAGGATTTCCAGTCAAATGACTGCGGTCTAGTCAATAATCTGTTCTGAGATGTGTGCAGTATTAGAACAAGCTGTCTGTAACTCAGATTTGTCTGAATGCAGATATAAAAGTAGTTCCTCTTCTCTGAATACATTAGGAACCTGAAAAAGGTTACATGTACCAACTAATTTTTCTTATATGTGCACATTCTTTCTGTCTCTTTTTCCCGTTTTTTTATGTTTTCTTTTTAATACGTATTTTAAAATTTTATTTTGTTGATCCTGGAGAAACGCTCTTTCATTTTGCTGCACTACGACTGTATGCACAACAGCTTGACAACAAAGTTAAATTTGATTTGGCATTTTTTGCTTTTACACCATGATGGTATATAAACAGAGATAGATGAGATCGTAAAACCCTGCATTAGGTCACCTTGGTTCTGAAGAGCATTTCCTGAAGAAAACTGACTCACCTCCACTCTTATAGCTATAGACAGGTCCATTTTGAATGGTGAATCAAACTGAAAGGTTTGAATCCAAGCATTTAACTTGAGAGACATTTAAGAGAGCACATTCTGCATGTTTAAACATGTGAATTAAATGACAATAAAAATAAAGTTTTGTGGCTCATTCACAGTAGCCCAAAACTTGTGGTAAACCATCACCTTATTAGTCACCAGACTTTTACTGTAACGTTGAAAACATAAACCGTGTATTGGTCACTTTAATTTATGAAAATTTATTCAAGTCTTGGTCCTGATTTTTTATAACATAGCTCTAAAATGGAGGCTGAGATTTGCAGATTAAAAATGAATGAACACAAATCCTAAAAGTGGAAGATGTTAACTCACTGAGTGATTCCAGTAGGAAGATATAACTCCAGGCAGGGCCAGGGGTCCTGTCATCTGGTTAAGTGGTAAAAAGTTAACAATTCAGATCAGAGCTTTGTTCTAACCTCACAGAGCACACAGCAAGTTAACCATTTGGCTAGCCCCCCTGCACGAGGATGTCATCAAAGGGGAATAAACACAATGCAAACAATGGTAGTGTTGTTCCTCTTCTCACAGTGAACTGCTGAACTGACCATTGCAACGGAAAACAAAACACACTGATCACGTTAATGTTGTCTAGCAAGACAGTCTTGTGCAAGACTGACTATAATGAGTCAATTGTTTCTCTAAAGCAGTCAATAAAGCTTTCACATGTCCAACTTGGGGACTGTTTGTTATTTTTATCAATTTTGCAATCAAAGATTTGCATTTATCTAAAGCCTAAGAGCACCAGATAAAATCCATAACCATGGAAGTTTATTAGGTAAACAAATAAAGATTAAAAAAATATATATTATAAAATTTTTGTATTATTATTATTTCTTCCCAATATAACTGCTTCTACTGGGGTTAAAGCTCCTGCCCATTACGATGCAGGAGGAAAGTGCATATAATGTATGTGGCAGGAAAACAACCAGAATCTCCTTAGACGTTTTTCTAGGAGGTTCTAATTAGTGTTTTTCCTCATCTTTGGTGTGTTATAAATATGTGATTGGGTGCATATTGTACTCAGTATAAAAGAAGACCTATATGTGAACGTGCAAATGTAATACCTCCATCACACAACTGCCTATGTTCCTTGCTCTTCATTGCCATAGTAAGGTAGTTGGCTCTAAGTAGAAAATGCTGCACCATCGCCTTTTTAAGCATTAGATACTATAACATATGACTTTTAATCTTTTGCTTGGTTCCCACAGATTATTTGGACTTTCTAAAAGAAATGAAATCTGTAACCCACACATGCACCAATCCAACGGACATTACATAAATGCTAATGACGCATCAAAATCCAAAATTAGCATTACTTATCTCATACTTAGCTATCCAGATGCTCTGTCTGCAGAGATGTGTTGCTGGCTTTTGCCACTTTGAACCTTAGAAAGCAGCAAAAGTTTCAAAAATTGCAGCAACCTGGAGACTCTGACGGCCCTAATCATAGACTTAACATGTAATCTTGCCGTTCTGGGCGTTGACGTTTTGGACAGTGTGAACTGGCCATTACAATGCACAGATCCCGTCAGTGTAAAGCTGAGTCTCTGATCGATCCATGATCGTGTCTCCCACATGCTACAGGTCCAGAAACAGCCCAATGAAGCCATAAGCACAGAAGGCACTGCGCCTTGTGTGTCGCACCTGATCTTTGCTTCAGTGTCCCATGTAAAACTCCATCACATTGCTGGGATTTTAATCTTCCTGTCTGAAGTGAGCGCAACAAACATTCACGTTTTTCAGAGCCATAGCAGGAGTTAAGTGCAGTTTCAGCTGCACAAACGGACCCAGAAACATAAGATAGTGCTGTTTTTTTGGAAACCTGTGGACTTGATGTCCTGACAGACTGGTGTTTGTACAGCAAACGCAATAATTTACCATTTTTAATAAAAATGAATGCAATCGAGTGCAAACAAACAGAGTCTCGATAACATGACCGCTCCACCTGATAACTACCTACTGCCAAGGGCGTCAGTTTGTTTTTAAAATTGCTGGGGACAATAACCATAAACTTGAATGTGGTTTGAAGGTTGCTGGGGACAATTATTATAAATTTTTCATATAGCCTATAAGTATTTATCCGTTCCACGTTTCATTACAATATGCACTCCAGTGTATAAACAGGAGTTGAAAATTGTATCTTTATTCAAGCAATAAAGGCCATAAAATTATGTGTTTTGTTTTGTTTTCAAACGGCACTGAAAACCATCATTAGGCTGTTGGCTTCCAAGAATCAATAAAATCGTTGCACAAAAAACAATGTTGACTATATAAGCTACTCGCCCTATTGGCAACAATAAAACGCATTTCCTTTGCAACCCTTGGCCGTTCTGTGCCGAGAAACTTCAACTTTAACTTAATGAGAAAATATAATTGTTTTAATATTTTGCTTAAGACTCCCAAAGAGGATTTTGTTGATATATTGTGTTGGTGGAAAGAGCATGAGAGAATATTTCCCAACGCTGCGCAGATGGTGGAATGTTCCCACTACCTAGGCATCCAGAGAAACTTTTCTGTGGCTGGATTTGCGATTCAGGAACAGAACACAGTTAAAGCTAGGACTGTGGAGGATATTATGTTTCTGCACAGTGATCTCTGCATCACATAAATTTCCACTTTCCAACATTCCAAAGCAGTGAAACACAAATAATTCATTATACTATAGGCTACTTTACATTAAATCAGGGATTGCGTTATTTTCTGTCTTTGACTAGTTTTTTTAACTTGATGAAAAAAAATCTGGACTAAACTGAATTACTGACCTGAAACAATGTCAAGCAGGGTGTAAACATCACTGGAACAGGAGAAAAATGAGGTGACGTTTAAACTGTTACCTGTAGAATCCAATCAGCGCAAACTTAGGACATCCTATGTAAAGCAAGTACCAGAAATCCATTGATGAGACAGGATTCCCCAACAGCTGCATTCAGGTACATTTGGAACTCTAGTTGTCTAAATAGCAAAATCATTTAAACATATTTTATTCCCATACATATGGACAAAGTCCTATTAAAATATTTATAAACATCAAGATTTTTCCAGTACCTGTATTGTTGTTTAATTGAAATATCAAGGCATTGCCTATGTCTGCTTAAACTACTTTATTTATTAAAAAACTATACAACCAAATCTACAGTTTTTCTATACTTTTTATGCTTTCCACTTTAAGTTTTAGAGCACAACTAAATCATAGCAATTTCAGAAATGAAAAACAATATTTGTTTTTTTGTTGACTGACATAAAAAAAATCATGTTTTTATTTATTTTTCTTGAATAAACCTTACCATGACTTTAAATCTCGGATCTGTACCAAAACCAAACTTAGATTTTTGTGCACCATTCCTTCCCTCATATTTACTCATGCTCAGCTCTTCCAGTTTTATGCAAAATTCTGGCTTTTCTTGCACCATACATTGTTTTAGATCAAAAGAAACATAAATACAAATTCCATGGCTTTGAAATAAAATGTTGTTGACTTTAAGCTCTCATCATTTTAACCATAAAACTGTTAAATTTCATGTGAATTTGAAAGATATGAAAATCCTGTACATGAAATACAGTAAAGTGTGGATATGTGGAATAAACACTTAAGTAAATCCAGATTTTTCCAGAGTCTGCCCTGTTTATGACAGATGAGTATTTTTGCTGTTGAGCAAGGTAGCCATTATGTCTGCTTTCATTTACAGAACCAAGAAAGAGTTTATACCAAACAATCTAATCCTAATGTTGGTTAATCACATGGCTACAGGGAGTGAGATAAAAGACAAATGATTACACTCCCACCCCCCACTTTACCCTGATACTTTTTGCCATTTCACATGGGGCTTCCCCTTTTCTTATTAGCAAAGCCTGTCGGATGATCTAACTGCAGTGTTTGTAGGAAGGAATTATTTTTTGTTTTCATGCCTGCCACCTAAAATACATACAACAATGGCTAAAATTTCTGCAAATACAGGTAAGTGGAATTAAGCAGCCACAACATTAGTAATTAACCATTTTCTTTGTCCTTAGTTTATTCAAACACAGACTCAAAGCATGATTAGATTGAAGAAAGAAGGTACCAGGAAAAAGGAATAGCTGACCTCTGTTTCACTGTTATTAAAAGCTCTCAAGTTGCAATGGAAAAGCCTAAAATTTGTTCTCTTGCCACAAGAAAGATTTTGTGTTCTTGGGTTTGAAGTCTTTTGTCTGTGTTAATTTAAGAAAGTCCATTTAAGGGTTAGTTTTAACATGGCTCTATAGAAGTGGTTCCCAAACTATTTCTGCTGGGCCCCACTTTGGTTTAGAAGAAAATGTTCTTGCCCCCTCCCACCCTCACCCCCAGTGTAATTATTACTTTTTTATTCATCATTTTATTTTTTATTAGTTTTACTAATAAACTCTGTCTGTGCACAATTGATTTAAACCGTACAGAAATCTGAGAGAAAAAAAAAACAATTGTTAAGGTTGTTTTGCAAAACTGAGGTCTTCCAATTATCAACTTTTCAGTAACTGGTGTGACCCTGCTGTGATGTCACTTTATCTGCCAGGTGGAGGTGTGTGTTTGTGCCCTGCATCACTGAATTTGGTTGATTGAACATTGCTTTTAGAAAAATCCCACTAAATGAAAGTTTGATTAAAAATGTGTGGCCAAGATCACTGCCCTCTGCTTTCAAAAAGATGTGAATCCCATCTTGTGCCTTAAAGACCCTAAAAGCACTTTCCACAGTATGGTTATTGAGACTCCCTGTAAAACAGAAGGCCGTCTGTCGGAGCACATTTTCTCGCACAGTACCGCAAAAATCGTGGCTTTGACTGGTTATGTTTTGATGTAGCTTACTGAGTCAACATAGATCATTACATCATTTAGCTCGGGACTCAGCTGTTTAGACACCAGTGCGTTGCGGTGTATAATGCAGCGCGTTCTCTGCTTTTTTGGGGGGAGACGCGCTTCATGAACACCTGTAGCGCATGGAAACAAAACTACTATGAACAAAACTTTAGGCGCGTTTCCACTATCGGAACTTCAGGGTAATTGAACCATATATCTTTCTGACGGACTACAGGGGGATCACACTTCTGAGCCTCCCTGGTAAGGTCTTTTTCAGGGGTTCTGGAGAGGAGGGTCCGACGGATAGTCGAACCTCGGATCCAGGAGGAACAATGCGGTTTTCGTCCTGGCCGTGGAACACTGGACCAGCTCTACACCCTCAGCAGGGTCCTGGAGGGTGCGTGGGAGTCCGCCCAACCGGTCTACATGTGTTTTGTGGACTTGGAGAAGGCGTTCGACCGTGTCCCTCGGGGGGCCCTGTGGGGGGTGCTCCGGGAGTATGGGGTACCGGGCCCCTTGATACGGGCTGTTAGGTCCCTGTACGACCGGTGCCAGAGTTTGGTTCGCATTGCCGGCAGTAAGTCGGGCTTGTTTCCAGTGAGAGTTGGACTCCGCCAAGGTTGCCCTTTGTCACCGATCCTGTTCCTAACTTTTATGGACAGGATCTCTAAGCGCAGCCAAGGCGTTGAGGGGATCCGTTTTGGTGGCCTCAGGATCGGGTCTCTGCTTTTTGCAGATGATGTGGTCCTGTTGGCTTCATCGGAGCGTGATCTACAGCTTTCGCTGAAGCTGTTCGCAGCCGAGTGTGAAGCGGCTGGGATGAGAATCAGCACCTCCAAATCCGAGGCCATGGTCTTGAGCCGGAAAAGGGTGGGGTGCCTCCTCCGGGTCGGGGATGGGGTCCTTCCCCAAGTGGAGGAGTTTAAGTATCTGGGGGTCTTGTTCACGAATGAGGGAAAAATGGAGCGGGAGATCGATAGACGGATTGGTAGGGCATCTGCAGTTATGCGGGCGCTCTACCGGTCGATCTACGTTCCTACGCTCATCTATGGTCACGAACTCTGGGTGGTGACCGAAAGAACGAGATCACGGATACAAGCGGCTGAAATGGGTTTCCTCCGCAGAGTGTCTGGGCTCTCCCTTAGAGATAGGGTGAGAAGCTCAGTCATCCGGAGGGGGCTCAGAGTAGAGCCGCTGCTTCTCCACATCGAGAGGAGTCAGTTGAGGTGGCTCGGGCATCTGGTCAGGATGCCTCCTGGACGCCTCCCTGGTGAGGTGTTTCAGGCACGTCTCACCGGGAGGAGGCCCAGGGGAAGGCACAGGACACGCTGGAGGGATTATGTTTCTCGGCTGGCCTGGGAGCGCCTTGGAGTTCCTCCCGAGGAGCTGGAACAAGTGGCTGGGGAGAGGGAAGTCTGGGTCTCTTTGCTTAGGCTGCTCCCCCCGCGACCCGACCCCGGATAAGCGGAAGAAAATGGATGGATGGATGGATCTTTCTGACGGAGTAATCTGTTCGCCCACTCCTCTCAGCCGTCGTGGCTCTTTGTGTTTATAAACAGCCTGCAAACAACAGGGTGCTTTACTGCCACCGACTGGTATGGAGTGTGGACCACAGTCAATACATTGTATGGTTAGAACTTAGAGCATTGCACTCTGTCCTAAAAATTACAATATACAGTATTGCTCATAGTATGACAATATATAGTATCCCCCCCCCTGTATTGTGATACATATCGTATCACCAAACTCTTGCCAATACACATCCCTAGTATCCAGAGACTCTGAAAACGTTCAAAACCTAAGCAAATGAATTAACAAAATCAATAGATGGATCTACTATCCCTGTAATACGTTATTGTTGTTGTGATCTCATAAACACTGCTGTGGGACTTTTTAAAAATGGCGGGGCCAGGAGAAGCGCATATCAGGCAAGGGGAAGAGCTTGTCGGTTCTACCAATCACCAAACACGTATAACTTTATCCAGCTGAAAAGAAACCAAACTAAAGTAAATATTTTTGGACCTAATAAGGATCAAGAGTCAACATTCACCTTCAGCTAAACAGCTAGAATCTACTGATCATGCTCAAAATCCAGGCGTAGTAATGGACTCACACCTTAACCTCCAGGGTCACATAAAAGCAATAACAAGGTCAGCCTTCATTCCTAACATTTCTAGGATTAATTGAGTAATGTCGCAACAGGACCTCTGAAAACTCATCCATGCGTTTATCTTTAGTCGGATTGATTACTGCAACAGTGTCCTCACAGGTCTGCCTAAGAAGTCAATTAGACAGTTGCAGCTGATCCAGAACGCCGCTGCTCGCATCCTCATCAAAACTAGAAAAGTAGAGCACATCAACCCAGTACTAAAGTTTTTACACTGGTTCCCTGTGGATCAGAGAATAGACTTCAGACTACTTTTACTAGTTTATAAATCATTAAATGCCTTAGCACCAAAGTATGTTCAAGATCTGTTGTCACTATACCAACCCCCCAGACCACTCAGGTCTTCAAACTCCAGTCTACTAATCATCCCTAGTTGTGATGGGACTTATGGCTCTTTGAAGGGAGCCATTCATTCGGGAGCCCTTCACCTCAAAGAGAAATTTGAAAGACTGGCTCTTTTAAATGTTTTTTGCAATGTTTTGAAAGAACATTGTTTGAATCAAAAAATTAACACTGAGAGGAGATGATAGATTACATGTTAAAAGTGTTTTTATTAGTGACTTATTCTGTCTCGAAGGTGCCCTATGGCCACTCGCACTCACTCTTCTTCAATTATGACTATTCCTTTCCATCTTAACTCGCTCGCTACTCGCTGGATGCTGCCCCATCCTGCTACACTCTCCCGCGCTGTTTTCTTCTAATACATTTCAGATAGACTGCACACCAGATGGTGCATTGCTGCCTTTCTCTGGTGAGGAGGGGTTACTGCCCCACTCCAACTCCATCTTCTCTCCATGGCTTGTTTTGTTCACCATAAAATGAAACTAGTAGTTGCAATGCAGGCATCCGTAGTGCGGACTGCTTGAACACCCGCCCCTTCAATGATGTTAAGATGACGCTAACCTAGTTAATGAAAAACAATTAATAAATTAATGGCTCTCTACAAGGACACGGTTTTCATTGTTCACAGTGAAGAGTGATTCAGAAGCCCTAGAATTAGAACCTAAAATGGAGAGCAGCTTTCAGTTTCTATACTCCCCTTAATTGGAACAAACTTCCAGACCACTGTAAATCTGCTGAAACACTGAGTTCCTTCAAAGGACTGAGAAACCGTTTAAAATTTGCTCCTTTTGAAATACGATCGTTCCCTATGAGTAGGACATGTATGCTGCACGTCATACTGTTGTCCCAACCCTGGTGCCTGCTTCAGTCCCAAAAAGAAATCTGAGCTGAAAAAGAACGAGTCAGAGAAAGCCGTGTCATCTACGTAGAAAACAGTGTTAAAAGAGTCCTAACCTAGTATTATCTT
The DNA here is from genome assembly GCA_963556495.2 of Valencia hispanica. NCBI lineage: Eukaryota > Metazoa > Chordata > Actinopteri > Cyprinodontiformes > Valenciidae > Valencia > Valencia hispanica. The sequence continues at coordinate 33,832,247 of OY747709.1, forward strand.
GGATACCCACGATCTATTATAGTCTTTCAGGGCCCTTCTAAAAAAGAAAAGTTGAAAAAAAAATAAACACAGAGCTTCTCTGACCATTATTTCTGAAGGCATTTTTGTCTCGCGAGATCTGATGCGATACTTTGGGCAAATGAGGGACGCGTTGATTGGTGGCAGGAAGGAGAGGGGTTGACACCGCAGGTAACACCTCAGCATATCTAATCCATATCTACTACTCCCGCTAGCATACAATAGCCACATTAGCAGTTAGCTGCTGTTTGTTACACACAGCAGAGCAATAAAAACACAGCCTTACCGTTTTAAATGCAGGCAAGTCTCTGATTGTTGGAATGGCCCCTTTTTCCAAACGGCGCTTCAATGCCAACTTCACCTGATATTGTCCCAAATTCGTAATGGATTCCAGCGTAAAAAAATAGAAAAAATATTCCCATGATGATTCTGGTAGTCAACAACAGAGCAACTCACGTGTGCACTGCGTTTCTGGCAGAAATGGTTTTATCTGATTTAGCTGATTAAAATAAAAGGCTGACACGAATATGTCTTCTTCATGCATCATTGCGTGAAGAAACTTTCTGCATCTTTCACGGTGGAGTTCGTACTTCGAATCGGTGATGTGTCGGTCATGAACGAACCGACTCTGAGAGCTAACCCTTTGAAGTGAACGATGGGAGACGGCTCGTAATTGGGAAACGTTTTTTTTTTTTTTTTCGTACATTTGGAAGACATCGTCTTGCATTAATTTTGGTAATAAATACACTTTAAGCAACAGAAAATCTGAGGAGCATAAAGAGCCAGATCTTTATGGTGAGTCAAGTCAAAAGAACTGGGTCTCCAAAAAGAGCTGGAATTCCTATCACTAGAATTCAGTAATGGCGGCGCTCGACTGAATATGAGGGAGAGAGGAGCGAGGGGGAGAAGGGAGAGAGGGAGGGCGGGCTTCCTGCAGCATAGGTAAATAATAATAAGAATGGCTTGCATTTATATAGCACTTTTCAAGACTCTCAAAGTGCTTTACAACTCCATTATTCATTCACTTTCACATTCACACACTGGTGGAAGCAAGCAATGATTATAGCCACAGCTACCCTGGGGCAGACTGACAGAAGCGAGGCTGCCATGTCGCGCCATCGGCCCTTCTGGCCAACACCAGTAGGCAAGGTAGGTGAAGTCTCTTGCCCAAGGACACAACGACATGTAGCAGGTGGAAGCTGGAAGCTGGAATCGAACCCATAATTTCTGGGTTGCAGGCTAGGTCTGCGATGTCTATATATGGTATATCTATGTAGAAAACCATGCTGGCCACGCCCACCTTGGCTTTTGACTGCCCATGGGAAGGTGGTGGCCAGAGAGAGCAGAGAGCATCTCGGCTGGTAGAAGCTAACTATTACCAACTCCACAACATGGCAGAACCCAATCGGACTTGTGTTATTTGTGGACATCAGCAGATCAGTGTTGCATTTTTTTACTCAAGAAAGAGGAGCAAAGGCAACAAAAGAGTTGCATTGATGTTAGCCAATCAGAGATTAAACGTTTACATATTGTGAACAATAATGAGTTAGACCACACCTTCGACAAACTGCAACCTCCTGAAACAGGAGAGAGACATAATTTTTTTCCATAAAACTGCTCACAAAACCACAGGAAATTCATTTAAAAAAAATTGTGAATGAGACCTTTAAATCTGTTTAGAGCTGCCTTTGAGTAACTGAGCAGATTAGTTGGAATGTCATATGCTTTAATGTGTCATATGTTTTGTGTTTCTAATCCTGTATTTTATACTTTTACTGTTGTTTTGTTACTGCTTTTATTTTATGCCCTAATCACCCAAAGCACCTGGAATTGCCTTGTTGTTGAAAGTGTGCTTTACAACAAAGTTGTCTTGCCTTGCCTTGCCTAGTTCTTGACGTGGAAAAATAAAAGGTAGGATCTTTTAAGACATTTACAAGTTCTTTACAAGCTGAACAAACAGGCTGAACAAACTACAGCATAATTTTACACATCTTGAATTACTAAAGAATACACTATGTTTAAAACTCATGTACAAGCTAGTAGGGCTGCACGATATAAAAAAAGAGCATATCGATAATTATTGATAACTATCAAATACTGTAAAAAATTAATTTTAAGTGTATCCTTGGTCATTTTATGCTATTATTTAATGAACTAATTTTAATTAAGAATTAAGTCCAGCCATTGATTCAAAAACCTTTTTTTTTTAAACTATAGCTGAAAGTTTGTAAGAAATAAAAACAAATCAAGTTAAGAGACCTGAGTGACATCAGTAAATACAAAGAAAAGTAATGTTATTAACCATTATAATTGTTTTAAATTATGTTAGTAATTTAACTACTCACCGATGGCTGGATGGCCTTTGGAATGTTGTCCTGCCTAAATTAAAAGCAACCCATAAATTCATTAGAGTTGTCCACATACCTGTGAAATAGCACTGTCAGTGAACAAATATAAGGAGATTCAAGAAAACTGCATCAAAAGCGCAGGAAATTGTCATTTTCAAAACATCAGATTTTGGAACCATAAAGTTTGGCTGATCTGACAAATAAACCATAATACTATTTTCTACCCAGATTACAAGCTAAACAGTTTGAGTTTATTTCTCAAATGTGCAGGATCTAATTAGTTTGTATTCATGGGGAATTAGTGAGACAGAAGCCCTTTCTGACTGGAAGTCATCATGGAACTTACTGGGAATTTGCCATAGGACATTTAAACAACTCCCTGACCTTAAGAAGTACTTTATTTGGAATACTCTATGGGTGAACTATGAATTTAGACCTAATGTCCAATACCATTTGTAAAGAAAATCAATAATTGAGAGTTACCTTAACTATTGTTATTTGCAAAGGAGCATGGATATGGCAGCATCTTAATGTGGCAATGTTTTATTTCTGTAAAATGGGCAATAAAACTAAACAAGGAAATATGTAAAACTGTTTGAATTAAAAAATAAATGAAAATAAATGAAGTGTAACAGTTAAAAACTGCAAAAAACAAAAACAAATCAGGCATATCTTCTGGTACATTCTGCAGAAAGCTAAGAATTCAAATTAATTCAATTCAAAATACTTTATTGATTTTTGGAGAATACTTCTTTTCACCATCATCTCCAGAGGTTCCACAGTCACCCCCAGAACAGAACCAGCCTTCTCAGATGATGGCAGAAGAGATTACACTCTCCACAACAGACTTGTAGAAGATATGCAGCATCTTGCTAAGCTTTCTCAAAAAGCACAGTCTGCTCTATCTCTTTGCAGAACTGGTTAAAACTATTCCAGTATTGAGTTCGATCAATTATTCTAAAAAAACAGAGGAAAACTCCAAAACAAAATGTGTCAAGCCTGTTGTATTATTTCTGATATTCTAGAATGTCACTGATTTTGACAAAGCTTTTGCCATTTACATGAAAAAGGGTAGGCTGCTGTGGTCAAATAAGACTGAGGTTAATTTCTTGAACCATCAAAAGAAACACTGTGTGGTACAAACCAAAAACTGTTTTACCGTGAGCATAAAACCATGTTTAAAGTAGGCCTAGATGAAACCTTCGTGTTATAAAGAGGGTTTTTAGTTGCAGGACCGAAAAATTGGTTATGGATAAAATGCAGTCAGAACAATAGAAACCTCTTATAGACAAAGACTGGACATCAACTTTTAGCTTGACAACAAAGAATATTGCAAAGGCAACAATCAAGTGATCAAAGGGCAAACTTTAAAAATTTCAGACTTTAGTCTGATTAAAAATTAGTGCATGAGTAAAAGATTCCTGCCAAATGCTCTGTGAAGTCATGGGAATTGAATACTAAAACAGTACAAAGTAATTTTATTGCCCAGATATTTTCAAATGAACTTTAGAACCTTTACAGTGGTATGCATACTACATTGCTCAAAAAAACAAAAACAATCAAACAGCAACAACAAAAATCCATTATTCTGTTTAATTCCAAGTTGTGGAAAAATGCCAAAAGGATTGAAACCTTAAGGCAATGTTTGGAGAACAGGGCAAGTAATTAAATGAGTAAAAACAAAGCTGGGACAGCTATTTTGGGTAATAAAGTTGAAAGAATGTTGCACAACAACAAGTATACAAAGCTGTATATACAGTGGGGCAAAAAAGTATATGGCAGCCACCAATTGTGCAAGTTGTCCCACTTAAAAAAATGAGAAAGGTCTGTAATTTTTATCATAGGTATACTTCAACTGTGAGAGACGGAATAGGAACAATAATCCAAGAAATCTCATTGTATGATTTTTTAAAGAATTTATTTGTATTGTGGTGCAGAAAATAAGTATATGGTCAATAACAAAAGTTCACCTTAATACTTCGTAATGTAACCATGGTTGGCAATGACAGAGGTAGGGCTGGATGATATAGAATAGGATATCGATAAAGGGAAATGTCATATTGATCGATATCGATAATTATTGATAACTATTTAAAAAATTACATGTATTTTAAGTGCACCCCTGGTCATTTTATGATATTCTTTAATTAACTAATTTTATTTAATAATTAAATTCAGCCTTTAACTCAAACACCTTATTTTTTTATCATAACATTACCATAATGCTATGTTTTTACCATTGCATTTTACAACCTAAGTGACATCAGTAAATACAAAGTAAAGTTATTAACCATTATATTATAATTGTTTTAAATTATGTTAGTAATTTGAATTAAAAGCTTAACTTCATGCTTCTTTTATCTTTTAAACATTTTATGACACTTTATTATATTAATGGCTGAGACCTTCAGTTTAGTTTTTTGTGTAAAAACTGGGTCAATAAAGCTGATTCTCAGTTTAGCTGCTTAAGCTAACCAGCCACTCACCGATGGCTGAATATAGACAGCGCTCAGAACACTGGAGGCCAGTCCAGTGAATGAGTGCTGAAGCCAGCAGGTTTTTCCACCCACATTTGTATTTTTGAAAGCGTTTTCGCTTCTGAGGATGTAGTGGAGAACTGCGCGGACATTTTAGCAGCGCAGCTTGGGTGTGTTGTGCCTGTCTCTGTATAACACCGGTGTAGGTACCAGATGTGCTCAGGTAGCCAAATCTGCTCGGGGGCCTGCGCCATATTACATATTTGGCTGGACATTACCACGTTGAAGTTGTTTGCAGGTAGGGTTTTTTTCCAAAGAACGTTACTGAACAAGTAGCAAGTATACAACACACGAACAAATGAACTAAACAGAAGAATTCAACAGATACAAACAGCCAGGGGTGTTCTATACAGTAAATACTGTACATACAAAAATCGATATCTATAAATTGTTTTAGGGGTATTCTAAAAAGACAGAATAAAACATTTTTTCATCGTTAGGGAAAATCCGTCAAAATATGGTTAATAACCTTCTTGACGATCCCCACAGGAGCTGTTATTAACATTTATGTCTCTTAAGTTTTACCTTATAGTGCTTGGCAAGGTTAAAAATGGGGCGCAGTGTATTTTGTCCATGTGGCGTTGTGTGACGTTATCGGCAAGCGCAGGGCCCCCGAGCAGATCTGGCTCCCTGAGCACATCTGGTACCATGGTTCGCAGCTAGCCAGCGGGGTCCTACTTAAGACAACTTTGCTGACCGTAGTATTTCCTGTTTGTTATTTTGTTTGTTACTGTTACGTTCAGTGTTGATGTGCGTCGAAAACTGGTTAAAAACGGGAAGCAACATTTACCTCCTGGGGAACTACTGAAAACTTTTGCGGGACAGTTTTCTCCTCCGCTCCTTGCTGTGACATCTTTTGCAGTTCAAGTCATTTGCTCTTTTTTGTGGTTTGAGAGGAGCAAGGGCTCAGTGATGGAACTGCCTGGGTCTGTGTTTGAGATTGGTTTGAAGTAAGTAATGACTATAGTATTAAGCTGTCTAATAAGCTATAATGAAAAAGAAAAGGGAACTTTTTTTATCTACTCTTTTTTTTCTATCACACCACACGTCTATCTATTAATTGATATTTTTATTGAATATTTGTCCAGCCTTAGACAGAGGTCAAACTTTTCCTGTAGATCTTCACCAGTTTTTCACACATGGTATTTTGGCCCATTCTTTCATGAAAATCTTCTGTGATGTTTTGGGGCTTTTGCTGGGTAACACAGACTTTCAACTCCCTCCACTGATTCTCTTTTGGTTTGAGGTCTGGAGACTGGCTAAGCCAATACAGAACCTTGAAATGCTTTTTACATACCCTTTCCTTCGCTGTCCGGGCGGTGTGTTTGGGATCATTGCCATGCTAGAAGAGGTGTTCTTGAGATACAACTCAGCATTTTTCCTTTTTCAAACACTTTTTGGCGTTTATGCCAAAGAGTTCTATTTCAGCCTCATCTGACCACATGACCTTCACCCAATCCTACTTTGGATCATCCAGATGGTCTCTGGAAAACATTAGATGGCCCTGCACATGTGCTGGCTTAAGCAGGATGACCTATTGAGTGCTGCGGAATTTTATTCCATGAGGACGTAGTGCGTTACTAATGGTAACCTTTGTTACTGTGGTTCCAGCTCTCTTCAGGTCATTGACCAGCTCACCCTGTGTAGTTCTGGGCTATTTCTTCACCATTTTCAAGATGATTTGTATCCCACAAGGTGGGATCTTGCATGGAGCCCCAGGTCGAGGGAGATTGTATTTATTCCATTTTCTAATAATTGCTCCAACAGTTGATCTCTTCTCACCAAGCTGCTTGCCTATTGTAGATTGGCTCATCCCAGTCTTGTGCTGGTGTACAATCTTGTCTATGGTGTTATTAGACAGCTCTCTGGTCTTAGCCATGGTGGAGGTTGGAGTCTGACTGTTTGACTGTCTGAGAGGTGTCTTTTGTACAGCTAACGAGTTCAAACATGTACCATTAGTAGAGGTAAAGAATGGAGGATAGAAAAGCTTTTTAAAGAAGAAGCAAGAGGTCTGTAAGGGCCAGACTTATTGCTTGTTTGTAGGTGCAAAATACTTATTTTCTGCACCATTATACAAATAAATTCTTTAAAAATCATACAATGTGATTTCCTGGAATTCTTTTTTAAATTTAGTCTCTCAAGTGGAAGTGTACCTATGATGAAGATTACAGACCTCTCTCAATTTTTTAGGAGGGACAACTTGCACAATTGGTGGCTGCCAAATATTTTTTGCCCCACTGTAGCTAACAACAGGAGAGATCTCACACTGACTAACTTTAACCACAGCCTCTGTATTGAAACTCACACGGAGCTTACTTTTAATCCAATCTCATTTTCCTTTGCTTTGTTAAATGAGTAACTAAAGAAGACCAACGTTACATATAATCTTTGCAATTCTACAAGATGAAAACTATGTTGTTACTTTGTGACACTGTCTTCAAACTTTTTGGGGGGGGATTGTTTTAAAGAATTTTACCATGAATTTTACTGTTAAAGAGCTAAAATAAAATAAGCATAGGATGATGAAGATTTTCAGATTTCCAAGCAATCAGCTATTCCAAGAAACCAAGTAGCACTGACTGGATGTTCCAGGAACAGGAAACTACCCAAATAATCACTAGTGGGGTCAAGGGTGAGGAGACTGCACAAACAGCTTCCTTGACCCAAATATATTGTGTTTATTTGACATAGCCATTCACTCAGTTTATTACTTCATGCTTGTAAAACTAGGAAAATAAGAGTGAAATGTTCTCCCTAGAGAGCAACATCTTTGTAAAAGAGTTTAAGGACTTGTTTCTATGAACCTATTGTTTTCATAGTATTTTTTAGGCATCTTTTAAATTTATTTTTGACTTTATTCACTATGGAAGCGATCGCGAACCGATACCATCACCTTTTCCTGACCAATTCAACATAGTGGCATAAATACAAACCAACAAATAATATTAATTCAACTCCATCTCTTTCACATTAGATATGTTACTTATGCACCAGCAAATGTAAATAATGGAATGGATGCATCAGTTATACTTTTGTATTTAATAAAAAAAAATCTATTTTCATTCTTTTCCCTTTAACTCAATGTATTGTACACAAATGGGCCAGAATATTGTTGATAGACTAATGTTTTGTCAGGAATAAATCTAAATGGGTAAATTCATGTTTTTTGAAGTGAGGTTCAACGAAGTTAATATTGATAATAGTTCTGTAATGTAGTGAGTAGAAAGATGTTTTATGGGACTGAGGGGTGGATCGCCACTGGCTAGTCAGACAAACACTGCTGAACTTAGTTGACTTTACTTGTTCAAAATAGCTATAGCAGGAAGCGCATAAGTGAGACAGACATGTGAGGAAAGATTATGCACCGAAGAAGACACTACAGCTGGTTTTCATGCATACACCCTTATCATGGAAAACACACAAAGAAATGCAGCTTTTAAGTTAAAAGCAATCAAGCTGGTCGTAAAAGAAGGAAATAGAGACTATTTCCTTCTTTTCATGAATTTACCCATTTAGATTTATTCCTGACAAAACATTAGTCTATCAACAATATTGTGGCCCAATCAAAAGCAATGTTTTTTTGTTTTATTTGCCTTTTTCACCACAAAAACAGGAGCAATGTCTACATTATTGTGGGCATTGCATTTTTTATCAGACAAAGTCCCCTATTTATTTCTTACTGCATCCTACCATCACTTGTAAACGGAATAAGAAGAACTCTGCTTGAACACAGACTGGCCCCAGATCTCTTCATAAAATGGCTTTAAGGAAATTGGTTTCACAGAATTTTCATTTAGCAAATAGTTATTTAGAAAACACACTGTACACACTGTAAAGTAAATGAATCACCCACTGAAAACAAAATAGGCACAGGTATGTTTATTTTCATGGTCTAAAAGTTCAAAAGTACATTGGCCTCGACTAGTAAAAATACGTGTGTAATCAATCTTCCTTAAACTTTTTGGGACATATTTTCAAGTCAGAACAACAATCAATGGAAACATTGTAGGCATGAGAGATTTTCTGACCTTGACAAGATGTTTCACTCCTTTCGAACAGGGCATGCCTGAGAGTTGTAAACACGTAGCAGTGATCAAGTCAGGAACACAGCATGAATTGTTGTTTTAGAACAACAACATAAATCTGCTCCCAGTCTGAAGGTTTTATCAATAACAGTGACCCGAATACCAGATGCACTCCACTTGTTTTTCATCCTCCAATCTGTTCTTGTTACCCATTTAAAATTTTTCCTTGAAGTGGTGGGTATCTATTTTCCTTCAACACGTCCTGCTGTGCCATCCTCAGACCTTACACAGGGGCATAATACACATGTTGCAAGAGGAAAGGTGGCAGCAAATCAAGTTCTGTGTCAAACAGACATAAGAAGCTCAGTTTAAGAGGGCACACAATACAGAAACTTAATGTGACCTTTCAAATTTTAAAGTCATGAGAAGGTAAGACACCAAAGGATCACTCCTCTTCTGCTAACTTCAAAGCCAACGTCAGGAGAATAAATAAGTGGTATTTTCAAATTAATAAGTGCAAAGTTAATGTTGCTTAAATAATATAGGTCAAAATCCACAATTGACCATAATTTTCCTTTCATAATTTATTGTTTATTTGAGCATTATGGTGGAACAAATGTGTTGAGGGATAAAAACAAAAAAAAATATGAAAAGAATAAAAGAAATATGCAAACTAATGGATTTGCACTGATCAGAATGCTTTTGTCCTCATGTCTGCAAATCATTGGGTTTAACAGAAAGCTAAATCTGTTACAGAATTACTTTTGGAAACAGTTGGCGCCACTGTAGGTTTCTGTTTGTTGAAAAGGGATGCTGTTAATGGGTATTTTCTAAAAATGTTAAATTTGAGTAAGCCTCGTTTGATAAACTTTAAGAACTGGTCCTAGAGCAACAGCAAAGGACAAAACAAGTGTTAACTGAAAGAAGAATCTCAGATTAGAACAAAACAGTCAAACAGAGTAATTGTCTATTCATCTATCCATGCATCCATCGCTTTTTGATCATTTATTCAAGATCGGGCTGTGTGGATAGCAGGTCCAGGAGCTAAACCCAAACATCCCTCTCCTATGTTCTAAGTTTTTAGTTTTGCTATTTTTCAAAGAGGAAAGAAAAACAATTGAAGTCTCTGCATGTGCAAACCTGCTAGATGCATACCTCAAAAAAGATGCTTCTACAAAGTATTGACTTAGCAGGGCTAAATATATCTATGCATATCAAAAAAACTATGAATAAATTCTAGTTTCATGAATTTAGCCTTGTGACTGTACTTTCGTATGAAGTTATCCACTTTCAATGTGGTGTCCATGTTGAATGCCACATTACTGTAGTTTATCCAGTCTAAACTGGGGAGATAGTGTCATACATAAGGCATTAAGAACATAATGGGAAGAATGGCTGGCATTTAGTTGCTCGTGATTCGGGATACATCACCTCTCAGGGAGTGACCTAAGATCCTGATAATCACACTGACTTATTGACCCACACACAGACAGTACGTAAGCCATTGATTGTTTGTCTTCAGGCTGGTGTGAATGAAAAATATCCCTAACACTTATACAAGTTGGATTCAGTCATAGCACCAAATATCATCTAAACATCCTTATGTAGCTCTGCTTATGTTATACATTATTACATGTACAGTGTATCATTTAGTTGAATGCCACATGCAATTTTTAAACATAATTGCAGATTTACTGGGAAATAAAAAAATAATAATGGTAACTGGTCCCATTAATATTTAGGAAACCAAAGCCATAAACACACACACTGTGCTTCCAACAAAGTCGTGGAAAAGCCAGCTGCTCAGTCCTGATCACTGCATACTGTTGTAGTCGCACTTTTATTTTTAAACTGACAGTTTGTGTCACTTCAGTGATAGCAGACCAAATAACAGGAGACAAATGAACCTGTCACATCCAAGCTTTTTTAAAGAAATTGATTAGCTTATAAAACTTAAGTTTAACAAAGTTTGTCCTTATTTAGCTTTAACAACACCACTCAATAGTACTTGTTTGACAGTCATAATCTGTCAAGGGGTATAAAGATATGCTTTTAATTTGGTCAAGTCTTTCCTTAGCTGATAATGAGACCAATCATTCATGTCATATTAGTGCCACAAGTCAATGGGCATTTAACTACTTTGTGTACTTATCGCTTTTGACACATTTACCAGAACTCATGTTGTGCCTCTTCTGACAAAATCCCAATTTAGGTGCAGTCCTCAGAAATCAAAAGCGTTGCAAGCTAGCGATGTGAATTGGGGTTGTACAATGACAGTGTTTCTCACATTTTCTTTAGATCTAGAACTCCAAAAAGTGTTGATTCAGTGAAGTTTGTGGAATTAAGGAAAAGGCTAAGAAGAAAACTCAATCTGGTTCATAAAAACCAGTGAGTTTTTAGGATAATTCAGAATCAGCCCATTGTTCACTTGATCTTAATTTTAACCTAAACCATCTCTATTTGACAAAACTGAATATTTAAGGCAATGTGCAAATTAAGGCCTATGCCCTTGAATTTCAACTGAGACACAAGATCCATATTAAAAGTGCTTCATTCAATATGCATTTAACCACAAAATGAAAGTTGAAAAGTGGGCTGAGAGTATGATTTATGTAGAGTTCTTTGCATTTGCAGAAGACTATTTAATGCAAGCTGTGGCAACAAAGTGATCCTGGCCCTTTGCCAGCCGAATAGATTCAGACTGCCCTTCAGTTGGTCTCTTTTAGAACCAGAACACTCTCCCTGATCAATTTTAGCGATATCTTGTGTTTTAAAAATATTTTTACTGTACATTAAACCATTTTTAACATTTGGAAAAAAAGCCAAGCCCCGGCTTAACCAGTATGTTAAATTCCTTAAATAAATCATGAACATACAATAATGTAACACAGCCAAGTGACCGTGGGAAACAATGTATGTTGGAAATGCTCTTAATTCTATTCTTAATCTGCAGATTCGGTTTAAATTATCTGCATGCTTTGATTCTGCTGTTGCACAGCTGCAGGGAAAAAAAGTATGTTAGGCTTAACAGAAGGCTCTTGTCTAAAATAGTTAGCTCTTAATTATTCTGCACATTTTTTCATTTGTAAACAGTTTCCCCACAAACATTTGTTAGTAGGGATGTAATGATACATCCAACTCTCAATGTGAGATAATACATGATACTGATCACAATAGCAAGATGAAGATCTAGTGATATTTTAGGAACCTAAGAATCCTGCCTTTTTTGCTTTTACAAAAACTGTTTTATAAATCACAAACCCAGCGTCTTTAATATCCTTTTATCAATGAAGTATAGTTTGATCAATTTTCACTTTCATTAATCGAGGCAATTTGGTTTTGTTTTGTTACATTATTGTTGAGTTCTGCAACATTTTGTGATTTGCTTTATACTTTTGTCTTTTCATGTGTTGTCTGAGGTCTTGTTTTATTTTATTATTCTACATTCTCTGTGTTCTGCTACTTCCTGTTTTCATTGTTCTTGAACTATTTTGTCACTTTTAATTATATATTTCCTGTCACCCTTGGTTTTGGTCATGTTTAGTACTGCTACAGTCAAATTTAATAAATTAAGAATATTTTTTTTTCCTTTTAGTAACTTAATTCACACATAATTTGGAATAATTTGACAGAATTATATTTTTTGAACAATTATGATGATTTCCCACTTATGACTTATGAAAACAGAAATGTTAAAACCTGCTTAAAACTTATTTTTAAAAGATACTTTTAGTTTTAGAAATGAGCCTCTTTCGAAGACATATTCAAATGTATTGATTATGACTGTGTTATGACCCTAGCCTTCGAAGTGGAGAACCCTTTCTTGATGCAGATTTGAGCATGGCAACACACACTGATGATTGGCTGTTTGGAGCCTTGGGCCTCCTTCCTCTGGATAGCCCATTGGACCAGCTGTAGAACATTGGATCAATCACGACTGACAATTAGACTACTGCATCTTCAAAGTGCTCTGAGGGAGCAGCCTTGGAGTGAATGTGCAGCTTGCCCCTTGTTGCTCATGAGAATCTGCGTTTAGTGAGGTTTGTAGAGACTTTATGACCTAACTGTCAAAAGTTTGGTTGAGCTCTAGCTAAACCTTGAAAAGTCTGTGAAGCAAAGTTAGACCCTTTTTTCTGTTTGAATCCTATAATGAGTACAAATTCAGTGGCACTTCTCTGTGTATTATTTGGTTTGGGTTACTCAGTTTAGCTTAAAGAGGGTTTTGTTGTTATATTATTTTATCATAAGCAAGATTTGTTTGCATTTGAAAGTTTATTGGTATGAGTTGAACCTCTTTTCCCAATTTTCTGAGGTTTTTTATAAACCTTTTCATATCCTACCTTACCACCTTGACACAGCTTTTTATATTACCTCCTCGTACCCTTGCCTGCATTGATCATCCCTTTCTCTCAGTTTGTGCAGCCTTAAAAATTTTGAGAGAAATAAATGTTATTTTTTCACTATAACAAGGACTTTGTCTTTTTTATTGTGGTTGTTGTGTTGCTGTCCCGCTTTTCAACCAAGGGTCGAAACACCATGTTAAACCCAGGTGTTAGAACATCTATTATACATGCTCAGTTGCCCTTAGATTTCTGCTCCATTTACAGTTGCTCTCTGTTATCACTCACCAATTTTTAATCTTCAGCTCCTGATTAATCTGGTGTTTTAACATCATAGGATCTCATAGAATGATTTGTTATTGAATCAACATTTAATTGTTTAATTACAATAATGTCAATTTTCAGATAGAAACATAGCAAAACATGCTTATCTTGTTTGTGTCATTTAACTGTACAATTACTGAGGAACAGCTTTCTGTGAAATTACTGTCACACCCAGCATTGCAGCTTTAATTCCAGACTGTTTTGGTACAATGTCTGTCCAAAGTACAAAAAAAACCCTCCCAGCACAGATGTACGCTGGGCTCTCTCGGCCAACACAGATAATGTGCCTCTTCTTTAATTATTTTTACAGGATATATCCTACAGTGAAGCATTTCTTTTAACAACATAGTATTTTCAATTACTTGAGGAAGGAAAAAGTGCGGAGCCCCACTGAGCTGCAGCAGAGCGGCAAACTGAAAGGGGCACTGCTTTCAGTTTGCTTAGTTAACGTTAACTAAGCAGCAAAATGAATTTGTATTTTCTCTGTGTTGTTATATCCCCCTGTGTTGAAACAAACAGGATTTTCTCTCACACTGAAGTCGTGGCAGGGTTAATAAATGTTACACATCTGTGACAAAGGATGCTGTGAAAGCCTTGAATTGCTGCAGCACAGTAGTGCCCTGTTTAAAAACTGGACCCCGTTCAGATTAAATGCACATTTTACCTGTTTTTAAAATGCATCCCGCTGTCTGCTCCAGACACCAGTTTGTATATTATGTATAAATAAAACATTTAGGGTTGATGCATTTTGCTACACTTACATAAACATTGCATTTTGTCCCAATATATTTAACTGATCTTAATATATATCCTACTTGTTAAAGAAAAGCAAACATGTAAGCAAATAGCTGAATTCATCCATAGTAATTAATTTATGACCTCCACTGCAGTAGTTGTGGTGGACTGCATGAAAAACATGTATGGGTCTATAAGAAATGTCCATGACCTATAGGATGTAGCCCAAAAAAATGACGAAATTATGTCTGATGCTGCCTTTGCAGGGCATACTTATACAGCTATATGGTTGCAGAAAACTGTAGAACACCCCCTACACACCCACTGGTGAACAGAATATAACCAGTATACTGACAGGAGAACAAAGGGACAAACATATCTTGCCAAACCCTGAGGTCACAGTAAAAGATGATAAATTACAGCATCTTTAATGTTAAGGAGAAAAACACTGATGAGTTTTCAATGGCAGCTTTGTATGCTTGACCTCATATTCAACCACACAATGGAGGGGAAATAGATGGAGGCAGAATGAAATGAAATCATGATGATCTGGTACAATCAGGTTTGTAAATGGACAGTAGCCTACATTTTTCTTTCTCCCGTGGAGGATTAATGATTTTAAAATGCAAGACTCCTTTGTTAAAACACTTGTTACAGTTTGCTTTGCTGAGCATCCTCAGAGCAGAACTACTGTTCCCTTTATGTAGGCACAGTCAAAGACAGAAGAACATGTGGTAGTCTTTGGTTGCAAACATGGTAGGGCTGGAGTGATATAGCCTCACATCTATATTACGATATAATCTAAAGCATGTATGGGAACGATATCTATTGCGATATATTCTTTTCTTTATATATATGTCAAAATGACTATTTATGAACATTCTCATTTTCCAGATACATTGCAGCAAAACAACAACTTCAAAAAAGTTTAGAATGCCATTTAAAGAACATGTATTGTGCAGAATGCATTTAAATAATATTCAAATCCTTTTCTAAAAAATGCAACAGAAATTCTCACAACATAAAGATGAAGATTTTTTAAATAAATTCAAAGCTAAATGTTATTAAAAAGAACACAAAGTTCAAAATTGTCAGCTTTTCCAGTTACTTATTTACACATTTAGTATCGCATGAAAAAACCCTGCACATATTAGACTTAAAAATGCTTCTAGTTCATCAGGTTTCTTTTCTGTTAAATGGAAAAAAACAAATTTTAAACTTGCAATATCTAGTGTTAAGATGAACACTGAACATCAGTATTTATCCTCCTTGATGACAGCTTGATGAAAACATCAAAATGCGCAATCGCGATATGCCGGTGTAAGAGCCATAATAAGTAAGATTTTTATAAGTTTAAAAACCCCTTATATAAAGTGGTGAAATGCTCCTTTATTGCAGTTATAGGCTACGTCATCATTGGTAGCAGTCAGCTGGAGTCAAGCAGTTGGTGGAGCAAGACAGTTTTTTGACCGTGTTGTGCCAAGTAGAGCATACAGAATGTTTCTTGTAACTTTTCCCTTTTAAAAGTAAATCTTCAAAACGAAGTTACTTCCTTCAGAAGATTCATTTCGTGTCAAGCAAATTGCTTTAAACAGACTGTTGGAAGTGGAGGTGAAGTGGATTGTACACAAAGGAGAAGATCGCAGACACAGCCGGTATAGTCCAAATCTCTACCTTTGACTAAATTTATATCATTTCTACCTTATGCTGGGTACACACCAAAATACTTTTTACATCTTATAAGATTTTCAAACTGTGATAGACCACAAACATGAGGATACAAAATGCTAGATTTAACCGTTTGCTTCTATAGTGTGTGGTGTGCCATGATGTGACGGCACACATACAAAACAGATTTTCAACCAGAATCTTGACTGTGAACACATGAAATCTTGCGAGACTTCAAAATAAGCATGGCGGACAATATGCAAGAAGAAATTGCAAGTCCACCTCTACTCCATTTATTTATCTAAATTAGCAGCACCAGTCTGAGCTTTTTAAAGACAATTGTCCACCTCACAGTCAGTCACATTCCAACTACTACCATGGACAAGACCAAAGAGCTGTCAAAAGACGTCAGAGACTAAATTGTAAACCTCCACAAGGCTGGAACGGGCTACAGGGCAAGCTTGGTGAAAATAGATCAACTGCTGGAGCAATTGTTAGAAAATGCAAGAGGCTAAAGATGACTGTCAGTTTCCCTCGGACTGGGGCTCCATGCAAGAACTCAACTCGTGGGGTTTCACTGATGATACGAAAGGTGAGGAATCAACCTAGAACTAAATGGAAGGAGCTGGTCAATGACATGAAGAGAGCTGGGACCACAGTTTCAAAGGTTACCGACAGTAGAACACTATGCCGTCATGGTTTAAAATCATGCATTAATAATAATAATAACTCATTTTATTTGAAGGCACCTTTCTGCCACTCGAGGACACTGTACAACATTTAAAAACAATGGGTCACACAAAAACAAGTGCAAAAACATGACAGAGGTTAAAATAAGACATTGTGATAACAGATGGGGGTCTGGTGATGATACGAACAGTTGAATTATGGACCAACTGAAGCTCACGGAGACATTTGTGGGTGAGACCAAAGAGAAATGAATTGCAATAATGTAGCCAAGAGATGACAAGGTTGTGGACAAGAACTTCAGTGGTATGGGGGGTAAGGATGGGCGAACGAGATTAATGTTATGCAGTTAAAAAATATTCAGATTCAGATCGGGAAATGATATTATTGTGATAATGAACGGAAGAATTGCACGGAAGCTTCGCCTGCTCAAGTCATCACATGTCCAGGCCCGTCTGAAGTTTGCCAATGACCATCAGGATGATCCAGAGGAGGCATGGGAGAAAGTCATGTGGTCAGATGAGACCAAAATAGAACTTTTTGGTCTAAAAAGATGGATGAGTGGCATCCCAAGAACGCCATCACTACTATGAAGCAACGGGGTGGAAATATCATGCTTTGGGGGTGCTATTCTGCAAAGGGGACATGACGACTGCACTGTATTAAGAAGAGGATGAATGGGGCCATGTATTGTGAGATTCCCTCATTCAGAGCAATGAAGATGGGTTGTGGCTGGGTCCTCCAACATGATCTTAGTCGCTTTCGCACTGTAGGAACCTTTTGGAGTATTTAGGCAAGGCAATTTTATTTGTATAGCAAACTTTTGACAACAAGGTAATTCACGGTGCTTTACATGATTAGGGGATAAAGTAAAAACAGCAATAAAGCATAAAACACAAAGAGCATATGACACTTAAAAACATTACATGAATTTAGGTTAAAGTAAAAACAGCAATAAAGGATGAAGCACACAAAACATATAATACATGAAAACATTACTCAAAGGCAGTTCTAAACAAATGTTTTTTTAGTCGTGATTAAAAAGAACTGTGTTTCAGCAGGTTTGCAGTTGTCTGGAAGTTTGTTCCAGATTAGAGGAGCATAGAAACTGAAAGCTGCTTCTCCATGTTTGATTCCAATTCAAGGGATGTTGAGTAGACTGTAATTAGAGGACCTGAGTGTTCTGGGAGATTAGTATAGTGACAATAGATATTCAACATACTTTGGCGCTAGGCCATTCAATGATTTATAAACTACTAAAAGTATTTTGAAGTCTATTCTCTGAGCTACAGGAAGCCAGTGTAAGGACTTTAGAACTGGCATTATGTGCTCTACTTTCCTGGTTCTAGTGAGGAACACGAGCAGCAGCGTTCTGGATCAGCTGCAGCTGTCTAATTGACTTTTTAGGCAGACCTGTGAGGACACTGTTGCAATAATCAATCTGACTAAAGATAAGCACATGGATGAGTTTATCGAGGTCCTGCTGCAACATCAGTCCTTTAAGCCTAGAAATGTTCTTTAGGTGATAGAAGGCTGACCTTGTTATTGCCTTTATGTGACCCTGGAGTTTCAGGTCTGAGTGCATTACTACACCTAGTTTTAGGGCCTGATAAGTAGCTTATAGCTGTATTAACCGAAACGGTGTGCTTATTCTTGATCGTTCCTCTTTAGGTTAAAAAGTAATTACTTCTGTTTTGTTTCTGTTCAGCTGGAGAAAGTTATGTAGGTGTTTGGTGATTGGTAGAACTGACAAGCCCCTTGCCTGATTTGCGCTTCTCCTGGCCCTGCCGTTTTTAAAAAGTCCCACAGCAGTGTTAATGAAATTGCAACAACAACAATAAAAGAAAAAAATGGACTTCTTCTTTGTAGTTTTATGGAAGCTGGCAAACAACAATTTGGTGCAGTAGTAGCACCAACTGGCTTGGAGTTGTGGACCAGAATTTATGTTGTTTCTGTTCACTTTTCGCAGGTAATGTTTGTTTTGCTACTGGGTGTGGCTCTAAAGTAACATGACGGTTGCATCACAAATGGCCCCAATTAAGGTCGCCACTCATGTGCGAACACAAAATAGAAAAGCCCCCATGGGGAAATGTGGTTCCTATAACTAAATTTGAGGCGGGTAGTTCTCAGAACTGCGTTCCTAGAACTTGTATGTCCGAATGCGGCTAATGACCCAAAGCACACAGCCAGGATAACCATGGAGCGGATCCGTGAGAAGCATATCAAGCTTCTGGAGTGGCCTTGTCAGGGATTATGGTGTGATGCAAGGACCCAAACGCAGATGCCGGATGAAAGGTGCAGGATATTTATTAAAGGTGCTGGTGGTGGAGGAGGTGATGATGATGTTGACGGCAGGAACGGGGAGAGACAGGACATCGGACGATAAGGAAGGAGGACAGGAAGGTAGGCACACTAGACATCAATATGAGACAATACAATGATCCTGCGCTGAGTGAAGGGATTTTAAAGGCAGGAGGTGAGTAGGATCAGGTGTGAATGATTGGAGAGACACAGGTGAGGACGATTATTAGGAGAGGGAGATTAGGGCAGCGTGACAGCAAACCGAGGTGGGCCGGTACAGTCAAAATCTCTACCGTTGGCTAAATTTATATACTTTCTACCTTATACCTTTAATATTGCCTACTACTAAATTGAAGACATAAATAAAGTTATCAAATGTCCAAACAAAAACCTGGATGACGCTAAACATCTTTCTCTTAAATTCTGACAAGACAGAGGTTGCCGTCTTTGGACCAGAAGCTCTAACAAAAGAAACTGCTTAGTCAATCAATTTATCTGGATGGTATTAAATTGGCCTCCAGTAATAACGTAAAGAACCTCTGGGTTATTTGTGACCAAAATATGGCATTCAAATCCTGCATTAAACAGGTTTCTAGTATTTCCTACTTTCACCTTCGGAATATTGCTCAAATTAGAAACATCTTGTCCAGGAGTGATGCTGAGAAACTAGTCCATGCATTTGTTATTCAAGGCTGGACTACTGTAACTCTCTACTATCAGGAAGTCCATAAATGTAATTAAAAGCCTTCAGTTTATCCAAAATGCGGCAGCAAGAGTTCTGATGGATATTAAAAAGAGAGATCACATTTCTCCTGTTTTAGCCTCCCTTCATTGGCTCCCTGTTAAATCTAGAATATAATTTAAGATCCTCCTTCTTACATATAAAGCCCTTAATAATCAAGCTCCATCATACATCAGAGATGTTGTTCCATGTGTTCCCAACAGAGCACTTCGCTCTCAGACTGCAGGTTTACTGGTGGTTCATGGATTTCTAAAAGTAGAATGGGAGGCAGATATTTTAGTTATCAGGCTCCTCTCCTGTGGAACCAGCTCCCAGTTTTAGTCCGTGAGGCAGACACTGTTTACTTTTAAGGCCAGGCTTAAAACGTTCCTTTTTGATAAAGCTTATAGTTAGAGTGGCTAAGGTCATCCTGAGCTTTCTCAGTAGTTATGCTGCTATAGGCTCAGACGGCTGGAGGTAAGACTGACCACTTTTCTTCACTCTGATACTTTTCTCTTCTACTACTCTCCAGTTATTATTTGCTGTTATTTCAACTGTTCAGCTTTGTTTTTTGTCAGTTTTTTTCTCTCCATAAAAGCTACAACTGGTCTGGTATCCTGCTTAGCTGCAATGCCCTGTTGGAGGGGGGCATCCCAGTAACTGAACATCCTCTGTGTCCTGTCTTTCAACTTCTTACTTTCTTTAATATAGAAAGTACTCTTACATCAGTTATTTTGTTCTGTATTTCTGATGTGTCTTCTCGAACCCCCAGATGGTCGTGGCAGATGGCCAGGTTCTGCTGGAGGTGTCTTCCTGTTAAAGGGGAGTTTTTCCTCACCACTGTCGTTACATATTTGCTTAGTATGAGAGATTGCAGAGGGATTGCTGTGGTTGCAGTCTGCATCAGTGGGGCACAACTGCCATTCAATGACTCGAAGCAAGCTGCTGGGATTCCTTACATAGAAAAATAGCTAAACCTTTAAAGTTGTTGGAATGTTTGTATTGAAATTACTTTCTTGTAAAGTGCCTTGAGATTACATCTGTTGTGAATCTGCGCTATATAAATAAACTGAATTGAATTTAATCCTTTTGATCACACCTGTTGAGCACTCACTCTGAACTAAATATTGGTCTGGTGACAAATCAATTTTAGTAGTTAATTTCCATGTCTCTGAAAAGTGATGCTTTACAAATGCAGTCTGTAGAGCAGTGCTCTAAAGAGGCAGAGCTTCACTTTAGAGCAGTGCTATTCTTTGCGAAGCAGTGTAAAGTAAATGCGTGACTATTGAGAATAAAAAACAATGCATGCAATGTGGCATAAAAACATGTCCATGACAATTCAGGGTTTGGAGGGTTATACTAGGTAACTGTGGTATTGTTTCTAATTCTTCACCTGCCCAACAGTCATCAGGGTCATAACGCTTTGACACACTGAAGAAAGAGAAGAGGGATTATGTTGTGAATTTATGAAAAACTGTTGTTGGTGAATGATGAAATTCTCTCAACTTTAATAGCATGTTCTTACTTTCTCCAATAAAAGACGACGCAGTAGGCATTGTGCCGGTTCTTGTGAATGAATCAGTGAAACTGAGAAGTATACGTAGCTGGTTTAAATGTAAGCTTATTGCCACTGCTCCATAAAGTTGAGTATGGATGTAGCAGGTAGATGCATGAGTAAGTACCCACAAGGGAACAATGATAAATTCTAATTCATTATGCACTCCTACACTCAGTCAATGACCTCTTCCACTCAAATCTGCGTACAATCATGTTTTCATGTATTCTACTACAAAAATAAATCAGAGCTTTATTCATTCCTACAATGCTTTAAGTATTTCAAAGAAAATAAGCAAAGACATGAATGTAAAAAGGGATTAAAAACGGGAGCATTATCTGAGAGATAACAGCACAGATGTGATGCATCTACCAGGCAGCAAAACACGCTCAGTCAGGGGACTATGTCCAATAAAACATCACCTTTCCAATTTAAAAGGGACTTCTTCTTCAGCTGTTCCATAAACCTGATTAATTGTGGGTTCACGCCTTTCGAAATACTGCCAAGGCACTGGCTCTATGGTGTTACAGAGGGGCTGTTTATTGGTAGAGTCATGGGTTATTTATATATAGTCAAATGCCTGTGTCTGCTTTGCAAAACAGACAGAGGCATGCGCTGGGACACTTGCACCAAGTCATGTCACACACAGATATGGGCTGTCAGGGGCCAAAAAAATGTCTGAAAAGCAAAATCATAATTCATCAAATTCATCAGACAAGGGATGCCTTCAGCTATACACATATTTATTTATTGGCCAGCTTTTTTGTGATCATTTATTAAAAAATATGCGTCACTGTCTCAGGTGACAATCTGTAAACAATGTTCATCTTACACTAATATTGCACAACAGTAGGCATTGGGTAAAAATATCACGGATTCATGGTGGGAAATTTTGATAAGCATTTAAAACAAAAATGTGTAATGTGATCTACTGTAACTGCTTTATTTAAAGGAGTCATAACCTAGTATTATCTTGGATACCCGTGCTCTATTATAGTCTTTCAGGCCCTTCTAAAAACAAAAAAGTTGAAAAAAATAAACACAGAGCTCCTCTGACCCTTATTTCTGAAGGCATTATTGTCTCGCGAGATCTGATGCGATACTTTGGCTGTCGTGGACGGGCATTGTAATAATGCAAATGAGGGGCGCATTGATTGGTTGCAGGAAGGAGGGGGGTTGACTCCGCAGGTAACGCCTCAGCATATCTAATCCATATCTACTACTCCCGCTAGCATACAATAGCCACATTAGCAGTTAGCTGCTGTTTGTTACACACAGCAGAGCAATAGAAACACAGCCTTACCGTTTTAATTGCAGGCAAGTCTCTGATTGTTGGAATTGCCCCTTTTTCCAAACGGATCTTCGATGCCAACTTCGCCTGATATTGTCCCAAATTCATAAACGATTCCGGCGTAAAAAAATTGAAAAAATATTTCCATGTTGACGTCAACAACAGAGCAACTCACGTGTGCACTACGTTTCTGGTACAAATGGTTTTAGCTGATTCAGCTGATTAAAATAAAAGGCGGAATGAAGCCAAAAGAACTGGCTCTCCAAAAAGAGCTGGAATTCCCATCACAAGAATTCAGTAATGGCGGTGCTTGACTGAATATGAGGGGGAGAGGAGCGAGGGGGAGAGGGGAGAGGAGCGGGGCGGGCTTCCTGCAGCATATGTAGGTCTGCGATGTCTATATATGGTATATCCTGCGCTGACTTGACGTCAAGTCGGCCAGAAATTAAAACCACGTATTTGAGTGCGCGTGCTAGTGGGCTGGTTGACGAACCCAGGGGTAAAGAAACGCTTCACTTTTAAATATCGACTTCCCAGGCAGTGTATAATTGTTAGGCAATCATAACAAACTTTTTTTCTCATGGAAAAGTGAAAATTACAGGTCATGACTCCTTTAAAAAAGTCTAAAAGTCTATCTATTCCTATTGCTGCAAAAACAGTCTAACATCTGGATTATTACAGTCACAACAATGTTTTTTGCATCATTCATTTATTTTCTCTAATTAAGACATTTAAGCACAAAAATGTAAAAAAAAAAACACCAGCTAAATTTAGCTGGTGTTTTTAAACTGAATGCTTTTAATGCAGGCTATTATCTTTTTATCATTCAGTGTTCTACCTTGCCTCAATAAGACTGATGTTGGGTGCTATCTTAGTTTCTAAACATTGACTGTGGGTGTTTCCTTGAACAGAAATGCTTCAAAACACCAACATTTGATCTCAGATGAAAGGGGAGACAATAGATGGATGATGCTGTGAGTAATTTTCAATATATTGTGTAACCCATCTTCAAAATGACACATAACTTATCAAAGGGTAGTTTTCTGTCCAGATATTTTAGCTTCTGAATAACATTTTCATCCTATGTGCATGTCCAGAGGATCATTGGATTACAATACAGCAAATTCAAAACCCCGGCATGAACACAGGACTGTGATATTTTCCTACATTCTCTTAATTTTTCATTAGAAGACAAAAAATCAGGATGTTACAAAGGCATCCTTGTCCCTTGCTTTGACATGTAGTTTCCCAGCTACACTCCCGCTCTGGTCCTGACCATCACGTGACTTTAAAATAAATTTGCAGTGGAGCAGTGGGTATTACAGATTTCCCGCAGCAATTACGACAGCAGGCAAAGGCTAAGCTCGGTATTCTAATGTTGGGTATTAGACACGGGCTGTCTAATTATTATTACAGCTGGCAGGGTCATGCAGAATATCAAACAGCAAAAGATATTGGGACGTCTGCTCTGCCAAACTTCACTTAACGGGTGTTGCGCGTCATCTTAAAAATGATCACATCTTAGGCAAAATACAGAAGTGCATCTGCTCCAACCATACATGCTGTTACTTTTATAATAACCTCAACCCAAGCGGATAAACTGCTCGTCTATAAGGAGTTTAACTATATCAGCATTCCACATAAAACCGATTTTCTCTAACTCATTAAAACGGGTGCAAAAAGGCTTGAGTGTTTTAAATTTGATTTAGTGACGTCTTTGCAGTTGTGCTGTGCAGCAGTTTGAGAAAGTTGCATTGAGCCTGTGTAAAATATTTTCAGCTCAGGCAGTGTTTCATACATCCGATCAGTTATAGTATATTTCAAATGTGCAATCATGTAATTCTGAACATGATTGCTTACAAAAGAACTCAATGTACTGTTATGTTAAAATGATCTGGTCTTCATCATGCCACGTCTTTATGTCTTTATCAAAATTGAACTTAAAAGTGTGAAAGTGCCTCAAACTAAGTACACCATAAAATAGAGGGGTGAACAATATGTAAAGCCCGAAAATTTAAACATGGTGTACTTTTTCTTTCAAAGTCTGTAACCTTTTTAGGTTTGACTTAAAACCAGCTCTATTCAGGAGAAACAAACTGAGCATAAACACAGGCGAGAGAAGCAGCAAGAGGGTTCCTTTCTGATAGTTAAAGCTCACGTTACAGAGACCTGTATATTTAGGCATGCTGCTTTAGGGGGATCTATTTGTGCTATAGAGAAGTCAATTGCAAACATGTTCATCACAAAATGTAACAAAAACAGTTTCGCCACACGCATTAATTCACTCGTTTTTCCTAAATTAGAGATTTTTATAGCACGTCTCTCAGAGCTATCACACTCCAAGAGACAGAGCTTTAACTCAATCAATTTCTCCTGCACAACAAACAGAATTAAGATCTGGGTTAGTTGACCTATATTGAATGTGTGTTTAATAGATACCAGGGCCCTCACATTAATAAAATCTAATCTAAACACCACACTTTATTGAAGTCACACAGAAGACCGATATGGTGTGCAGCTAGTATCATTTGCACTAACTGTACAAGAACCAGCAGGATGTACATTAACTCTGGGGTCAATGGTTAACATAGGTGTTCATCAGAGGTTGGAAACAGTGACAGCTTGTCCTACGTTCTGCTGCCTCATTTCTAGCTGACAACGCATGCTGATATAGTAAATTCCTCACTAGTTTTAAAGCAGCTTCTGAAATTGTTATGTAAATGTATGATTTAATTAGTCAAATGCTGCTTGACCACCAGTTAGTCAGTAAAATCTTTGTTTACTTACCTTAATGAGAAGGTATTCCAGAGTTGGCAGGGGTTCATGGGTATTGAGTCAGGTCCAAGCTGGTCAAACCTTCACTCATGTGTGCCAGTGCTGGAACCAGGAGAGGTGAACACAAGCTGAATGCATAGCTGCGGGAAAATTCTGGTGTGTGCTGCAAGAGGATCCACTCGCAAGTCAGCAGCAGCAGCCCGACAGCTAAGGGAGATCCGACAGACGGCAGTTTGAAGCAGACTTGTCTCCGATGCTCCCTGCTCCTTATTCCCCCTTGTCTGTTTCTCTCTCAGTCTTCAGTCTCCCACTCTTGCCCCAGTCCCTTCTCTGCTGATCTGCTCTCGCTCTCTACTTAAATCTCCTTCCAGCACATGAATTCACCACACTGCATCTCCTCCCTCTTTTGCAGAGACAGACATAGGCACACAGCACTGTCAGTCTTAGCACTTCATGTATCGCATTTTTTGCTTCACACCTCATGCTCTCCTTGTTCCTCGAATTGTGTTTTTTACACTGTTTTTTTTTTATCCATGGGCATTTTTCAAATAATATTTTTCCCCCTCTTATTCAGATGTTTCTGAGTGTTGTACCGCACATGGTGCACTACATAGAAGGGGAAACCTCAGAGGAAGCAAAGATTCAGAGTGAAAGA
Source organism: Valencia hispanica (assembly GCA_963556495.2). Lineage (NCBI taxonomy): Eukaryota > Metazoa > Chordata > Actinopteri > Cyprinodontiformes > Valenciidae > Valencia > Valencia hispanica. The sequence continues at coordinate 33,858,227 of OY747709.1, forward strand.
TAAAAGAGGAGGCAAAAAAGGGAAAACGAAAGGATACAAATACCTGGACATGGAGCCCTCTGCATGGAGGGATTAAGACTTTGATGTGCAAAACGTCATAGTTAATCATTGCCAACAAGTACAGTTTATTGCCACCAGCAAAGACACAGCACTGCATATCCCATTGCTTTGTAGATTGTCTAAATGTAAATTCACAGTGTTAGAAGATCTAATGTAAGCAAAAAAATTGAAAAGCAGATAATGGAATGAAAAGGTGCGCCACATCTTAGAATCAATCTACCCTATCTATTCTGTTGCATCTGAGGACACAACTGTCATGTTTTTGAGGGATATTCGGAATTCTCACAGTCATTATTTTTTCATCCTGTTATCTGCAGCCTGTGTATGTTGTTTTTGAGTCTAAGTCTAGTCCACCTGTTCAGTCTTGGCGACAATACCTTTATTCTCCCTGAATCATCAGTAAACATAGACAGCAGCAACAGAGATGCTGGTGAACGGCCTGGTGAACGGCCAAACAGCTTCCCGACATATGGTGCCTGCAATTTATACAAAAGGACAGACAAAATATGATACAATATTTTTAAATGACTGTTTTTTCTTTTATCTCTGCAAATGAAAATAAAAAGAATCAAAAGTACCCTAGACATCCCTGCCCATGAACACCCCATTTGAACTGTGGCTTTTATTTTGGTAAATGTTAATGAAGAAGCTCTGGTTTTTGATATTATAACCCAATTACAGGACTTTAGACAACATGGCTAAGTGTCCTAGGGCAGAGCACTGTCCCAATTTGGCCCTGATATGCTAATTGCTGTCTCTTGAAAGCTGTATCTGCTACAAGTATAATGATGGACTAGGATTTTATTTGCATTTTCAAATATACGCTGAGCAATGAGAAAAAAAAGAGCTAGAAAGTATGGAAGACACAGAAGCTGAGCACATCCTTTTCACTTCTTTGTTTATTTAATCAGAAGCTTGAAAGAACTGTCAAAATAAATTCACCTGGAATAAATATAAGGGCTAAATTCTGTTTTGTTGTCTTATCAATTTTGGGTTTCTGTTTTTGCTAAATTTCAATTAATTTATAATGCTCACTACATCCTATTTTTGTGTCACCAAATAGTGGCCACACTTCTATTTAACATAGATTTAAATTATTTTTTTATGTAAAGAAAACAATCTGTTCTTTAAAGAGAACTTCTCTTTATAAACAAACCTAGACTGTGTCAGAGTTCAAGACAGTGCAGTTACAAATGTCACATCATCATTCATACATAGAAGGTGTGACTTTAAATGCTCTTTTTCTGTGAAACAAATGCATTTTTAAATGATCTTAAAAATGTTTTTTTAAAGGCTCAAAAAATAAAAGATTTTAGGTTTTCTGACCTCAATATATAACTATTTTTGGCTTTTAATTTACAAACTGCCAGAAATACAACTCTAAATATCGAATGTACTTTCATGATCAAAGTTTTTATCTAAGACTGAGTGAAAGACCAGACCACCAGATTGATCTAAAGGGCCTGAGCAGAGCCATAAATTATGTGAGCATGGAGTATATGAGAGGAAGACAAAAAGGTTGTAGCTATCCTATCCAGTCCAGGAGACTCTGATGTGTTCTCACTTTGACACCATAGGGATGTACATTCAATTCAATTCAGTTTATTTATATAGCGCCAATTCACAACAGATGCCATCTCAAGGCACTTTACACAAAAACTAATTTCAATACAATCATACAGACATTCAAATTAGTTTAAAGTTTTAGTTAGTTTCCTATTTAAGAAATCTCAGCAGATTGCACTGAGTCATTGACTTGAGGTTGCTTCCCGTTGATGCAGACTCCAACCACAGCAATCCCTCAGCAATCCATCATACTGATCAAGGCTGTAGCAACAGTGAAGAGGAAAAACTCCCCTTTAACAGGAACAAACCTTCAGCAGAACCTGGCTCAGTACAAGTGGCCATCTATCATGACCATCTGGGGTTTGAGAAGACAGAGGAGAGACACAGAAAGAACAAAAGAACTGATGTAAGAGTACTTTCTGTATTAAAGAAAGTAAAAGTTGATAACAGGACATGGGGGATGTTCATCCACCGAGTCCATCATCCCAGTCGACGCCCCCCTTCCAACAGGGAATTGTAGCTAAGCAGGATACCAGACCAGGTGTAGCTTCTATGGAAAGAAAAACACAGAGAAAACAAAGTTAACAGTTGAAATAACTGCATATAATGTAACTGGAGAGTAGTAGAAGAGCAAAGTAGCAGAGTGAAGAAAAGTGGTCAGTCTGTCCTCCAGCAGTCTGAGCCTATAGCAGCATAACTACAGAGATAGCTCAGGATGACCTAAGCCACTCTAACTATAAGCGTTATCAAAACGGAAAGTTTTAAGCCTGGCCTTAAGAGTAAGGCAAGGCAAGGCAAGGCAATTTTATTTGTATAGCACACTTTCAACAGCAGGGTAATTCAAGGTGCTTTACATGATTTGGTGATTTAAAAGAAACACATAAAAGAAACACACATTACACATGATACACAATAAAGCAAGAGAAAAAATTAAAAAAAGCAAGAGAGCATGAACACATTTCATACATATAACATCAAGCATTTACTCAAAGGCAATTCTAAACAGATGGGTTTTTAGTCTCGATTTAAAGCAGTTCAGAGTTTCAGCAGCTCTACACTCGTCAGGAAGTCCGTTCCAGATAAGGGGAGCATAGAAACTGAAAGCTGTTTCTCCATGTTTAGTTCTGAGTCTAGGGATGTTTAGTAGGCTAGAGTTGGAGGACCTGAGTGGTCTTGGTGGTTGGTACCATTACAACAGGTCTTCAACATATTTTGGTGCTAAGCCATGTAATGATTTATAAACTAGTAAAAGTATTTTAAAGTCTATTCTCTGAGCTACAGGGAGCCAGTGTAAGGACTTTAGAACTGGCATTATGTGCTCTACTTTCCTGGTTCTAGTGAGGACGCGAGCGGCAGCGTTCTGGATCAGCTGCAGCTGTCTGATTGACTTTTTAGGCAGACCTGTGAAGATGCTGTTGCAGTAATCAATCCGACTAAAGATAAACGCATGGATGAGTTTTTCTAGGTCGTGTTGCAAAATCAGTCCTTTAATCCTAGAGATGTTCTTCAGGTGATAGAACGCGGACCTTGTTATTGCCTTTATGTGACCCTGGAGGTTCAGGTCTGAGTCCATTACTACACCTAGGTTACGAACCTGATCAGTAGTTTCTAGCTGTATTAATTGAAGCTGTGTGCTGACTCTTGATCGTTCCTCCTTGGGTCCAAAAATAATCACTTCAGTTTTGTTTCTATTCAGCTGGAGAAAGTTATGGCACATCCATCCATTTATTTGGTCAATGCATTGATTTAGGGTTTGAATGGGTTCAGAGTCACCTGGTGACATTGTAATGTAGAGCTGAGTGTCATCTGCGTAGTTATGGTAGCTAATGTTATTGGTCGCTATAATCTTGCCTAGTGGGAGCATGTAGATGGAGGATGGAGCCCTGGGGCACCCCACATGTGATTTCTGTTCGTTCTGATGAAAAGTTTCCTATTGAAACATAGAAGTCCCTGTTCTTTAGGTAAGACTCGAACCAGCCAAGTACTGTACCAGAGAGTCCGACCCAGCTCTCCAGTCGTTCCAATAAAATATCATGATCAACAGTGTCAAATGCTGCACTGAGGTCCAACAGAACCAGCACTGTGGTTCTTCCACAGTCTGTATTTATGCGGATGTCATTAAATACTTTGACGAGGGCAGTCTCGGTGCTGTGGTGAGCGCGGAAACCAGACTGAACAGCATCAAAACGGTTTGTTATTGTTATGAAGCCATTTAACTGCTGAAACACAGCTTTTTCAATAATCTTACTGATGAATGGGAGATTAGAGATTGGCCTGTAGTTCTGCATTAACGTGTTGTCCAGATTTTTCTTCTTTAGCAGTGGTTTAATAACTGCTGTTTTTAAAGCCTGAGGGAAGACACCTGATAGCAGTGATGAGTTCACTATTTGAACAAGATCAGAACCAATAACAGGAAGAACCTTCTTTAGAAAAGCTGTGGGTAGGATATCAAGACAGCAGGAGGAGGAGCTTAATTGGATAATGATTTTTTCAAGGCTGTTCTGGTTTAATTCGTGGAATTCAGACATTTTCTCTACATTGTTGTTGATTGGGGATGGCACTGGTTGTGGGTTCGATATTGAGGTACAGATTGACCGTCTAATTGTTAGAATCTTTTCAGTGAAAAAGCTGGCAAATTCATTGCAGGCCCTGGTAGAGTTTAGTTCAGGGGCTACTGTCACTAAAGGATTAGTTAGTCTTTCCACTGTTGCAAATAGAGTCCGTGCGTTATTAATGTTTCTGTTGATGATTTCAGAAAAGAACGATTCCCTAGCATCTTTTATAGTTAGCTGATATCTATTCAGTCTCTCTTTGTAGATCTCACAGTGAACCTGTAGTCGAGTTTTCCGCCATTTTCTCTCGGCTTGTCGACACTCTCTTTTTTCCCTACGTACCAGTGGATTACTTGTCCACGGAGACTTCTTTCTACCTGAGACTACTTTCACTTTAGTTGGAGCAATGGAATCCATTATGTCTGTGATTTTCGCAAGGAAATTATCTACCAACTTATTTACTGAGTTTGAGTTGGGAGATGAGGGGGATGTGGTGGAAGGATAAATACGTTTAAAGGTTTCTACTGAACAGTCCCCTAGAAAACGCTTTTTTATAGTGGTCTTACTGTGGCTGGATAATTTAGCAGAAATGGTACTTTGAAAGAAAATACAGAAATGGTCAGATAATGCAATATTAATTACAGAGATGTCAGAAATATTTAAACCTTTGCTGATAATTAAGTCCAGAGTGTGTCCTTTATTGTGTGTTGGTTGTTTGACATGCTGGATCAGTCCGAAGTTGTGGAGAGTATCATCTAACGTTTTTGCTTGTCTATCTTGGGGGTTGTCGGTATGGATGTTAAAGTCCCCCACGATGATTAGTTGGTCATAGTCGATACATATTACAGAAAGAAGGTCATTGAAATCATTAAAGAAGTTAGAGTTAAGTTTTGGTGGTTTATATAAACTTAGAAATAACGCTTTGTTAGGCTCATTTATCTGGGTGGCTAGGTATTCAAAAGAATCAAACGTGCCCAGAGTTACCTTTTTAAAGTTCATTGAGTTGTGAAAGATAGTGGCTACACCTCCGCCTCGTTTGTGTTTTCTGTTCTCGCTTAAGAAATTATAATTTGGAGGACTGGATTCTATTAATGAAGTTGTTTCGTTATTTTCATCTAGCCAAGTTTCTGATTAAAAAAAGGGAGTGTAAATTATGCTCAGTGATGAAGTCATTGATAAGAAAAGACTTCCCGGATAGAGATCTAATGTTTAATAAAGCTAACTTAAGTATTGTGATGATGGGCAGCTGAACCTTCTGACAGGTTATCAATTTGAGATTTTGTTTAATATGAGAGCGTGTGGTTAACGGTTTATGTTTCCTGCTGCTGATAATCACTGATATAGCCTCAGGGATGCCGGGTGAATTCTGGGAGACGGTAGGGGTGGATTTATTGCCCGGTTCCCTCAAATATCAGATATCTGTTATAATCAGTGGGGGGAAGCTCCCAGGCTTATGGACACTAGTCCCAGGCGTTTGGTGTAGTCTAAGTTTAGGTGTTAATTGTGTCCCAAATTTGATTTGCTCATTCAGTCTGTCTGTAAAGTTTCTAAATGGAGACTCATTTGATGTGGCTGAGTCACAGGAAGATGAAGACTTAATCTCTGATGGTTGTTTATCTGTTCGGTCCTGTGGTGTCATCATGACTTGCTGTTTTTGTTCTCTGATATCCATGGGCGCCTCAAGGTCAGCTTTTGGGAGCAAGTGTTTTGCTTTCTGATGTTGATAAGAAAAAATGTTGGCTGCTAACAGCCTTACTCCGGACCTGTTCAAATAGCGCATTCCTGCTTTGAACAGATGATTCGCACTTCCAAATACTTTGAAATTATTAATAAATGTGAACGACTTCTCAGCTGATTGTTTCTTCAACCATTTATGGAGCATGCGGAGTCTGCTAAATCTTTCATCATTCCCTTCAGGGACTGGTCCGCTGATGAGGATGTTTACGTTAAGTCCATCAAGTCTCTGTAGGAGATCAGAAAAGTCTCTCTTCAGAATCTCTGATTGTCTCATCGCGATATCTGCTGATCTAGCGTGAATGAAGAGCTTTTCCAAAGCAGGATGTTGGTCCAAGATTTTAGGGATTTTTTCTGATATTTCTCTCACTGTATTTTTGTAGCAGCTATAAACTTTGGTATTCTTGCTACAAAAAGCCTCAATTCCATTAATTGATCCGTCTTGTATGATAACAGTCTTTGCTGGGGGCGCTCTTACTTTGTTATGTGTCTGTTTGATGCGGCTGGGTTTCTCCTGGTGGCTTTGACTAGTCCCGGGGGATGCGTCATCTTTCGGGGAACTCAAGGCTGCGAATCTGTTTTTCAGCGGGATTCCAGGTGGAGAAATATCTCTTGTTTTTGGCTGAAACCTCTTTTGTTCACTTTTAGCAGAAGCGGCAGTTCTGGGTTCAGAGGTTTCTCTGTGTCGGAGTTTCTTTTGTTTTTTCTTCCTCGGAGAACGGGCTGGGGTTGATTTCATGTGTTTTAAAGCTGGCCAGTTTTCATTATAGTGCGGAGTTCTGCCGCTCAGACGCCTGTAGGGAGTCTCTGTGACACGGTTAGACCTATGTAACACAGGGCTGTTTGTATTCAAAGGTAGAGTAAAGTTGTGTCATTTTGTCCATAATCAGCGTGGAGATCAAAATTAATTTCCAGACGACGTAGCTTCGTTTCAATGCCCTCAATTCTGTGGAGCAGTTTTTCAAAATCCTCAGCTGAGCAAAAAGCCATGTTGATAAGTCCATAGAAAAGTAATCCAAGAAGAGATCTGGTCCAATACAGTAACTCCAGGGGCTGGGAAAATAAAGTAACTAAGAAAAGGTTAAGAAAGAAAACAAGAAAAGCAAACAGAAAAGAAAATAAGTGAATGGATCTGGAGAGAGACAGAGAGCAGCTGCTCCTCCTTCAGCAGACCAGTAAACAGAGTGTCTGCCTCACGGACTAAACCTGGGAGCTGGTTCCACAGGAGAGGAGCCTGATAACTAAAAGATCTGCCTCCCATTCTACTTTTAGAAATCCTAGGAGCCACCAGTAAACCTGCAGTCTGAGAGTGAAGTGCTCTGTTGAGAACATATGGAACAATTAGATCTCTGATGTATGATGGAGCTTGATTATTAAGGGTTTTATATGTAAGAAGGAAAATCTTAAATTATATTCTGGATTTAACAGGGAGCCAATGAAGAGAAGCAAAAACAGGAGAAATGTGATCTCTCTTTTTAATATTCATCAGAACTCTTGCTGCAGTATTTTTGATCAACTGAAGGCTTTTAAATGGCATTTTGTGGACTACCTGAAAGTAAAGAATTACAGTAGTCCAGCCCTGAGGTAACAAATGCATTAACTAGTTTCTCAGCATCACTCCTAGACAGGATTTCTAATTTTAGGAATATTCTGGAGGTGAAAGAAGGAAATCCTAGAAACCTGTTTAAAATGGGATTTAAATGTCAGGTCTTGGTAAAAAAGATGCTCACAAACCTGATTAGCAACTATTGTCTCAAGGATTTTGGATAAGAAAGGAAGGTTAGATATAGGTCTGTCATCTTGATCAAGAGATAGTTTCTTGAAGCAACACTAAGTAAGTTTTGCTCTCGGGGTCCCCCTAGAGTTGGGAAAAAGGTATTGTTTTCTACTACTGTCATAAAATCTGTTATGGTTACACCAGGGGATTCACGTGCATTGACAAGCGATACCCTCTAATGTTACAGATTTTCACGTCTTGGTCAGCCTTCGTTGCATGTCAAATGTCTTCATCCCAGGTACATTTTCTATATTTCAGCATGTCATATGTACGTCGGCATAGATCTGATACGTGATACTGACCACATTATAACGTGATGGTTTATTGTAAAAACATTTTCACGTTTTTACAATAAACTATCATGTTATAACGTGATAGTTTCAAGTTGTTTTCACAATAAACTGTCATGTTATTACTTGATACGGTCTAATTTCTTTATTATATGGCTGACAGCACTGTTCTGACGATCTGTGCTACCTCCTCAGAATGTCCTACCGTAGCGCGCATCTGTCGGTGCTACCCCTCGAAAAGTATGTTTACATGCCGAAAACAACAACTGTTAGCTTTGATGTTAAACATAATCATCGGAAAATATTTTTCAAGTGACGGGATTGAAGTGGCAGTTTAGCAGTAATGCCTAACATAGCAAAAATGTATGAATAATGAAAACTTTTCTTTCAATCCACAGAACATGCTACCCGTTTAATATAATAAATTGAATAAATAAATAATAATAATAAATAAAGCTGCACGGAAAAGCATGATCAGAATGTCTTACCTGTTAAATAGGCCTATTGAAGAATAGCACACTCTGGAAATCTGTTATTAGTTTGTAAAGCAGCTAATGAATACCAAGCCAGTAAGACGTAAAGATAGCTGTGTTATTACTCCAAAATATTAAAATGTAGTATGATTATAAGCACAAATAGCCCGCAAAATACACCGCATTCATTCTACGATTCTAATTAATGGGACTTGTTTATATGCAGTGTAACGATATCACAGAAGTGAAACTAACATACAAGGGCTGTCATGTAAACTTGAAACTAGTAGCTTAAGGAAAGCCTTAAAATATTTTGAACAAAAATGAGCCAGTAATAAAATTATTTGGATAAAACTCACCGTAAACTTCAAAGAAATAAAACAGACGAAATGGGACTTCCAGGTAGGAATTCTTGATGACAGTTTTGCTGAGTAAGCGAATTGTGACGTAACATCGAACTGCGCAGGCGCAGTGCTACAGGGTAGCATGGATTGAGGGGTAGCACAGATAGTCGGAACACTGGCGTACATATGAATACAATTTCGGCTCCGTCATGATGACAATTGTTCAAGCTACCTGCTGCTAGGTATCTTCCATTTATATGTACTTGCCGAGTATGCTCCACCCAGAGAGCCTTGCAGGACGCTGCACCTACCGGCTTTTGTGAAGCCTGCCATAAAGCAAGTTGCATTTGTAGTCTCATTTGAACTACAAACCGCTACCCGACTACCCAAACTTACATAGTGCTGTTATGGCCGATAGAGGGCCGCAAAGCAAATGCAGAAGTGCCGTTCACCCTGTTATGAGTTGATGAACCACTGACACGAGTTTGAAACATTATTTTAAGGTAAAAAAAAACTCCTTAGCGTTGCTTTAAGTAAAGGTTTAATCACAGCTATTTTGAATTCCTGTGTACGTATCCATTTACTAAGGATAGATTCATCATATACAAAATGGGGCCAGGAACCAAATGGAACACTTCCTTAAATAATTTGGTTGGGATTGGGTCCAACATACAAGTTGAAGGTTTAGATTAGACTAATATTTTTGATAGTTTTGAAACCTCGACTGAATCAAAACAGTCCAAACACAAATTAGGCTCTACAGTTCTCTCTGATGCTGCCTCACTTACTGTGAAAGAAGTAATCGTGTTTGGGAGGATGCCAATGATTTTATTTTTAATAGAATGTATTTTATTTAAAGGGGGGTATTATGCAAAATTGACTTTCTGAAGCTAAATATCCTGAGAACCTGTCTTTCCCCTCATTAAAAACATTGGATCGAGGGGACACCCTAGAACATATAAAATATGACACCATAAAAGATGGCTGATGCCACCAAAGAGTCAAGCAAGGTCTTTAGGAGTGCTGCCTGGACTCCAAAAGACCTCAGTCTCCTCAGCAGGTAGAGTCTGCTCTGATCCTTCCTGTAAAGAGTACCAGTCTTGTAGTTCCAGTCCAGTTTATTGTTCAAATGAACACCCAGGTACTTATGTCCACAATCTCAATGTCCAGTCCCTGGATGTTCACCGGTGTTACTGTAGTGGGTCTACGCCTGCGGAAGTCCACCATCAACTCCTTGGTTTTTCACCGCGTTGATCAGCAGGTGGTTCTGCTGGCACCAGTCCACACTCCATTGTCTGTACTCTGAGTAGTCCTCACCTTTGATGAGAACTGACAATGGCAGAGTCATCAGATAACTTTTAAAGGTGGCAGCTTAGGGAGTTGATGGAGAAGTCTGCAGTGTAGAGGGTGAAGAGGAAAGGTGCCAGCACAGTTCCGTGCGGGGCCCCCGTACTGCAGACCAGCCTGTCGGAGACACAGCCCTTTTTCCTCATATATTGTGGGTGCCCTGTGAGGTAGTCCAGTATCCATTCCGACATGTGGTGGTCCACTCCTGAAAGCTCCAGCTTGTCCCTCAGAAGTCCTAGCTGGATGGTGTTGAAAACACCAGAGGAATCAAAGAACATGATCCTCACAGTGCTTCCAGGCCTCTCCCAGTGAGTCAGAGCTCAGTACAGGAGGTAGATGATGGGGTCATTCACCCCGATGCCAGGCTGGTAGGCAAACTGCAGCGGATCCAATGATGACCTCACCGGGGGGGCAAAGACGGTTGAGAACCGACCTCTCGAGGGTCTTCATCAAATGCGAGGTCAGGGCCGGTAGCTGGGCATGTATCACTCTCTCCAGATCGTTGAAAGGGAGAAAACCTATGACCTTGATAAAAAGTCTGAGCTGGCAATAGCTTGACTTAATGGCTGAGTTCTGTCATAATGTTGTAAGGAGGACCCAAAAGCAGAGAACTTTGTATGATGATTAGATTTTACTGTAGACAAATACGAACTTACATGGATGAACTCAGTAGAAGAACAATCGCTGGGGTGCAAGAACTGCGAGAGAAGACGGCAAAAACAGCAAGGAAGGAAAGTGGAGAAAGATGGACGGATCAGCAAAGCGTTGCAGATAGGGACTAATTAGCTGCTGCAGGTGAGAGGGAAAGCACTGGTGGAATCAATCAGGAGCTGGGGCACAGAGGAGGAATGGCAAGGAGGAAACAGAGAAACAAGGAAAGACAAGACCGAAGAAAATCCTAGAGAAGAACTAACTCAGGAGTAACTACAAATATGATATCAACAAGGGGACCAAAGAGAGACTTATAATAAGAAAACTGGTGAACAAGGAAGAGAACAGGACAGAAGAGAATAAATACTAAAAAGGAGGGGGGATCAGAAAACCTTAATAAAAGTGAAGTTCAACATAACTAAAGGGAAAATAAGGAAATAAGGAAAAGCACTAACTAAGACTAAACGCAAACGCCTAACATCATGACCAGTTCGTCTGTTTATCAAATTTAAAATCTCTGTCAAATGCCACTTCGAGGTTCGTGACAGATGAGTAAAGAAAAGTGAAATAGAGACCTAGAAGACCAGGGAGATCATAGGTGTTGCTATGCCCAAACAGATTGATTGCTGTTTTGTTATCATTCAGATGTGAGACAATTAGTGGTCATCCAGGATTTGACCTCACTCAGTCAGAGGCTGAATGTGACACTTGGTGTGTGGTCTAAGTGGTAGATATATCTGGACATCATCTCCATAGAATTTGAAAACTTTTCTATTTATACAAATAAATCAGTAGATTTACATGCACATTTAAATCAAGCTTTTGGTAATAAGTTAGATTAATACCTTAACCAGAATGGGAGCCTTTATCGCAGTTAACACGTCAGTCATAAAATTGAATTATTGAATGAAGTGCGTTCAACTTCATGACGGTAGGTGGCGACCTGCTCCCTTTCGTGTTGGCATTCTTCCACTTGGCGACAGTGAAGCAGACAGAGTAAAAGCAGGATATGCATAATAAGTGAAGAAATGGACGACAAGAACGCTGCTGCAGTATAGTACATTTCATAAATACTGTACTGTTTGAATGTGTTACACTTATTGTTGCTGCTGTGTAGTTGTTGTATGGGTGTTGTTATTTCCGCTTTCGTGTTCTCTTAACCTCCCTGAAGGGGGAGTGCCCAGGCTGATAAACTCGACCAAGCAAGGATACAATTTACATACAGAGAAATTTGGGTTTCTAACTGCATTATCTGGGTGTGTTAGCTCGATTTAGAGAAGCCTAGTTCGGTTCAACTTCAGTCGGACTAAGGTGTATACATACATTTAAAAAGTCCGACTACAGTCGGACTAAGGCAATAATTTTTCCTTGACCTTAGCCTTTTCCGGGTTTATTGGGGGGTTTCCTTTTTTCTCTCTTCACTAAACTTTATAAACATGTCTACATAGTCCTTAAATCATTTGGAATTGTGTCAGTTTTCTCAGTTGCTAACAGTAAAAGCCAAATGCTCTGCTGATGCCAAAACTAAGGTACCCATTACTGATTCTGTTGTTTTCAACAGTTTTTCTCATTTTTGCCATGATCAGCCACATTAGACTTTTACGGCTGATAACAATTAATATTGTTATTAAAGGTGCTGCAAAGTATAAGTATGACTTAATGGGATTGCTAAAATAGCGCTGCAGCGCTAGTTTTTTAAACCAGTTTTGAGCCACCATCTTATAAGTCCGTAAAGGTTTTAAACCGCCATTTCATAGTACATACATAACCTCACTTAATCCACCACTGAGGTAGCTAGGTAATACAACATTAGTAATAAATTGTCTAAAAGGTTATTGATCTGTAACGTAGCAAGTTATTTAATGAAGCATTACTTTATTGAAATAATGTTTTTATCTTCACTTCCCAAGCTTTGCACTGTAAACTGGTAGTTTGAACACATACCAAACGTTCTAAATTTTGTCTTAATGTAATTTTAATTAGTTTTAAGCTAATTTGGTTCCATGACATTGTTTTTATAAATACATGTCCAGACCATGTACATACCTAGCAGGGTTTTGTAAAACCAAATATCCTTCGCCTTCAGTCTATGAAAAAAATAACTTTGGTCCACAACACCTTGTTTTTAGAAAGAAAAAAAATCCATCCACACCTAACTGTATAAGTGCATTGCTAAGCACATTTATAGGCATGCTAAACCAGTAGTTCATCAAATCCTATCCACTCAGAATAACTTTCTACTTTCCAAATTCTACATCGAGCAGTAATTGAACTTTTAAAAACAACCAAGCAAAAAGCGCTTCAATCGCTAATAGCAACGCAGCTCTGAGGGCATCCATGCTGTTTCTGAGTATAAACACAGGTCACACATGTGATGTCAGAGCATTTTGTCCCAGGCAGTGATGTTGCGAAAAACCTAAAAGCCTAGTTATTTATGTGCACAAGCAATTCTTGAGCGTCAACCTTATTGGTACATTGAGCCCTCTGTGTCGCTAGGTGATATTCCTAATCTTGTTTCAAACCTCATGTTAACTCTATTCTTTGTTTCTATCCCCAGATTTACCCCTCGGGCGACTTCCTGGATTTTTCTCTTTGAGACGCCTCTTGAATTGCCTTACAAAGCCTCCCTGTGCAAGAACCACTCGACTCACTGGCTTTTAACTAGTCGTCTACAATTAGTTAGACCTTCCTCTAAATTCCTCCAGCAATATACATTTATGTCATTTCTCCTGCTCACCTATCATCCTCTTTCTCACAGTCATTCCACCCCTTGTATAAAAAGACTCCTCCTGGACAAAGACATCTCCACAACTCTCTGTATTACAATTAATCTGTAAACTTTAATCATTTTCTCCTTAGTTTTTTTGGTTTTGTTATATGCATATGGGTCAGAAGAGTGCAGTAAACCATGACAAATGACGGTTGAAGAATTTGGCTAGTAAATTCTATTTTGAAGAGAAGTTGTTTGTGTTTATGCAACGTATATGTATGCAGCACTTACTGTTTGAGGAGATCAGTGCTTCCTTCATCTATCATTTAATGCCAAACCTCAACAAGCAGGTATTCATAAATGATAAATGAGACTGAAAACTATTTGGCTATTTCCTGATAATTAGGTGGTTCCCCGTCTTTGTAATTTTCATCTAAATTACCATTGTTGATTATTGCCTTTAGCATTTATTAATTATTCATAACCAAACCTATTGCTACGCAATTATTGTACTCACAAATGTAAAAAAAAATCTAACTCAGCGAAAACAGGTACTGTAATCCATCTAACTTACAGAACATCAAACTGCTCAAAATTAATTAAATAAATGAAACATTGTGAAAAAAATATCTACATGAGTAAATAATAGAAAAAATTATAATGTGACAATGAAATTCTCAAAGATTGAATCCATATAACATTCTAAGCTTATTAGTATGAAATATTTTTCATTTCTCTTTAAAAATGTATTTATATAAAACATTAATTTACTGTAAATATTTTCCTAAAAATAGGAATTATCCTTTTAGCAATTTTTATTTAACTTCGTCAGTCTTTATTTCAAAATGTCATTTTCCCAAAGTCAACTTTTATTTCATTATTATCATTAATATTTTTAATTGTGTTTTTTCCAGTGGCTTATTTAATTCAGACCGTCACTTTTGATGAATAATTTAATCTGCCAATCAGGATCAGTGAGCGGGACCTGGACTCCCATTGGCTGATACTTTAACATCGCCCTTCCTGGATAGCCATTCTCCCTCACTGTGAGCAGCCTGCTGTACAGCTAGCAACAACCAGTCAAAAAGTTAAGGTCTTATTCATCAAGGTAACATTTAAGGGAAACAGTTATATTAAAATAAAAATAATATGCTTATAACAAAAAATAAACAGTTCATAGAGTCCTGAACTGAAGTTTCCCAGTTCTGTGAGGTTATTGAGGTTTCTGTGCCAAAAAGTTCTCCACCATTATAGCTTTGGAATTGTCCTTATGATACAGTGGCTTGCAAAAGTAGTCGGCCCCCTTGAACTTTTCCACATTTTGTCACATTACAGCCACAGACATGAATCAATTTTATTGGAATTCCACGTGAAAGACCAATACAAAGTGGTGTACACGTGAGAAGTGGAACAAAAATCATACATGATTCCAAACATTCTTTACTAATAAATAAGTGAAAAGTGGGCTGTGCGTAATTATTCAGCCCCCTTTGGTCTGAGTGCAGTCAGTTGCCCATAGACATTGCCTGATGAGTGCTACTGACTAAATAGAGTGCACCTGTGTGTAATCTAATGTCAGTACAAATACAGCTGCCCTGTGACGGCTTCAGAGGTTGTCTAAGAGAATGGTGGGAACAACAACACCATGAAGTCCAAAGAACACACCAGACAGGTCAGGGATAAAGTTAATGAGAAATTTAAAGCAGGCTTAGGCTACAAAAAGATTTCCCAAGTCTTGAACATCCCACGGAGCACTGTTCAAGCGATCATTCAGAAATGGAAGGAGTATGGCACAACTGTAAACCTACCAAGACAAGGCCGTCCACCTAAACTCACAGGCCGAACAAGGAGAGCACTGATCAGAAATGCAGCCAAGAGGCCCATGGTGACTCTGGACGAGCTGCAGAGATCTACAGCTCAGGTGGGGGAATCTGTCCATAGGACAACTATTAGTGGTGCACTGCACAAAGTTGGCCTTTATGGAAGAGTGGCAAGAAGAAAGCTATTGTTAAAAGAAAACCATAAGAAGTCCCATTTGCAGAATGCAAAATGCAAAACGCTATGTGTGGCGGAAAACTAACACTGCACATCACTCTGAACACACCATCCCCACTGTCAAATATGGTGGTGGCAGCATCATGCTCTGGGGGTGCTTCTCTTCAGCAGGGACAGGGAAGCTGGTCAGAGTTGATGGGAAGATGGATGGAGCCAAATACAGGGCAATCTTGGAAGAAAACCTGTTGGAGTCTGCAAAAGACTTGTGACTGGGGCGGAGGTTCACCTTCCAGCAGGACAACGACCCTAAACATAAAGCCAGGGTAACAATGGAATGGTTTAAAACAAAACATATCCATGTGTTAGAATGGCCCAGTCAAAGTCCAGATCTAAATCCAATCGAGAATCTGTGGCAAGATTTGAAAGCTGCTGTTCACAAACGCTGTCCATCTAATCTGACTGAGCTGGAGCTGTTTTGCAAAGAACAATGGGCAAGAATTTCAGTCTCTAGATGTGCAAAGCTGGTAGAGACATACCCTAAAAGACTGGCAGCTGTAATTGCAGCAAAAGGTGGTTCTGCAAAGTATTGACTCAGGGGGCTGAATAATTACGCACACCCCACTTTTCAGTTATTTATTTGTAAAAAATGTTTAGAATCATGTATGATTTTCGTTCCACTTCTCACGTGTACACAACTTTGTATTGGTCTTTCACGTGGAATTCCAATAAAATTGATTCATGTTTGTGGCTGTAATGTGACAAAATGTGGAAAATTTCAAGGGGGGCAAAAACTTTTGCAAGCCACTGTAGATGAAACAAATAGTTGCTTTTTTCTTATTGAACATCAGTGTAAACTCATTGGCATTAAGATTTTTTTTACATTCAGGTTTCAGATTTTCTATAAGGTTTGAAGCTGCACATCAACACAACAAAGATGTTGTGCTAAACAAAGGGTAACCAAGACTACAGTGGCTTCTAGTGACATCAGGCTTCA
Source organism: Valencia hispanica (assembly GCA_963556495.2). Classification (NCBI taxonomy): domain Eukaryota; kingdom Metazoa; phylum Chordata; class Actinopteri; order Cyprinodontiformes; family Valenciidae; genus Valencia; species Valencia hispanica. The sequence goes on from OY747709.1 coordinate 33,874,720, forward strand.
ATAGACAAATACTGTATTACTATAAGTAGTAAACAATAAAAATAGTTAATTTTGTTGTCAGTCTTGCATGGTTTCAAAAGGACAAACAGGTTTAAAATTTATCTAAAAAATACCTAAAAACTAAAGAAAAAAACATAAAAATGTTAAAGTCTAAATACTCATGCTTACATTTTGAAGAGATCAAAGTTGATAGTTTGAGAGTGGGTAATAATTACTTGTTTAAATCCTACCCAGTTGCATGCTTCAGCTGTAAGTACTGTTTATTTAATCAGTTCCTCTATAGTATTGTCTATACACAGTGTATTTCTGCTTCACTAAACAGTTCTATTACTACAAGTCTTTGACCTAATTTGTGATGAATCTGTAAACAAGGATTCATTCTTTCTAAATTCAAAGCTTATGCTCACTTTAAAGGGAGCATTCTTGGCTCTCTATCAACATACATTTTGCATTTCTTCATTGGGCAATATACAAAACATGAATGCTTGAGCTCCTAATCAGAATAGCTGTACATGTGTGCATTACAACTCCGCATCAATGCAAATGTTTACATTCACCTCTTAGATTTTATGTGGTTGACACGCTCAACCTTTGTAATAATGCAACCAAAAAGAGGTAAAGATTGCAGCAGACCTTTTTCTGCTATACAGTCTATACAACTGCTTAATGCCTAGTGATTTATGCTTGAAGTTACCCTGAAATGAAATAAGAAACTGTTTTTCTATCAGGCTTGTAAATAATCAGTATGTGTGCTTATAAATGATTAAAGACATTGCCAACATTTAAAACATAGATCAAATATAATGTTATGAGCAGTTAATTCAGAAACCCAAGTTTTATCAAACTGCCCTTTTTCTTGCAAATGAAGTCAGCATCTGTCACATCTTAGCAGGAGCCTGGCTGTTTGATGTAGACTCGAGTCTCAGAAAGGCTGAGGCAGTTTATGTTCAACAATTGCCTCAAAATAAAATAAAAAACTGGCAACATGCAGATGAGCAAATCAAAAGCCACAAGACAGAAAATAACAAAAGGCATGAGTTTATACAAGCAAGAAAAAAAGAGTTCAGTCAAGCAACAAGCAAACATGCAATAGATGGAAAACTTACAAAAATGTTTCAAAACATTAAGGAACGAAAACAGATTGACAAGGGGAGAAAACAAAAAAAATTCCAAATAAAGGATTAGAAATAGATTTAACAGGATCTTTATTGGTAGCAAATGTGAACAACAATAAAGCCACAGAAACAAATAAAAAATGTGGATGTATTTTATTTAGCAGAGATCATCAAGGAGGTGTTCTTCATGTAACACCTGATCTGGCAAAATATTGGTGAAGTCAATTTCTCACTAAACTTTACTATGACAGAAAATGAAGGACTACTATAGTTCTTTATTATCAGGAAATCCACAAAATGCAATTATATATATATATATATATATATATATATATATATATATATATATATATATATATATATATATTTGTCAAAGGTATCAATATTGTGCATAGACTATAATGTAGTTTGGCAAGCCATTGGCAGGTGTGTAGTTGTGCCACTTCCTGTGTACACTTCCTATTTTCAGATAGCAGATCAATTACTGCCTGAGATGCTCAAAGCTCTGACCCTGCTTTAAATTTCTACATCTTTCTCCCTGACCTTTCTGCTGTCTTCCTTGTTCTTCATTACGACAGCAGGACTCGAGGGAAAATTGCAATCCTAAATTTTCTTAAAGAATGGCTTCGATGGGTGAAGTGAGAACATGAAAACACATATTGTCATCCTAAGTCTATTTGCATAAGGAATAAATATTTACATAAATAGAGAAAGAAATTACTGACTTCCATAAAGATATGCTAGACAGCCTCTTTGTGCTTTGCAGAGATTAGCTTTTCTTTTTGATTGAAAGCAAGATGAAACTCCATCCACAGGCTCATACACTGTAGTTATGGCAGTGATGAAGTTGCCTGTCCATTTCAGTGAAATCCCCTGGATGCAGCTTATCTGCTCAGCTAACCGAAACAAAGTGATTAATGGCTAATTGAGTTTTACAACTTGACAAAACAAATACATTGACCTTGGCCAGAAATAAACAAACCGCATATACTTGCTCCAGGTTTGTTCAAAAAGCCACTAATCACTCCTAAGTTATTTATGGAAATACAAGCCCGGATTTACATAGAAAACATAGTAAATATTTTTCTTTGTGTTTTATTTTCTTTTTTTCCAAACACATATGCAGTGCGATGTGTGACTTGGAAATACAAAGTGTGGAGTGTTAGTCTGACAGATAAAATCTGTGCTCTCATCTATCTTTTCTAACAGCCAAGGTGTTACTCATACTTCAAGAATAGGATAATTGTTTATTGCATTCATCGGTTACGTATTTCCAGCTTTAGTATTATATCAAACGTTTTATCAAAGATATTCTATTACTTGTTTTATAAAATGTGTTCAGGGTGGAAAACAAGGAAAGAGCTAGCCATATTGTTTCTAACTTAAATTTTTAACATTTTCTTCCTAATAATCTTTATTTTGTTTTACGTGCCTCTGTTGCCCCTTTCGGCAGAAACTACATTACATGCATGATTACTTAGTCTCTTTATTTTACTTATTTAATTATTCTTTCATGGCAGTATGGCTTTGCTCATGTCACTCAATTATACAAATTGCTCATTTTT